>VZQC01011341.1:3691381-3739676 GCA_009823505.1 Rhizomys pruinosus | reverse complement strand
GGTTTCTACTTCTGCAGTTATGCTTTTATTGATTTCTCTTTCTAGGTGCCTGGGGTTGGTTGTTCCTTTCTTCTGTCATTTGAATTGCTTCAAGTATTCTCTGAAGGGTTGGTTTTCCTGACATGTATTCTTTCAACTTGTTTATGTCATGGAAGGTTTTTCTCTCTCCTTCAACTATAATTGACATTTTTGCTGGGTAGAGTAACCTGGGTTGGCATCTATTGTTCCTTAACACTGGGAATGCTTTGCTCCAGGTTCTTCTTGCTTTCATAGCTTGTGTTGAGAAGTCAGTTGTAATTCTGATAGGTTTCCCCTTATAGGCTACTCGTTGTTTTTCTCTTGTGGCTTTAATGATTTTGTCTTTGTTTTGGGTGTCTAGCATTTTAACTATGATGTGGCATGGAGAATTTCTTTTCTGATCTTGTCTGTTTGGAGTTCTATGTGCTTCTTGTATTTGTATTGGTTTGTCATTTTTTAGTTTGGGGAAGTTTTCATCTATTACTCTGTTGAAGATCTGATCAATACCATTCTCTTGGGATTCTTCTCCTTCCTCTGTTCCTATGATGGGGAGGTTTGATCTTTTCATAGTGCCCCACAGTTCCTGGTTGTTCCAGTTCTGTGTATTTTTAAATTTTTCATAATCTTTCCTTAAGGTTTTTAGTTGTTCTGTGTTATCTTCCAGGTCTGATATTCTTTGTTCTGCTTCCTCCATTCTGCTTCTGAGGCTTTTTCCACTCATTTCCTCTTGATTAGATGAGTATTTGATTTCCTTTTTCATTTCCTCTTCTGATTTCTTTAGTATTTCTACTTCTTTTTGGAGCTTCTCAATCTCTTCTTGTAGCTCTTTGCTTCTCTGGTTGGTTTCCTTATCTTTTTTCAGCATGGGGTCTTTTCAGTGTTTCTACTCTCTTCCGGAGTTTTTCGTTCTCTCTCTCTAGGTCCTTCTTGAGTTCTTCATTCTCTTTTCTTAGTTCTTTGATTTGTTCTTTATAATCTTGTAGTTCTTTAAATATGTTCCCAATTTTGTTCCTGATATCCGTCTCCTGGGGCATCCCCAGAGGGATTGCACTTCAGGAGTCTTCCATAGGGTTGGTAGAGCCTGGTGGTGGATTATCCTGCCCCTTTCCTGTGGTGTCTCTTCTTCATGTTCCTGGCATATGGGCTTCTCCTTGCCTGTATTCCAATGTGAGTCCTAAATGCCTCTTCACTGTGTTGAAGGCTTGCTTTGTTCGCCTCCTTCAGATGCCTTCGTAATCCCAGTTGGTGGGGGGGGGGCTCTTCAGCCCGTGCCCCGTACCTTCAGCTGGCCTCAGGAGATCTCAGATCTCAAGAGTCACACAACCCCACCTTTAATACTGGCTGGGAGGATAACTCCGCCCCCACAGCCACAAAAGCCAATCAAGCCAAAGACAGCTGGATTAAGGGATCAACAATCAGCCTTGCTGAGGCACCTAGTTCCTAACTGTCTCCTGCTCTTCCTTCTGCTGGCCTCAGGAGATCTCAGATCCGGTTTCTTTAGCATTTCTTTGCATTTATTCATTTAGGCTCTTGTTTCTTCTTTTGTGGTTTTTTAGGATGAGGTTTTTCAGACAGGAAATAATTTGAAAGCAATTGTTATACTAACTTTAAAATATTTATGGAAAATCTACAACACATGCAATGTAAACCAAATAGTAAAATAGTCCCCCATGTTTATTACTCAGCTTCAGCTACCGTCAGCGTTCTGCCACTGATGTTTTATTGGTGCTTCACCCTGTTCTCTCATGGTCCAATTGTATTTCTTGTTTTTCCAGTCATCTCCTGATGGGCATCTCAGCTACTTCCACTTTGCGTGTCATGAATAAAACTGCTGAAATCATTCATGTAAAAGGTTTTTTCACCATGTTTCTGTTTCCTGGGGTAAGTTCCTATGCATTACAGTTTTTGAGTTTGTAAGAAAGCGTAAATTCTTTTTATGTTTCAGTCTATCACACAGCTCAAATTAATTTTTTACCTTTGATGTGAGATAGGGCTCAATAGCCCTTTTGTTGGTATTCAGTTGTTCTAGCACATTTTTGAAAAAGATAATCCTTTATTGAATTTCTTTGATTTCCTTGTTGAAATTCAATTGTTCATGAATGTGGATCTATTTACAGTCCCTCTGTTTTTGTACATTGATCTATTTGTGTCACATTATGTCTTAATGACAATCTTTATTTTCACAATGAATTTTTTTCAAGTGTCTAGAAGTGGTTTCTTAGTAAATATCCTGAGAAAGGAAGATTTACTTGAGTGTTTATTTAAGAGTTTATTAAGGTTATGCTTTCAGGAATAACCTACAAGAAATGAGGGAAACAGGATAGGACAGAAAGAACGATCTAGTCATAATATTGCTTGAGGAGGAATTTGCCTTCTGTACAATTCCACAGTGAACATTAGAGGATGAGTTACTATTGCAGAGGGTGTTATGCCCAAAGTGAATTAATATTGGTTATAGGTCACCCCTGGGGAGGGGAGTAGAGCTTGTTACCTCCCAGGAATCTCTACTTGAGTAGATTTTCTTCCCTCCAGTCAAGGGCCCTCTCTGGAGCAGGCTGAAGTGTGAGCTAGGAATAACAAGCACTCATAGCTCTGGGAGGGATAGGTAGCACCAGAGAGTCACCTCTGGGTAGAAACCAACAGTATCTGCGATGGGAGCATTTTTGAGGCTACCATTAGCAAGAAACATCTCTGGACTTTCTGAAAAAAAATCTTTCTCATGTACTGTTTGTTATCCTAAAGACTCTGGCCTGCAATTTTCCCAGCTTATTTATTTCAGATACATTTTGCTACCTTAAGGCAACACTTTCTTGTGATTATTGGTGAAATTGAAATTGTTCATTGCTTAATTGGTTAATGTTTACCTTTTTATCTTTAAGCCATTTTTTATTGAAGCTTTGTGCATTTCATACATTTCCCAATAAAATCTAGACCTATTACCCCTTCCTTGCCCCCCACCTCACCAGAGCTCATGCATTCTGCCATACACATTTCTCATCTTTTTCTCAGCCTCTTTTACAATTTTCTATGTAGAAGTTTACTGTTTTGGCCAGAATGTTTGCTCTTTTAAAGCACGTAAACATGTAGATGAATATGTGGTTTTATCAGTGCATACACCAAAGATGGAATCTTACTCATGAACTGAAATGCAAGTGACTAAAATCATGATGCTCTCAATAGCTCTTTAGACATCAAAAATAAGGAACTTAAATTTGTAGGGCTTTGTTGTACTCGAAGCTGAACTAGATATTTATGGAATCATCAGCTTTCTATTTGGTGTGAAACTTGACCTAGCTACTTTCATCATGAACTAGTGGACAACAGGAAGCCCTTCTGATTGCTCCAGTCTAACTAGATTTCTGAGCTCATTTTGAATGAGACCAAAAATAGAATTCTGTGTTGCTTTGACTAAACAAAGCAACTATAATGTTTCACGCTTCTGCAGCAATATCTGCTTATTAAGGAGACAGCCGTGTGTAAAAGTGAGCATTCCACTTGAGTGGATCCTCATTAAACTTTTACCTTTTTTTTTTTGATCTTTTTGAGACAGGGCTTCCCTATAGCCCCAGCTGTCCTGGAACTCACTCTGTAGACCAGGCTGGCCTTGAACTCACAAAGATCCGCCTGCCTCTGCCTCCCAAGTGCAAGGATTAAAGGCGTGCGCCACCACACCTGGCTTAAACTTTTACCTTTTAAATCTTGTTTAGATCTCTGAAATATGGGAAATTATGATGAAAAACATCTTAAATATTTATTTATGTTATTCTTTCAACATTTAAAGACACACCTAAGTTTTCTTTTTTTTTTTTTTAATTTTTTTTTATTAATTTTATTTATTTATGTATGTGTATGAATGTACTGTCTGCATGCAAGTCTGTGCACCCGTGTCGTGCAATGCCGCGGAGGTCAGAAGAGGGTCTCGGATTCCCCTGGAACACCTAAGTTTTCTAACATGATAAAACACATGAATTTTCTTTGTAAATAGCAAATATGATTTGCTATTAATATCATTACCTAAAATAAATTAACAGGCATTGATGGTTGAAGAGAAATCATATCTGCTTCATTTCATAAATGAAACAATTTAAGTTTTTAGAAATCAGATAGTAGTTTAAAGTAGAATTCAGAGTAAGTTTTGACAAAATAGATATTTTGAAAATAATATATGCATTATACTAATTAATATAGCTAAATAGGGGAAATTTCTAACCAATGAGATCTTGCTCAGTAGTAAGGGCTCTCAACCCATGCATGGGTTATCACAGTGAGGCCAGGGATGAGACAATATAGGAAACTAGTTTAGATAAGTACAGCAAAAATTCCTTGCAAATTTCATGGGGGTTCAGTACTTCCCAATGGCTGTAGACTTGACACTGTTGGTTCATGGCTGGTTAAGAGGCAGAAAGGTCAATGCTATTGTTACTGGTAGTCAGGGTCTGGGCCAATTGTTTCCAGGTTCTTGGCCTTTTAACCAATGAATTGAAAATAAGGACTCATGAAGAATTTCAAAAGAAAAAAGAAGTAATATAATTTTACTTGGATCTAAGCCCTAGTACAGAGGGGGATACACTGTCAAGATTGACAGGAAGCCACATGAGTAAAAATACTTAAAGGCCCCAATTATTGTTTGGGGCTTTCTTTTATGAGATTCAAGAGAAGGAGAGGCTCGTTACTAAGGGGGAATAGTTTGGGTAGTTGTCTATTTTGATTGATAGGTTAGGTTATATAATAATTTATTGTGCATGCCCATTCCCATAATGCATCTGATTTTAATCCTATGCATAAGCAATTGTGCATAGCCCCAAGACAGTAAATAGGGAAATATCCCTAAAAGATGACCAGGAGATACAGTTTTGTCTTAGTGTGCATGCACCCAAAACTAGTTCCAGTCAGATTGGCCCTTCTAGTCTTCATATACAGATATATTGGGAATACACTTAAATAGAAATTGTCTAAATTTGATTGTTACTAGGGTCAGGGAACCATACCATTGCTCAGAGACTGAAGTGTGTATAGCTTGATACAGGTTGGGGCTGAAGGGATTCTGGGATTACGTTTTTTGGAGAGGGATATAGTGTGTGTGTGCACGCGCATGTGTGTGTGTGTGTGTGTGTGTGCGTGCGTGTGTGTGTGTGTGCGTGTGTGTGTGTGTCTGTGTGTGTCTGTGTGTTGTGCAGTTGAAGGAATTGGGTTGTCAAGTGCATTATAACAGGATGAGTACACATAATCCAAAACCAAATGGGAGTTCCAAGGCCTTAAACTATCCCGTATGCTTACCTGCCTCACTATCAAATACATTCTTATCATCTTTCCTCTTTATTGACTAGAAAAGGAATTACTAATTGATCACCTGTTTTGCTCCCCATTAAGCCAGCTTTCACCTTCTCCCATGTTCTCAACATCTTCCTTTAGGGATAGACTTTGCTATGATCTCAATATATATTTATCTCCCAAAGGCAAATATTACGATCACCCCAAGACCATGCATGTTAGGAGGTGATGCCTTCAGACAGACAGTGATCAAGTCATGATAGAGGGAGTCCTTGTGAATGGGATTAACTCCCTCTAGGAGTTCACCTTTTCTACTATGTAAGGACACAATGAGAAGATATCACCTATGAACCTGGGAACTAGCTGTCAGCATACAATGAATCTGAAGGAGACAATGTTAGATTTCTTCCTACAATACTGTGAGGAATCCATTTATATTGTTCAGAGGCCACCCAGTTTATGGTATTTCATTATAATAGTTGAGTAGTAGACATAACTCCATATGGAGTTATCATTTAAGAAGCTTTGGTCTATGCGTCTTTTTTTCTTCCAGACCTGTTTTTTTTTCTATAATGCTTTTATTGATGTTTTGTGTATTTCAGACATCATTTCTCAGTTCAATTTAGACAAATTCCCCTTTCCCTTCCCCCACCCCAGATCATGCACTCCGCCACAATTGTCCTGCATCTTTCTCTCAGTCTTTTTTATGTTTAGGAATTCACATTTTCCTCCTTTAATTTTATATTATGAATGTATATGAGTGGAAAGTATGAATACATATTTCCACTCATATACAGTAATTACAGAGTCTGAAAGTAAGTGGTGGCTCGATTCTAGAGCCCATTAAAAGATTTACATTATAACAACACAGTTGCTTTCAGATAAACAGAAATATAACAATAATGTTATTCAGCTGGGGATTTGGTTTCCCTCATCTACAAATAAGGGAAACCATTCACCAGTTGTTTTTCTGGGACTGTGTTACTTCACTTAGCATAATGGCTTCAAGTTTCAACCATTTACCCGCAAAGTTTATGATGTCATCTTTCTTTACTGCTGAATACTACTCCATTGTGTAGATGTACCACATTTTTGTCATTCATTCATCAGTTGAGGGGCATTTGGGTTGGTTTCAGCTCTTCACTATTGTGAAGAGAGCTGCAATAAACATAGCTGTGCTTGTATCTTTGCAGTAGGATGAGTCTTGTGGGTATATACTCAGGAGTGAGTGGTATGACTGGGTCAGGTGGTAGGCTCATTTTGAGCCTTTTAAGGGTTCTCCACACTGCTTTCCATAATGGTTGTATGAGTTTACATTCCCACCAACAGTGGATGAATGTTCCCCTTTCCCCACAACCTCTCCAGCATTTGGTATCTTTTATTTTCTTGATCTTATCCAGTCTTATCAGAGTGAGATGATATCTGACAGACAGTGTTTTAAATTTGCATTTCCTTAATTATTAATGATGTTGGACACTTTTTAAGATGTTTCTCAGCCATCTTTAATTTCCATCTAATAACTGGTGAAGTCTCTGTACAGCTCTTTACTCTGTCTTTTGAGTAGGTCATTTGTTTTGTACTTCTTTGTGTTTTGAGTAGTTCATATATTCTGGATGTTAATGCTTTGTCAGATGAATCACTGGTGAAGATTTCTGCCCACTCTGTGGGTTTTCTCTTTACTTCTTTGATTGTTTCTTTCACTGTGCAGAAGCTTTTGAGTTTGATGAGGCCCCACTTGTCAACTGTTGACCTTATTGCCTGTGCAGCTGCTGTCTGATTTAGAAAATCTTTTCCTACACCTGTGTCTTGTAGGTTGTTGCCAATTTTTTCTTCTATCACCTTCAGGGTTTTGGGTTTCAGGTTGAGATCTTTGATCCACTTGGAGTTGATTTTTGTACAGGGTGAGATGTAGGGGTTTAATTTTGTTCTTCTACAAGTGGTGATCCAGTTTTGCCAGCACCATTTGCTGGATATGTTATCATTCCACCATTGAGGTTTTTTTTTTCCCCTTTGTCAAATATGAGGTGGCTGAAATTGCGTGAGCTCAAGTTTGGATCTTAAGTTTTGTTCCATTGGTCAATGGGTCTGTTTTTGTGCCAGTACCAGGCTGTCTTTACAACTATGGCCCTATAATATAGCTTGATGTCTGATAGAGCAATCCCCCCCTGTATTGCATTTTTCACTCAGGGTTGCTTTAGCTATTCAGGGTCTTTTGTTTTTCCATATGAATTTAAGAATTTTTCCCCCAAGCCTGTGAAGAAACTCATGGGGATTTTGATTGGGATTGCATTGAATCTGTATATCAGTTGGTAAAATGGACATATTTACTATATTAATTTTTCCAATCCATGAGCATGGGAGGTCTTTCCATCTTTTGATGTCATTTTCAATCTCCTTCTTCAGGGGCTTAAAATTTTTGTTGTAGGGATATTTGCTATCTTTGGTTAGGTTTGTTGCCAGGTACTTTATTATTTTTGAGACTATTGTGAATGGGAAGGTCTTCTTATATTCCTTCTCCACTTGTTTATTGTTAGTGTAAAGAAAGACTACTGATTTTTCCAGGTTCATTTTGTATCCTGCCACATTGCCGAAACTCTTAGTCATTTCTAGAAGTTTTCTGGTGGAGGTTTTAGCATCCCTTAGGTAAACTATCATATCATCTGCAAAAAGGGTTAGCTTAACTTCTTTTCTGATTTGCACTCTTTTAATTTCCTTCTCTTGTCTTATTGCCCTAGTAAGCATTTCAAGCACTATATTGAAGAGGAGTGGAGATATGGGACAGCCTTGCTGTGTTCCCACCTTTAAGGGAAATGGTTCCGGTTTTTCTCCATTTAGGATGATGTTGGCAGTGGGTTTGCTATATATGGCTTGGATCATGTTGAGGAATGTTCCCTTCAGTCCAATTCCCTCTAGGACTTTAAACATGAAGGGATGTTGGATCTTGTCAAAGGATTTTTCTGCATCAATTGAGATGATCGTGTGGTTTTTGTCTTTTAGTCCATTTATGTGTTTTATAATATTTATTGATTTACATATATTTAACCATCCCTGCATATCTGGTATGAATCTAACTTGATCATGATGGATGATCTTTTTGATGTGGGTCTGTATTCTATTTGCAAGTATTTTTTTTGAGAATTTTTGCATCTATGTTCATTGATGAGATGGGTCTATAGCTTTCTTTTTTTCCTTTTATCTTTGCCTGGTTTTGATATTAGAGTGATGCTGGCTTCATAGAAGGAATTTGGGTGATTTCCCTCTGTTTGTATCCTTCTGAACAGTTTGAGTAGTAATGGTTGTAGGACCTCTTTAAATGTTTTATAGAATTCTGGTGTAAATGCATCTGGGCCTGGGCTTTTTTTAGTTGGGAGGTTTTTTTTTTTTTTATTATATCCTCAATTTCCTCAAATATTATGGGTCTGTTTAAACTGTCAGTCTCTTTTTGGTTAAGCTTTGTTAGTTCCCAGGATTTCAATTATTCATCCATTTCTCTTAGGTTCTCAAATTTAGTGGAATATAGGTTTTTGCAGTATTCCCATATGATTGTCTGGATCTTTACTTTGTTGTGATGTTTCCCCTTTCATCATGAATATTATTGATTTGGAGTTGCTCTTTCTTTTTTTTGGTTAACAGGCCTAGAGGTTCTATTTTGTTTATCTTTTCAAAGAACCAACTTTTGGATTTGTTGATTTTATGTATTGTTTTCTTTGTTTCTATTTCATTGATTTCTGCTCTGTTTTTTCTTATTTCTTCCTGTCTGTTGGGTTTAGCATTCATTTGTTGTTGTCTCTCAAGTGTTTTTAGCTGCAGTGTTAGATTGTTTATTTGTTCCCTTTCTGTTTTTTTGATGTGGGCACTTAGGGCTATAAATTTCCCTTTCAAGACTGCTTTTAAAATATCCCACAGGTTTTGTTGTGTTGTATTGTCTTTTTCATTCAGTTCCATGAGTACCTTTATTTTGCTCTTTATTTCTTCTCTTACCCATTCAGGATTGTGCTGTTTAGCCTCCATGTGTTCCTGTAGCTACTTGGGCTTATTCTGGTTTTCATATTGAGCTTTATTCCACTGTGGTCTGATAGAATGCATGGAATAATTTCAATCCTTTTGTTTTTGTTGAGATTTCTTTTGTACCAGTATGTGGTCAATTTTGGAGAATGTTCTGTGAGGTGCTGAGCAGAAAGTATATTCTCTCCTGTTTGGGTGGAATATTCTGTAGATGTCCGTGAGGTCCATTGGGTGCATTGTAATGTTCAATTCTGATGTCTCTCTATTTTTCTGTTCAGTTGATCTATCCCAGGGGCCCAGTGGTGTGTTGAAGTCTCCCACTGTTAGTGTGCTAGGATTAATCTGTATCTTGAGGTCCTGCAGAGTAGTGTTTATAAAGGTAGGTGCACCAGACTTTGGTGCACAGATATTTAGGATTGTGAAGTCTTCATAGTTAATTGTTCCATTGACAAGGATGTAATGGCCCTCTTTGTCTCTTCTGATTAGTTTTACTTTGAGATCTATTTTGTCTGATATCATAATAACCACTCTGGCTTGTTTCTTGGTACCGTTTGCTGTGAAGTATTTTTATCCATCCTTTCACTCTAAGGTGGTGTCTGTCTTTGAGGGTGAGATGGGTTTCTTGTAGACAGCATATAGACGGATTCTGTTTCCTAATCCATTCTCTCAGTCTATGTCTTTTGATTGGGGAGTTTAGACCATTAGTATTTAAGGTTATTATTGAGAGATGTGTGTTGCTTCCTTTCACCTTATATTTTGTTTGCATTCTTGGTCTAGGTTTGTATTTACCCTGTTATGTTTTTGTTGATTTCTCTCTGTAACTGCTTAGGGATAGCTGCTCCTTTCCTCTGTTCTTTGGATTGCTTTGAGGATTTTCTGAAGTGTTGCTTTCTTAGACATGTATTTTTCATGTTATTCACATGAAAGATTTTTTTCTTGCTCCTTTAACTATAATTGACATTTTTGCTGGGTATAGTAATCTGTGTTGGAATCTAAAGTTGTTTAGCACTGGAAATACTTTGGTCCACATTCTTCTAGCTTTCATAGTTTGCACTGAGAAGTCAGCTGTAATTCTGATGGGTTTCCCCTTATAAGCAACTTGTTGTTTTTCTCTCGTGGTTTTCATTATTTTGACGTTGTTTTGAGCATCTAGTGTTTTAACAATTATATGGGATGAGGAGTTTCTTTTCTGGTCCTGTCTATTTGGTGTTCTATGCATTTCTTGTATTTGTATGGAATTGTCTTTTTTTCAGTTTTGGGAAATTTTCTTCTATCATCCCGTTGAAGATCTGGTCAATAGTGTTGTCTTGGGATTCTTCTCCTTCCTCTATCCCTGTGATGCAGATGTTTGGTCTTTTCAGTGTCCCACATTTCCTGGTTGTTCCACTGTTTGTTTTTTTTAATTTTTCTTTTTAAAAATATTTTTATTGAAGTTTTGTGCATTTCATACATCAATTCTCAGTCCAATTTAGGCTCATTTCCATTTCGGATTATTGTTTGGGGAGAATCTTCCTGTTTGAGTTGGTTCTTTGTCCCCGTTCTTTTCTTGTTGTTTCCTCCAACTTGTATTGCTTCAACACATGGATATATATGTCATACCTATACTAAAATTCTGTCCTCTGAAACTAAATTGTATGTTATTTCTCAATCATATTTCAAGATTCATATTTTCCCCTTTTAATTCTTTTTTCCTTTTTAAAAAATATATTATTGTTATTAACTGTTTCTGTACATCATACATCATTTCTCAATCCAATTTAGAGTCACTTCCCTTTCCATGCTCCCCACCTCACCTGAGTTCCTACACTCTGCCATACATGTCTTGCATCTTTTTTTGAGTCTTTCCGGAGTTTTTTTTTTTTTCCAAAGCAGAGGCTTATTGTTTTTTATTGTTTTGGGGAGTACTTCACTATTTTAGCGCCCCCCCCGTTCTTTTGTTGTTCTTTCCAACTTTTATTGCATATATATATATATATATATATATATATACATAAATATATACATACACAAATACCATATCAATACTCACATGAATTGGAGAGACTTTCTTTTCTTGTCTTTCTTTCTTTCTTTCTCTTCTTTCTTTCTTCGTTCTTCTTTCTTTCTTTTTTGCTAAAAAGAATGTCAATGTTTTCCTTAAGGAAGTGTTTGAAGGTTCCTCCTTGGCAGTCACAAACAACCATCACATTCTCTTGCCCTTGAGCTTCACACTGAGATCTTTCCCTCCCATGGTCACACAAATGAAGTCCAGCAAAGCAAAGCACCCTGTCTCGATCTTCCTGTACTAGCCTCCATGATGACAGCCTGGGTAGTCCATAATGGCAGTCTATACTCTGAACAGGGTGAAATCCCAGTAGCTGCTCAATCCACAAACTGGATATCTCAGCTAAGTCCCATCTGGCATTGAAGGTTTGGAGGATTCTTGGAAAGACATGAGTCTTCAGTCCGTATTGGGAGGGTTAAAAAGCTGTGACTCTAGCCGGGCATGGTGGACACGCCCTTTTAATCCTAGCACTTGGAGGTAGAGGACAGGCCAGAATCTCCTGTGTGCTCCAAGGCCACCTGGTATAACATAGTGATTTCTAGGCCAACTGGGGCTAAGGGGGGACACTGTCTCAAAACACCAAACACACACACACACACACAACACACACACACACACACACACACTACACACAAAAGCTGTGACTCATGTCTTTGAAGAATGCAAAAGCCATGGAGTAGGTGCACTTACTAGTAAGAATTGAAGTACAGTGAGACAACAGTGTTCTCTCTCTCTATCTCTCTCTCTCTCTCTCTCTCTCTCGTCCTTTCTTTTTGTCTCTAACTAAAGAATCTCAAGTTTTATATCTGAAGTAAATTTCTCAGGCCTTACCGATTATTTATTTCTGGTTTACTTTCCCTTTGGATGCTTAGGCCAAAACAAGTTTAGCCAGATTAACCAAGGTTTTTGTTTTCTCAAAGGCAGTTGAGGATCTGGTCCTCAGCGGTCACTTGGGTTTTTTTTTTGTTTTGGCGGGGGAAGTGAGAGCCTCTGGTTCCTCTCAGCTTTTCATTTACCAGTTCTAGCCACTCGAGGACAAAATAAGGTCTTGCTAGACCAGGCTCCCATTTTTGAAGCATGAGCAAACTTTTTCACTCTTTATAGACTGTACAGTGGCTGAAGTCCCATTTAGTGGATCTCCAAGACCTACCTACAGAGGCCAGAATGGTGACCAACATTTGCAGGACATTTCAAGAGATGCCCCAATGCATAGTCCCCNAGCTGGGACTACAGGGACCCTGTCTCAAAAACACCAAACACACACACACACACACACACACACACACACACACACACACACACAAAAGCTGTGACTCATGTCTTTGAAGAATGGCAAAAGCCATGGAGTAGGTGCACTTACTAGTAAGAATTGAAGACAGGTGAAACAACAGTGTTCTCTCTCTCTTTCTCTCTCTCTCTCTCTCTCTCTCTCTCTCTTTCTTTTTGTCTCTACTAAGATCTCAAGTTTTATATCTGAAGTACAATTTCTCAGGCCTTACCGATTATTTATTTGTGGTTTTACTTTCCTTTTGGATGCTTAAGGCCACACAGTTAGCCCAGATTAACCAAGGTTTTTGTTTTCTCAAGGTCAGTTGAGGATCTGGCCCTCAGCGGTCACTTGGGTTTTTTTTTTTTTTTGGCGGGGGAAGTGAGAGCCCCTGGCTCCTCTCAGCTTTTCATTTACCAGTTCTAGCCACTCGAGGACAAAATCAGGTCTTGCTAGACCAGGCTCCCATTTTTGAAGCATGAGCAGACTTTCCTTTTTATAGACTGGACACTGGCTGAAGTCCCATTAGTGGATCTCCAAGACCTCCCTACAGAGGAAGACTGGTGACCCACATTTGCAGGACATTTCAAGAGATGCCCCCATGCATAGTCCCCCAAGACTTAATTGACCTATTAGGGCAAGGAACAAAGTTATCCCTTAGCTCCTCAGCCGAATTGATATAGGCACTAAGTAAGACCATTAAGCAACCAGAAAGGCTGTTACAGCAGCCTGATACATCACACCTATACTAAAATTGTATCTTCTGAAGCCAAACCGTGTTATTTTCATATCATACTTCTGGATTCATATTTTTCCATTTTAACTTTGTGTTACTCTGAAATATGTATACATGCCCACCATCATATACGAAAAATTAATAGTCTGAAAATAAATGATAGGTTAGTTCTAGAACCTGTCTAAAAATTCACAATGTAAGAGCACAGTTGTCATGAGGAGTATAACACTAATGTTCTGTTTGCCTTACAAATAGGTACTTGGTGCTAGCATCCATAAATGAGAGATACCATTTGTCTTTTGTTTTTTTGGGACTGTGTTGCTTCACTTAACATAATATCTTCTAGTTCCATCCATTTACCTACAAATTTCATGATGTCATCTTTTTTTATTGCTGCATAGCATTCCATTGTGTAGATGTACCACATTTTCTCTAGCCACTCATTGTTTGAGGGGCACTTGGCTTTGTTCCAGCTCTTCCGTATTGTGAAGAGAGCTGCAATAAACATGGCTGTGCATGTATCTCTGTGGTAGGATGAGTTTTGTGGGTAAAGTGATATGCCTGGGTCAGGTGGTAGCCTCATTTTGAGTCTTTTAAGGGTTCTCCACAATGCTTTCCATAGTGGTTATATGAATTTACATTCCCGTCAGCAGTGGATGAGTGTTCCCCTTTCTCCACAACCTCTCCAGCATTTGGTATCATTTGTTTTCGTGATCCTAGCCAGTCTTATCAGAGTGTGATGATATCTTAAAGTGGTTTTAATTTGCATTTCCTTAATTATTGGTGATGTTGAATACTTTTTAATGTGTTTCTCAACCATCTCTATTTCCTCACTTGTGAAGTTTCTGTTCAGCTCTTTACTCCTTCTTTTGAGTGAGTCATTTGTTTTCTTCTTTGATTTTTGAGTAGTTTATATAGTCTGGAAGTTAATGCTCTGTCAGATGTATCAGCAGTGAAGGTTTCCTCCTACTCTGTGGGTTTTCTCTTCATTTCCCTGATTGTTTCTTTTGCTGTACAGAAACCTGAGTTTAATAAGGTCCCACTTGCCAATTGTTGACCTTATTTCTTGTGCAGTTGCTGTCTGATTTAGCAAGTCTTTTCCTATGCTTATGTCTTGTAGGTTGCTGCCAACTTTTCTTCTATCATCTTCAGAGTTTTGGGTTTCACATTGAGGTCTTTGATTCATTTGGAGTTGATTTTTGTGCAGAGTGAGAGGTAGAGGTTTACTTTTATTCTTCTACAAGTGTCGATTCAGTTTTTCCAACACCATTTGCTGAAGATGCAGTCTTTCCTCCATTGAGTCTTTTTGGTCCCCTTGTCAAATATGAGGTGGTTGAAATTGTATGTGCTCCAGTTTTTATAAGAGATTACCTCTATAATAGTTGTCTCCAATTTACAGTTGGAGAGCAACCTCATCATCGTCATATTTCTCCTTGTTCTGGGGGGGAGGCAAGAAAGTCTCTCATATCAAAACCTTTGCGGCACCTAGAAGGTAAGTTTCATTAGGACTCATTATAAATAGTTGTTACATGTAGGGGCCACAGAGGGGTTCGATGTTTATGGCCATCTGAGGCTTTTCTTCCTTTCGATGTTAGATGGGCCAACCTTTCAGTTGGCAATTTCTGGTACATCCATACTCAATGCAAACCTGTTATCTTTTTTCTTCTCAGCCGTTAATTTGGTGACATTTTTCCTGTTGGAACACACAATCTTTTCCCATAGTTAGTTTTAAGATTTGAATTGCAAGGTTTTTGACGAGAAGGTTTCATGTCTATCTGTATCCCCCCTTTTTTTTAACCCATGAGTCTCCAGAGACAGTTGTATTATACACAACTATAGGGTGGATCTAGGCTCAGATTTCATCAAATTACCCCATGTTGTTTTGGGTGACTATATATGATTAAATTGGGGAGCAACTTAATTTTTATGTTTAATCATCTTAAAGAGAATGCTACAAGGTGATACGACAACTCGAGAACTATAGAACATTGGTATGTGTCAATCCCAGGGGTATTGCTCTACCAAACTGTATGAAAACAAATGTGGACAACGTGATTTATATCTCAATTAACTCGGATGCATTACCGTTTTTATCAAGTCTGTAACACCAATGTTGTTTAATATACACATTTTACTTTACTAATCCTAAAACCACCATGTATCCTGTAGACAGTTCTAGGCAAAACTCGGGCACTTGTTGAACTCACGTCAATTAATATGCATTAATCGAATATACACCCCATCTCACCCCACCCCTCCCCCCTTCCCAATTACCATTTCGGTCCATTTTCTGATGCAGTCTTTCTGTTGTTGTCTTTTACTATGCATCCCTCTCCCCGAGACTATTTATATCTGGGTTATTGGTACTAGCATCCACATATGAGGGCACCATTTGTCGTTTGTTTTTCTGGGACTGTGTTCACTTCACTTAGCATAATGTCTTCCAGTCTCCATCCATTTACCTGCAAAGTTCATGATGTTGTCCCTCTTTACGGCTGCATAAAACTCCATTGTATACATGTACCACATTTTTCTCTACCCACTCGTCAGTTGAGGGGGCACCTGGGGGCGTCCGCTTTGCATGGTGAACGAGCTGCATAAACCATAGCTGTGCATGTATCTTTGCGTTGTAAGTTCTGTCTTGTGGGTATATACCCGGAGTGGTATGACTGGGTCAAATGGAAGTCTCGTTTTTAGTCTGAGAGGTCTCCACACTGCTTTTCCATAGTGGCTGTACCAGTTTACATTCCCACCAGCAATGGATGCGTGTTTCCCTTTCCCCACAACTCTCTCCAGCACTTGGTATCATTGGTTCTTGATCCTAGCCAGTCTTATTGGAGTAAGAGTAGATGATATTTCAAAGTGGTTTTAATTTGCATTTCCTTAATTATAGAGCGATGCTGAACACTTCATTAAAACTGGTAAAACACTGCCTTCTTTAATTGACTAATAGACATAAGAACTGTGAAAAGGATTATTCTCTGTTCAGCAACCAAATATAATACTAAAGTTCCTTAAACTATGCGCTTAAGCCAAAATATATCATACAGGAGCTCTGACATCAGTTAATGGATTATTCCACCAGGGCGATGTTTTGCCCAGGGGATCTAAGGCCCCACAAAAGGTAAAGGGCTCCTTGCCTCTAACTGGGATACCTGCAAGAAGGAGGCGATAAGCCCTGCTGACGAAGACCTGACGTTAACATGGGAAAGATGGCATGAGGCCACATTTGCAAGTGTACAGACGGCCTTGGAACACCAGAGAGTGTTACACAAGGCCAATAAAAATAATAAGCAATACGGATCTCCTTGAGTCAAGCAAGACTCCACCGTCAGCACCAACTACACCTCACCTGCCTGGAAATACTGTGCAGCAGAGGCAGCCATTCTATGCTGTATATCCCAAATCTAATTGGCTATTGGCTCTCTCCTTGGAGGAATAACCCATGGCTGATGCCCACAAGCTTACATCCTCTACAGGTTAGATGTGTCATAAGCCACAGTAAGACCCTGTCCTATTTAACAGGGAAAAATGTAATTCATGGATCAACATATCACTAAACATATGTGTCTATACCAAAGTAACTACCATAAACTCTTAATCTGTTTAAATACCTATAATATCTAATTTGCATTGTGCTTCATTAAGTAGGATTGAAAGGTTATTCCTGGACAAACTGTCAGCCCATGTAAAAAAAGCCAAAACAGCCAGAATTGCCAGAACAAGACAAACAGCTCCAGAGCGAGAGTGGACTGTTTTGCTTCTCATCCACCTGTGCCCCTTTTTCTAAGCCCAGGGAATAATTGCAGAAGAAGGGGGCGGGTTAGCCTGGTGTTGTGGTAGAATGTAAGGGCTGCGATTGGGTGGAATGGTGTGATATATTGAACTACAGCATGTGTCTGGACCCTCATTTGATTAACTGATTGAACATTACAACCCCTCACTCCCCGCTGGAAGGTGGGGCTGTGGGGTGAGGGCATACCGCCTGCAAATTGGTTTTACATGAAGGATACTTGTACTCATGAATTATCACTTATAGCTAAAAAATGGAAAAAAAAAACTGAGAGAAATATGCAGGACAATCATGGCAGAATGCATGATCTTGGTTGGGGTGGGGGTGGGGGGGAAGGGAAAGGGAAATATGCTTGAACTGAATTGGAAAATGATGTATGAAATGCACAAAGCATCAATAAAAAATGTTAAAAAAATAAAATAAAATAAAATAAATAAACAATAGAAAATTTTGAAAAAAAAAAAAAGAAATTGTATGTGCTCAAGTTTGGATCTTCACTTTTGTTCCTTTGGTTTACAGATCTGTTTTTATGCCAGTACCAGGCTGTTTTTATGACTGTAGCCCTGTAGTATAGTTTGAAGTCTGGTATAGAGATCCCCCCTGTATTGCTCTTTTCACCCAGGGTTCCTTTGGATATTTGGGGTCTTTTGTTGTTTCATATGAATTTGAGGATTTTTTTCCAAGCATGTGAAGAAAGTCTTGGGGATTTTAATTGGGATTGCATTGAATCCGTATATTAATTTGGGTAGAATGGACATTTTTACTATATTAATTTTCCCAATCCATGAACATGGGAGGTCTTTCCATCTTCTGATGTCTTCTTCAATCTCCTCCTTCAGGGGTTTATAATTTTTGTTGTAGCAATCTTTGGTATCTTTGGTTAGGTTTGTTCTTAGGTATTTTATTGTTTTTGAGGCTATTGTTATTGGGAAGGTCTCCTTGTTTTCTTCTTCAGTTGCTTGTTGTTGGTGTAAAGAAAGGCTACTGATTTTTCTAGGTTAATTTGGAAATTTTTTTTTATTTTCATATGTGTATGAATATATTGTCTGCATGTAGGTTGGTGCACCGGTGTCGTGCAATGCTGCAGAGGACAGAAGAGGGTGTCGGATTCCCCTGGAACTGGAGTTAAAGACGGTTTTCAGCCACCATGTGGGTGCTGGGGATTGAACCCAGGTCCTCTGCAAGAGCAGTCGGCACTCTTAACCTCTAGGCTATCTCTCCAGCCCCTCTAGGTTAATTTTGTATCCTGCCACTTTACTGAAACTCTTAATCTTTTCTAGGAATTTTCTGGCAGAGTTTTTAGCATCCCTTAAATAAACAATCATATCATCAGCAAAAAGGGATAGCTTGACTTCCTCTTTTCTAATTAGTATTCCTTTAATTTCCTTTTTTGCCTTATTGCCCTAGCCAGTGTTTTAAGCACTATATTGAATAGGAGTGGCGACAGAGGCCAGCCCTGCTGGGTTCCTACCTCTAAGGGGAATCCTTCTAACTTTTCTCCATTTAGGATGATATTGGCTGTGGGTTTCCTATATATGCTTTGATTACATTGAGAAATGATCCCTCCAATCCAATTACCTCTAGGACTTTAAGCATGAAGGGATGTTGGATTTTGTCAAAGGCTTTTTCTGCTTCAATTGAGATGATCATGTGGCTTTTGTCTTTCAGTCCACTTATATGTTTTATGATATTTATTGATTTTTGTATGTTGAACCATCCCTGAATCTCTGGTATGAATCCAACTTGGTCATGATAGATGATCTTCTGTGGGTCTGTATGTGGTTTGCAAGAATTTTGTTGAGAATTTTTGCATCTGAATTAATTAATGAGATGGGTCTATAGTTCTCTTTTTTGGTTGTATCTTTGCCTGGTTTTGGTATTAGAGTGATGCTTGCTTCATTGGAGGAATTTGGGAGATTTCCCTCTGCTCGTATCCTTCTGAACAGTTTGAGTAATAATGGGTGTAAGTCCTCTTTAAATGTTTTATAGAATTCTGCTGTGAAACCATTTGGGCCTGGGCTTTTTTTAGTTGGGAGTTCTCATTACATTTTGAATTTCATCATATATTATGGGTCTGTTTAAGCTGTCAATCTCTTCTTGGTTTAGCTTTGGTGATTCCACGGATTTCAGATATTCATCCATTTCTCTTAGGTTTTCAAATTTAGTACAGTATAGGTTTTTGAAGTATTTCTGCATGATCGCCTGGATCTTTTCATTGTTGTGATATTTCCCCTTTCATCATGAATTGTATTGATTTGGAGTTGCTCTTTCTTTCTTTTGGTTAACTGGGCTAGAGTTCTGTGTAGCTTGTTTATTCTTTCAAAGAACCAACTTTTGGATGTGTTGATTTTTCATATTGTTTTCTTTTTTCTACTTCATTGTTTTCTATTCTGATTTTTGTTATTTTTTCCTGTCTGTTGCATTTAGGGTTCATTTGTTGTTATCTTTCAAGTGTTTTTAGCTGCAGTGTTAGCTCATTTACTTGTGCTTTTCTTTTCTTTTTTTTTTTTTTTTATGTAGGCATCCAGGGCTATAAACTTCTCTTTTAGGACTGCTTTTTAGGTGTCCCATAGGTTTTGTTGTGTTGTACTGTCGCTGTCATTTAGTTCCAGGAATGATTTTATTTCTTTCTTTATTTCTTCCTTGACCCATTCATTATTCAGGAGTGTGTTGTTTAGTCTCGATGTGTTCTTGCAGCTAGTCATGCTTATTCTGGTGTTGATATTGAGCTTTATTGCACTGTGGTCTGATAGAATGCAAGAAATAATTTCAATATTTTGTATTTGTTGAGGTTTTTTTTCTGTGTCCCAGTATGTGGTCAGTTTTGGAAAATGTTCCATGGGGTGCTGAGTAGAAAGTGTATTCTCTGGTGCTAGGGTGGAATATTTGGTAGATGTCTATTAGGTCCATTTGCTGTATCATATTGTTCAGTTCAGATGTCTCTCTGTTTATTCTTTGTCCAGTTGATCTATCCAAGGATCTCAGTGGGGTATTGAAGTTCCCTACTATGAGTGTGCTGGGGTTAATCTGTGCCTCGAGGTAGGAGTTTGGTGCATAGATATTTAGGATTGTGAAGTCTTCGTGGTTAATTGTTCCATTGACAAGGATGTAATGGCCCTCTTTGTCTCTTCTGATTGCTTCTACTTTGAAGTCTATTTTGTCTGATATTAAAATAGCAACTCCTACTTTCTTTTTGGTACCATTTGCTTGGAATATTTTTGTCCATCCTTTCATTTTGTTGACACTTATCCTTGAGGGTGAGATGGGTTTCTTGTAGATAGCATATAGATGGATTCTGTTTCCTAATCCATTCTCCCAGGCTATGCCTTTTGATTGGAGAGTTTAGTCCATTAATATTTAAGGTTATAATTGAGAGATGAGTGTTGCTTCCTTTCCTCTTATTATCCATTTTTGGTTTTGGTCTAGGTTTCTACTTCTGCAGTTATGCTTTTATTAATTTCTCTTTCAAGTTGCCTGGGGATAGTTGCTCCTTTCCTCTGTCCTTTGAACTGCTTCAAGTATTCTCTGAAGGGTTGGTTTTCTGGACATGTATTCTTTTTTTTTTTTTTTTTGAGACAGGGTCTCCCTGTAGCCCCAGCTGGCCTGGAACTCACTCCGTAGACCAGGCTGGCCTTGAACTCACAGAGATCTGCCTGCCTCTGCCTCTCAAGTGCTAGGATTAAAGGCGTGGGCCACCATGCCTGGCCATGTATTCTTTCATCTTATGTCAAGGAAGATTTTTCTCTTTCCTTCAACTAGAATCAACATTTTTGCTGGGTATAGTAACCTGAGTTGGCATTTATAGTTGTTAAGCACTGGGAGTGCTTTGGTCCACGCTCTTCTTGCTTTCATAGTTTGTACTGAGAAGTCAGCTGTAATTCTGATGGGTTTCCCTTTGTATGTGACTTGTTTTTCTCTTGTGGCTTTCAGAATTTTGTCTTTGTTTTGGGCATCTAGTGTTTTAACTATGACATGGCATGGGGAGTTTCTTTTCTGGTCTTGTCTATTTGGTGTTCTAGTGCTTTTTGTATTTGTATGGGTTGTCTTTTTTAATTTGGGGAAATTTTCATCTATTACTCTGTTGAAGATCTGATCAATACCATTCTCCTGGGATTCTTCTCCTTCCTCTATCCTTATGATGTGGAGGTTTGATCTTTTCATCGTGTCCCACATTTCCTGGTTGTTCCACTTTTGTGTATTTTTAAAAATTTTCATAGTCCTTACTTGAGCTTTTTAGTTGTTCTGTTATCTTCCAGGTCTGATATTCTTTTTTCTGCTTCTTCCATTCTGTTTCTGAGGCTTTTTCCCATTCTTTCTTCTTGATTGGATGAGTGTTCGATTTCCTTTTTCATTTCATCCTGTGTTTTCTTTAGTATTTCTCCTTCCTTTTTGAGCTTCTCAATCTCTTCTGATAGCTCCTTGCTTTGCTGTTTGGTTTCCTTTTTCATTTCAGCATGGGATCTTTTCAGTGCTTCCACTTTCTTCCAGAGTTTGTCATTTTCTCCCTCTATCTCTTTCCAGAGATATTCTCCTTTTAGTTCTTTCTGACGTTTGTCATTCTTTCCCTCTAGGTCTTTTCTGAGTTTTTTATTCTCTCCTTAGTTCTCATTTCTTTGAATATATCTGTGATTGTTCTTCTATGATCTGTGTCCTGGGCTACCTCCAGGGAAGTCCCATTGTGGGAATCCTCCACAGGCTCAGTAGAGTTTGGTGTGGAATTATCCTGCACTTTTCCCATATTGTTCTTTCATTGTTCTCTTGGCATGTGGGTTTCCTTTTGCTTGTATTCTGATGCGAATCTCAAATGCCTCTTCACCGTGTTGAAGGATTGCTTTCTTTGATTCCTTCAGATGCCTTCATTGTATTTCTCTCCTTGTTTATGGAGTGTTGACTAGTCTAGATTTCAGACTTTCAATTTTGGTTATATATTGGAAGATATAGCTCACTTTTCCCTTTCTATTCTGCAAGAACTGGGTAGGTAACAACCCACATGACACCCTCTGAGCACTGTACTCCCTCCGCTGCCAGCCAATTCCCCTAGGTTGGTTGTAGGGCTTACTGGACACTCCCTCTGGAATTCCAGTTGGGGGGGAGTTGCCTGCTTAGCTCATGCCCCAGTACCCTGTGCCTGAGCTGGTCTGGCAGAGGCCACCAGCCTCTATGCACAACTGGCAGAAACTCCCATTCTCCCACAATTTACCTGGCTGACATGTGCAGCCTGGTTCTCTGCACCTGAGCTGGTCTGGCAGAGGCCACCCACCTCTATTCATGGCAGGCTGAAACTCCCAATCTCCCACAATCCCTTTAAATTTTTCATAATCTTTACTTGGGCTTTTTAGTTGCTCCGTATTATCCTGCAGGTCTGATATTCTTTTTTTCTGCTTCTTCTATTCTGCCTTTGAGACCTTTTCTCATCCTTTCCTGGTGATTGGAGGAATGTTCAGTTTCCTTTTTCATTTCATCCTGTGATTTCTTCAGTATTTCTACTTCCCTCTGGAGCCTGTCATTCTCATCTTGTAGCTCCTTGGTTCATTGGTCATTTTCTTTTTTCATTTCAGCCTGGCATCTTTTCAGTGTTTCCACTTCTTTCCAGATTTTTTCAATCTTTCTCCTTAGTTCTTTCCAATGTTTATCATTATCTCCCTCTAGGTCCTTCTTGAATTTTTCATTCTCTTCCCTTAGTTCTCTAATTTCTGTGAATTTGTCTACAGTTGTTCTTCTAAGGTCAGTGTCTTGGTTTTTTTTCCTGGGAGATCTCATTGTCAAGATCTTCTGTAGGGTCCGTAGTGTTCTGTGTGGATTCATTATGAGCTTTTCCCATGTTTTTTCTTTGTGTCTTTGGCATGTGGATTTGTTTGTTTCTTTGGATTCTGGCACCTCAATGTTGGCTGCACAGACTATAATCACTAATACTGTGCCTGGTAGATCCTCTGCACCACAGCTCCACCAAGTTGGGGGAGGGGGTTGTGTTGCTACTTTGGCCCAAATGCTGGTAGGCCCCCAAGGCTCATAGCAGTTCTGCCTTGCCTTACTGGTACCTCACTGGTCTATAGTTTTTTTAAAAATATTTTTATTTTATGTGTATGAGTGTATCGCCTACATGGATGTAAGGGCACCTGTGTTGTACAATGTCCACAGAGGTCAGAAAATGGTGTCAGATTCCCTGTATCTGGAATTACCGACACTATGTAGTCTCTGGGATTAGAACCCAAGACCTCTTCAAGGGCAGTACTGGCTAGTACTCTTAACTTCTGAGCCATCTCTCTAGAATGGTCTATAAGATTTTAAGAGTTATTATGAATGAAGATAGGGTTCTGTTGGCAAATTAATCTAGCAGAAATTGGGCTAAACTAAACAAGACTCAAGACTTTTCAGAACATTTCATAAATGAATGTTGATTGTAGGACTTCAAGGGACAATAATGGAACTTAATTAATGCTAGCTATTTTACTTTTGTCCCCAGAAATAATTCTGTATGTATAGGGCTTCAAAAATATGTAATGTAGCCCGGCGTGGTGGCGCACACCTTTAATCCTAGCACTTGGGAGGCAGAGGCAGGTGGATCCCTGTGAGTTCAAGGCCAGCCTGGTATACAGAGCGAGTTCTAGGCCAGCTGGGGCTATAGGGAGACCCTATATCGAAAAGAACAAAAAAAGTAATGTGGGAAATTGCTTCCAGGGCCTTTTTGTGTTAATGTGTGTGCATCATTCTTGTTTTTTATAATGTTAGCTAGTAGCTCTTTGTTGTAGCTTTGTATTGTGATTGTACCTAAGATGGTACTGTATTCCTTGAAATTCCCTTCCTGTGTGGGTCTGGGACAGGGTTAGCTATGAACCTATTTAGCACAAGATTTGGAAATAAAAAGAGAAGGTAAAGTTTAAACACTAGACATGAGCAAATGGCCAGGTATTAGGAAAGTCATGCCTGCTGAAGGACACGGGTGCTTACCTTGCTAGAATGACCCACAACTAGATTTTCCTTTTCCTTCAGATGCTGAGACACTCTCATAGGCTCTGGACCAGGTACATAGTTACTCATAGCCAGCTTGGCCTGCAGGTCCCTTGCAACAGTGAGATGGTGTTGGTAAGAAGAGGGAGGAATTCTAGTTTTCTTGAGGATTTTGGTGTTTTCCTGTGGGTTTTCATTTTGTCTTTGCTCTTCTATTTAGGTTTATTTTCTGTTGTGGGCTGGTTTTCCTGTAGACACCTAAGATTAGTTTTCATGGGCTGTTCTATAAAGACATACATTGAAAGAGATAAAAATTCAGTGTTAGATATTCTAGTTTTTATCATTCTACTTCTCTGGTCAAAACTGGATGGATATAAAAATTGGGCTGGAGAGATGGCCTAGTGGTTAAGAGCGCCGACCGCTCTTACAGAGGACCCGGGTTCGATCCCCAGCACCCACATGGTGGCCAAGAACCGTCTGAAACTCCAGTTCCAGGAGGACTCCAGTTCCAGGGGAATACGACACCCTCTTCTGACCTCCACGACATTGCACGACACGGGTGCACAGACCTGCATGCAGACAGTACATTCATACAGATACAGAAATAAATAAAATTAATAAAAAATTAAAAAAAAGAAATTAATTAGTACTTGTGATGGTTAGTTTGAATGTTGGCATAAAAGAAGCAGAAACTCAATGAGGAATTATATACATTAGGTTGGCCAGCAGGGTTTCCTGTGAGGATTTTTCTTAATTGAGTTATCTGAGGAGGGAAGACCCACCCACTGTCGATAGCACTATTCCCCTAGATGGGGTATTCTGAATTTTTATGAGCATAAGGCAAGCTGAATAGGACCATGCATGCATTCACTCTCGTTTCTCCTGACTGTGGCTGACTGTGGTTTCAAGTTCCTGATGCTCTGACTTTCCTTCAGTGCTGGACTAGGGAGCTAAGAAAACCCCTTTTCCTCCAAGTTGCCTTTGTTAGGCTATTTTATCACAGCAACTGGAAAGGAAACATACAGTGCTCTATGCAGTTACAGAGGCCCAGAATGTTAGAAGGGGAGCATTTAAAATGATTATGGGTTGTCCCAACATAATTCTTGATTCGAATTAAAGTTACAGGAAAAACATAATAACCTTTTTTTTTTAAACATTTTTTTTATTGATGCTTTGTGCATTTCATACATCATTTTCCAATTCAGTTCAGGAATATTTCCCTTTCCCTTCCCCCCCCACCGCACCCCAACTGAAATCATGCATTCTGCCATAACTGTCCTGCATATTTCTCTCAGTTTTTTTTTCATTTTTTAGCTATAAGTGATAATCCATGAGTACAAGCATCCTTCATGTAAAACCAATTTGCAGGCTGTTGTGCCCAAACCCCCACAGCCCCACCATCCAGCGGGGGGTGAGGGGTTGTATGTTCAATCAGGTTGATCAAATGAGTGTCCAGACTACATTGCTGTAGTTTCACCGTCCACCCCAATCGCAGCCCTTACATTCTACCACGCCCCCTCTTCCGCAGATTATTCCCTGGGCTTAGAAAAGGGGCACAGGTGGATGAGAAGCAAAACAGTCCACTCTCTCTGGAGCTGTTGTCTTGGACTCTGGTCAATTCTGACTGTTTCCTTTCATGGGCTGACAGTTTGTCCAGGAATAACCTTTCGATCCTACTAATGAAGCACAAGCAATTAGATATATAGGTATTTAAACAGCATTAATAGTTATGGTAGTTACTTTGGGTATAATAGACACATATAGATTGGTTATATATGAATTTGATTTTCCATGAATTACAATTTTTTCAGTTTTTCCTGTTAAATATGACAGGGTCTTTTACTTGTGGCTTATAACATCTCACAACCTGTAGAGGTGTAAGGGCCTTATGTGCATCAGCCATGGGTTTATTCCTCCAAGGAGAGGCATAGCCAATTGAAGATTTTGGCGATAATAGGATATGGCTTGCCTCTGCTGCAGAATATTTTGTTTGATCCAGGGCAGTGAGTGTAGTAGCTTGGTGCTGAGTGGAGGCTTGCTTGACTCAAGAGAGACCGGAGTTTTGCCTTTATTGGTTTAGAGGATGGCCTTGATGGAACACTCTCGGTGTGTCCAAGGCCATCTGTACACTTGGTAGTGTAGTCTCATACATCTGTCTTCCATGGCTTACATTCATTGGTCTTCTTCCAGCCTAGGGCTTTGGCTCTCTCCTTCTTTGCTTTTTGCAGGTATCCAGTTTAGAGTGCAAGGAGGCCTTTAAACCTTTTGTGGGCGTGTTGATTCACTGGCCAACATGCTGCCTGGTAGAATAATCCATTACTGATGGTCAGAGCTCCTGTATTGATAGATTTTGGGCTAAGTGCATAGTTTTAAGGACTTTTAGTATTATATTTGGGTTCTGAACAGAGAATAATCCGTTTTCCACAGTTTCCTATTCTAATTAGTCAATAGAAGGTTTTTCATTTTATAAGGATTAGCTCTTTTTTAAGTTTTTTTTTTTGTCTCCAATATTACGAGTTTGGGAGGCGACCTCGATCAATTGTGAGTTTCTCCTGTGTTCTGGGGGGGAAAAGGCAAAGAAAGTACTCTCATATCAAAACCTTTTGCATAATTCACCTAGAAGGTATTTCATTAGGATCATTATAAACTAGTTGTTAAAAGTAGGATCACAGAGGGGTTCATGTTTATGGCAATCTGAGGCTATTGTTATCTAGGCTTTTCTTCTTTTCTTTCTGATGATTCTCATTCCTTCAATGCGACTGGTCAACTTTCAATTGGCACTTTCTGGTACGAACAATCCTACTATGCAAACCTGTATCTTGTTATCATTTTCCATCAGCCAGTTAGAAGTTGGTGACATTTTGTCCTGGTGGAACACATAAAAAATCCTTTGCCAATAGTTAGTGTTTAACTCAATTTGAATTTGCAAGGTTTTTGAACTAAAAGGTTTCTCATCTTGCTCACACACCTACGTCAATGACCACCCCCCCCCCTTTTTTTTTTTTTTTTAAACCGCATGCCTCCAGAAGCAGTTGTATTAATACATACTATAGGGTGGAAAAGGCTCATGATTTCATCAAATTCCAACGGCCCCATGTTGTTTTTGGTCGACTTATATATTACTTGGGGAGGGGGGCAAACTTAATTTTTATGTTAAATCATATTAAAGAGAATTGACTACAAAAGGTGATAGCTACAAAACAGAAAAACTATAAGATAAACGATTTTATGGTTCCAATAACCAGAGTTATTGATCTTACTAAAATTTTATGTAAACAATTGGGTCAACAGCAGATTTAATATAATCTCCCATTTAATAACTCGGATTGCAGATGTGTTCCGTTTTTATTTTATCATGGATGTAAAAACGGCAATGTTGTTTAATATAACACTATTTACTTTACCTAATATAAATTAACTTACATAAGGGCCTAAAATCCTGTTATCCAAGAAGTAGTCTAAAGGCAAAACTGGGTCCGTCAAAAAACAGACAGCTGGTCTGGCACAGAAAACAGAGACCAGTTGACCAATGGAATAGAACTGAAGAATCGCAAAACCGATGGCAGCATTTCGATAAGCAAGTTCATCAGCAGCCAAGCCGCCCCCTAGATTTACAAGGGGGCCAAGAAACCGAATGAGGAAAGCAAAATATCTTCTTAGGCAAATGGTGTTTTGCAAAATGGGATCAACCACTTGTAAGAAGAATAAATTAAACCCTACCAACTAGATCTCTACCCTGTACAACAAGTCCAAACCCCAGAATGGATAAAGAACTCAAACGTGAAACCCCAAACCTGGAGGTGATAGAAGAGAACTTGGCAGCAGACTACAAGCACATTAGGTGTAGGGAGAAGACTCTCTAATCAGACACATAGCTGCACAAAGAAATAAGATCAACAGTTGACAATGGACCTCATAAACCCTAAAACATTAAACCAAAAGCTTTCTGTGACATCAAAAGAAACAATAAAGGAAGTGAAGAGAAAAAACCCACAGAGTAGGGAGGAGAAACCTTCTCCAATGATAAATCTGACAAAACATTAATCTCCAGAGTAATCAAGCTACTCCAAAAAACAAAGAGAAAGAAATCAAATGAAAAATCACCTCAAAGAGGAGCAAAGATGTCTGAATAGGAGACTGTCACGAGGGAGGAAGAGGAGATAGGACGTCGAGAAACATACTTAACGAAAAGTGTCAGGCATCTCTGATATATAGCGAAAGCATTATAAAACCACTTTGAGATATCACCTTACTTCCAATAGACTGGCTAGGATCAGGAACACGAATGATACCAAGTGCTGGAGAGGTTGTGGGGAAGGGGGAACACTCATCCATTGCTGGTGGGAATGTAAACTTGTGCAGCCACTATGGAAAGCAGTGTGGAGAACCCTTAGAAGACTCAAAACGAGCCTTCCATTTGACCCAGTCATACCACTCCTGGGTAAATACCCGCAAGACACATCTTACTGCAAAGATACATTCACAGCTATGTTTATTGCAGCTCTGTTCACAATATCAAAAAGCTGGAACCAGCCCAGGTGCCCCTCAACTGACGAGTGGATAGAGAAAATGTGGTACATGTATACATAATAACCTTCTTTCCACTGGTAAAGAGCATGGTGGTATTCTACAGTGCATAAGGCAAAGAAATAGGTTAAATTATTACCCATTCCTTCTTGTAAATAGTATCTACAGTCCCTGTGGGTGACCACATATTCATTGCCATCAAAGATTTTAATGTATGTAATAAATACAAGGGGTTTGACTGATTTTACTATGCACATCCCTCCCCTAGAGAACTGGATGCTATTCTGGGAGAAAATGACAAACTTCAAGGTTTAAGTTCCCAACTAATCATCAGATATCATCTATGAAATTTTTTTAGTCTTTTTGAGACAACATTTCCCTGTAGCCCCAGCTGGCCTGGAACTCACTATGTAGACCAGGATGGACTTGAATTCATAGAGAACCACCTGCCTCTGCCTCCCAAGTGCTGGGATTAAAGGCATGAGCCACCACACCCGGCCTTATCTATGATATTTATAAAATAGATCCTTAGCATGTGTTTTCAAAACTTTCTGAAAAAAATCACATCTAGAATCCAATCTAGTGATTGACTGAACTACAATCCAACTTTTGGTTGAGGGGCAATGAGATGACTGGTAGCCAAGGCAGACAGTCCCCAGTGAGGCTGAGACTACATTTCACAGACATCCCTTGAATAGCAAGAAGCCAAGTTATGATAAAATTTTTTATCACAGGGAAGGACTTTTATTGGCTAAGGAATTAATATTTTGAGAATAGCTTAGAGATCAGTTTAGATCTGCCTGTTCATTATCCTGTGATTTGCATGAAATGATGATTAATGGTCACTAAATGTACCAGAATTCACCCAAAATATAAATAGGTGTTTGCATGTGAACACAATTTCAATTTTCATTAAGAAATGGAAATAAACAGACTTAAATATATTGGATTCTTTGTCACTTAAATTCTGTTTTTACCTGGTTTAAATTTAAAGATTTTTGCTTGTTTTTGTAAAGAATCATACAGGTAATATGGGTGGAGTTCTTTTGCTTACCTTATTTCTTTGATGCTTTGATAAAGTTAGTAATAGAATTAAGGCCTTTAGAAAACATGAAGGCCTACTTTTAATTGAGACTCTTTCAAATATTTTGCACTGAAATCTTTTTATTTTTTTCAAGTCCTGACTTGCAGAACATTGGTAATACCAACTAATTTCATGGTTCATGATTGAACATAAGGCTTTAATTCAATTGTGGACATTTAAAAGATATTTTAAACAGCAACCACTGTGCAAATTCTTAATATTCATCCATAAATGTGGCACAGTTATTTATAATGCTGGAGAAAGGATTCACAATCACCCCGTCATTAGGCTTTTTAAAAAAATCCTTCACACCAGAGGAGGAGACTTAATCCATGCACTATAGGAAGAAAAAGATTACCATGAATTAAATCTTAGAGGGCAGGGATTACTTATAAGAAAACCTTCACTCTTGCTGTGAAATAATCATCTTAGAAGTATGAGAAGCACACACATTCTATAAATATGAATGGATAGATGATTTTATGAATCTTCATGATTTTTATTTATAATCTTTTGAGCTTGCATCTTGTAGCTAAATTCTAGTTGCATTTTATTCCTTGAAGGAAAAAAGAAAGCAAATGATCGCTGGAAAGATGGCAAAGGACCAATTTCAAAATGTATTCAGCAAAAGAAAAATATTAAATATTAAACCTCTCAGCTTTGAGCTTCCAGCTGTCTAACAAAGCACAGGTGTCTCCTAGCATGGGGTTTCCTACAATCTGCTTGACACTGAACACTCAGGAGGAGGCAGGCACACTCCAGCCTTGTCTGTTTCTAAGTAATAGATATGAAGCTGCTTGTTGGTAATGAACTTTAGAAGACCACAGGATTTTCAGTTTTCTTTTAGAGGTCATAATGCCCATTTAACTTTTCAAGGCCTTAGAAAATTCCAGCTTTAAATAAAGAAGCATTGTTCATGCTTTTGGTACTGAAAATAAGTATGCCACATGAAAAGTTTTGTTTTTTTTATAATTAAAAACAAGGCTAGGAAAACAGCTTTAGCTCTTTCATTAATCAGGGTTATCGTGAGGATTCTAATCTTGAATTGTTTTTAACTTTCTTTTTCTGATATTTTGTGAATTTCATGCAATATATTTTGATCCTATTTAGAGTCCTTCCCATGTGCTCCCCTCTTCTAACTCTCCCTCCCTAATTTTCATGTACTCTGTCATATATGTTAGTTAAGGCCTCCACAAATGAGCCAAGTATGTGCTCCCAAATGTCCTTCAGTGTGTGTGCATCCACTGGAGCCTGGTTAGCCAATCTAGTGTCACATTAAAAACATTTTTAATTGAATTTTTGTGTATTTCATACAGAACATCTCAATCAATCTTAACCATGTTTATATCTCCTTCCCCAAGGGCACTCTCCCATAACTGTCCCTTGGAATTCATACACTCTGTCATTTGTGTTAAGACTTATTATGTCAGAGTTAGTGTTTCCAGACATTCCTCAGTGTAAGTTCATCTCCTGAGGTCTAGTCTTCCTGTCTAAAGTCCTTCACTTTAGGAAAGACATCCAGCAGTAGTCAGTGGCCAATATTTCTTTAGCTAAGATTGAAATTTGTAGTTAATTTCTCCAGTTCTATGCTGGGTTTTTGTCTGCTTGAGTTTACATGGGTCTCGTGCATCCAGACACCATTGCTTTAGGTCCCAGGAGCTGTTAGGACTCCGTTTCCATATGGTCATGCACCACTTCCCTGGCTCTTACAATCTTTCCACTCTGTCTTCCACAATCTTAAAGAAAACCCACTTTCTCCCTATTTCCCAGGTGCCAATAATTTCTCAGCAAAGTTGGGCTATTGACCCATGTCCTCACTTTTATCCTGGGTTATTGTCTAGCTTGTGCCTGCATGAACGTTGTGCATGTGGTTACTTCCACGTGGTCATTATCCACCTCAGGCTCTCATAATCTTTCCACACCCTTTTCCACAATGGTCCCTGAGCCTTAGGTGGCAAAGCTTTGATATGGATGTCTTATTCAGGGGTAAGCACACTGTGGTCTTTTATTCTGTCCAGTCTGGTCAGTTGTGGTTTTCTGGATTAATCACTATCTGTTTCATGCTTCCCCTGCATTCCCTGAGCCTTAGGGTGTAGAGGTTGCATTTTGAGTTCTTACTACAGTTTTCTACTTTACTGCACAAGCACTAGGAGTCATTTGGATCATTCAGCTCCCAACTCTCTGCTATACTTTGAATCTCGTGGCCCCCACAGACTCATGTTTTGAAAGCTTGGTCTTAGTATTTGACCTTTTTGGAAGCGGGCTCTGGCAGGTAGAAGCAGGCTACTGGGGTGGATATTTGTAGGTATCTTGTCCCTGTTTCTAGTCCTGCTCTATTTCTTGATCTGCCATGAGATGAATCAACATCTACTGTCTCAAGCTTCTGCTGCCACAGTCCAAGGCATTCTGTCATGCCTTCTCTGCCCATCGTAGCCTGAGATTTCTTCCCTTAAGTTGTTTTTGTCAGGTATTTTGGTCACAATGAGGCAAACATAGTATGTTTTCTGTTTTGGAATACCTGATTCCGGGCCTGGCTCATAGAGTACCTATTTATATGACCATTGGGAGGCTACTACAGTTCCTCAGACTGTGGCTTCCTTCTATGTAAAATACCAACATTAATGATAAAATAAGATTTCATTATTGAACTCTGACATGCTAAATTTTATGTGTGTTATCTCTTTAATTGTCACAGCTACTCTAGAAGGCAACATGAACTATAATCCCTCTTCTATAGATAGCAATGTAGCTTGAAAATGATAAAGAGTACAAAGTAGCAAGAATGAAACTGGAATGAGACAGTGGCCTGGGGCCCAAATCTGTGGGCTTACCACTAAGCTTTCCCAATACCACTCAGTGGACAGCAGGTGGCCACCCCTCATTTCTAGGAATTTTTAATGCATTAGAAAAGAATTTTATGCTAACAGCTATAGTAAAAACATTTCTTCTTGCTTAAGTATACTCTTTGGATGTAATTCTAGCATAACTCTTAAGTGTGCCTATTAATAATTGTGATAATGTACCACATGCATGAAAATCTCTCTTATCCCACCTTTCCTAGTATAAATATCCTCAGCATTTTCTTCTTTTGTCCTTCAAGATCTGCCTTTTCTCATAGCTTTTTTGTTTCCTATTCTACACTCCAGTTTCTACTCATTCCTCTGAATCTGTTCACTGGAAATATGTCATTCATTGATTAATAACACTTGGTTGCCCCTATGTTCCAGCACTGTCTTAGACACTACAAATACCAAAAATGAACAGTTCTTCCCAGAAATGTATAGACTAGGTTAAGGTAGATAAGTAATTATTAATACATTGAGTCTGATGGTTTTATGTGTTAAATAAATAGAAAACTAAAGTATTTCAGATACTAAAGATTTAGGGAAAGTTCTCTAGAGGACATGATGCTTGAGATGAGGCTTAAAGGTAATTTAGAGTTTGTAGGAAAAAGAGGAATAAGGGAATTCAGAACAGGGAGGATACCATGTATATCCAAACAGGATCGGAAGAACACAATGTAGTTGGGAAGTAATGATAGATGTTCAATGTTTAATGATAGGAACAGGTTCTGCAAAATGGATTCTTCTGTGATTTTTGTCCTTGTATGAACATTACATATAATGTACTTCATAAACTAAGCTGGGTACGATATCACTTAGCAACGCAATCTGATAAGATCGTGGAATATATACTGTCTGTCACTGCCAGTGTTTAATGTAGTTGGAAATGGCTGCATGGAGTGATTACCTCAGGAACAACAAGAAATAAAGCTGGAGAGATTGATGGTGAATCTCAAATGAAGGAATTTAAATTTTACTCCCAGGGCAGCTGGGGTGAAATGGCATTTTCATATTTTCTTACTGGGAAATAAAGTACCAGAACACACCAAAATATTTTATAAATGAAATTGTTGTTTTTTGATATTAAAAGTCATCAGAAGAGAAATTTTGCTTTAGATAAATTCTATTAGTAGAAATAATTCTCAGAACTGATCACCTCTTCAAGAGCAGAAGATTTGACAAAGAGGCACTGAGAGGGGAAAAGAAAGTCACTTAGGAACATAGACACACATGAGCAGAGGTTGGTTTATTATGGAGTTAGATCTGCTTAGAGCCACAACCACAACTTTATAACAAACTTGAGTTTGACCTACTTAACTCAAGCTCTAAGAGAGTATGATTTGTGTTTGGGAGCTGTGTTAGAATGTCTGGTTGGGTTATGTTCATAGCTGTGTTGGTGGCAATACTGATTCTGTGCTTCCACATGTGAGTCCAGCTGCAGAACTACTGTCCTCTTGCCGTACACAGGCAATCTTCTGCGACAGTCAGCCATGTAGTCAGCACCTGGGCCTATGAAGTTGGCTTTGAGCTGGATCCAGAAAAAACAGAAAATATGTTCTGTTTAAAACATGTGGGCCAGGGCTGGAGAGATAGCCTAGCAGTTGAGCACCGACTGCTCTTACAGAGGACCCGGGTTTGATCCCCAGCACCCACATGGTGGCTGAGAACCGTCTGTAACTCCAATTCCAGGAGAACTCCAGTTCCAGGGGAATCTGAGACCCTCTTCTGACGTCTGCGGCATTGCACGACATGGGTGCACAAACCTACATGCAGACAGTACATTCATACACATTCAAAAATAAATAAAATTAAAAAAATAAAACATGTAGACCTTGGTCATGAGGACCAGTCAACACCAACATCTTAATATTTTGGATTCAGGTCAACAGGAGAGACTCTTGGAAACCATTCCAGAACTTAGAAATACCGATCTGCCTGCTTGCAGAACTCACTCCCAACCCTGGTCCTGATGGATGTCTTATGCTGTCACATCTAGTTGCTCTTGTCTGGGAGCTGGGCTTATAAAGGTCTTCAATCCCTGCTGCCCATTAGGGCTGAGAAACCTGGTTTTATTTGAAAAAAAGTCAATGTATATATCCTTCAGGTCCAGCAGGGTGAATTACACCCAATTAACCCCTATTCAGAGGTTTTAAAAGACCATCAGGGAGTGACTTAGCAGGCAAGGTCAAGCACATCTCTATGGAGCACTGAGGCACTAGCAGACCAGAAAGCCTCACTCCTTTCCTTCCGTCCACAAGACAAAGAGAGTCACTGTCACTGGACTCGTGAGAACTGTAGCTAAAGGAGAAGGGCCATGCAATGTGTGATCCCAGGTAGTCCATCCCCACGCTATGGCCCAGCCTTCCAGTGCCTTCAGATCACTCAACAGAATGCCAAGGGTGGTGAACAAATTGACAGAAGGAGGCTCCAAAGGCCAGGCAGTGCAGGAGAAGATGAACAATTGGTTTGGTGATAAAATCAGATAATTACCAGTGAAGTGTAGTGGATGTTACATGTGACTAATTTTCTCTTCAGCCTTGGTGGGCTTAGCTCCTGGGAAAGTTAACAATGTACTCAGGTTGCTGAGCGCTGGAGCACATCTCAGCTTCAGGAGCAGTGGTCACACATAGCTGCCGTCTTTCTTGAGCAGTGTCTACTTTGAGACAGAGTTGCCTTGTGCTGTTCCTTTTTCTCTATTTAATTCCTCAGGGCTTAAAGGCCTCAGAAGGGGATCCAGGATTTATGGATCCTGAAGTGTTCTACAAGAATACACTATAAATAGAAAATTAAGAATAAAACTAAATATTCAGAAAGAGAAATAAAATTATTGGTACTGAAAAGTTTATAAATGCTATAAGCATGAAAACTTTTTAAGTAGCTCTTAGATATGACATTCTTTCTTTCTCTATGTATTTAGAGGCATGGTTTTTGGTTGCCTATGACCAATCATTTATGACAATGATTTCAAGTATTTCCCTTGAAAGCGTAGAAATATGGTACTTTGTTTTATCTTATATTTAATGACTTTCTGTGCTAGCCAGCTTTCTGGGATAGAAAGAGCTACCTGGGCTTGTGAGATGTCAGCAGATAAAGCACACAGCCTAATGATCTAGGCTGATCATAGGAACCTATGTTAAGGTTAAAGGAATAGCTGATTCCACAAAGTTGTCCTCTGGTTTTCATCGTCTTAGACACACACACACACATACACACACACACACACACACACACACGCCCACAAGCACATATAAAATAAATACCTGAGAAAATCAATGTAATGAAAAGCACAGTTTGATCTGGTGAAGGCTGCAGAGGCATCAGCCCCTGCTGGCTTCAGTTTGCACTCCCTGATCTTGGTTGTAGGCCATGTAGTCTATCGTGACAGGGCATGTGTTGGGTCCAGAGGCCTATCCTGTTTTCCAGGGCCTGTTGATCTAGCTTATCGATCTAACTTCTTCTCTGGGCTCCACATTCTATTGCTATCAGTCCTAATAGTGCCACAGGCTGGGGACAAGCCTTTAATAAACACATGGCCCTTCGAGGAGACATTCCATATAAGAACTATTACACGTTCCTTTTAGCTTCACAATTTATTGATAATGTCATAAAAATTCAGGAATTAAATTTATGAAACTTTTATCAAATTGTTTATATTTTTTGTGGAAGATTATAGGACCTTCCATTTTTTTTAGATTGTAGTAATTAATCACAATTACTCAGAAGTGACTATTTTCTTTTTTTTTGTTTTGTTTTTATTTATTCTTGTATGTGTATGAATGTACTGTCTGCATGTAGGCCTGTGCACCCATGTAGAGCAATGCCACGGAGGTCAGAAGAGGACATCGGATTCCCCTGGAACTGGAGTTAAGGGTGGTTCTCAGCTGCCATGTGGGTGCTCGGGATTGAACCTGGGTCCTCTGCAAGAGCAGTCGGCGCTCTTAACAGCTAGGCCATCTCTCCAGCTCCAGAAGTCACTATTTTCATTAGCCATTTGCTATCAATATCCCCACTGTAGTGGAGTTGTTTGAGATTTATATTGTCTTAACCATCCTCTGTGTGTCATATAAAGTCAATAGGTGATTTAATTCCTTTCCAATGTGCTAAGAAGATTCACTCATCATTACTGGGAATATTCTAGGCCTATTGTTCACTCCTATTTTAAATGAAATGTTTTAATGTATAACTACTTTTTGTGCAATATGGAATTAATCTGTCCCATTTTGTATTTTTAAAATTTTGTTGTTTAACACATAATATGTGTGGATGGTTTTTCCTTCCATGTATTCATTGTGTAATGCTCATGATATTGAACATTTCTAGATTTTTTTCTCATTTTTATTGCTTTTTTATAGTCCACTACTACTTTTGCCACAATTCCCTTTAAATTCTTTTATAAATAATGTTAAAGGGAATAGAAGAAGGAACTCTTTGAAGCTGTCCAATTTGCTTTTTTAATTTGTCAGTGATTTTATTTGAGTGATATAGATGGGTATCATTAAAATTACAGTTAAAAGGTGCATTCTCATTTAATTGATTTTAAATTTCTTCTTTTTTTCTTACATTCAGATTTCTCTTTTGACTTTTTATGACTCCATAAACTTAAATATAAATGGTGCTGGCAAAACTGAATTGCCACTTGTAGAAGAATAAAACTAACCCCCTACCTTTCGGCCTGTCCAAAAATCAACTCCAAATGGATCAAAGACATCCATGTGAAACCGGAAACTCTGATAATGATAGAAAAAAAATTGGAAGTAACCTACAAGATATAGGGATAGGAAAAAACTTTCTAAATCAGACAGCAGTTGTGCAGGAAATAAGGTCAACAATCAACAAATGGGACCTTATTAAACTTAAAAGCTTCTGTACACTTAGATTTTTAATGAACAATGAAGGTAGTATTTTCCTAAGCACTGTGATTGGCTGAGAAGGTTGACAGTTTTAAGTGTTGTGGTGGCAACAGTTTCTCAGGTGCAAATAAATGAATTATCTGGACATGGTAAATATTCTGAATATATACAGTTAAAGGTGTAAGCAATGCTTGAATATCTTTTAAAATATTTTTAAGACACAATAATTGTACCTATTTCTGTGGTACAGTATGGCATTTCAATGCATGCATATAACATATAAATGATCAGATCATGGTAATTAGCACAACTACCATTTCAGACATTTGTTGCTTTCTATGTTGGGAATATTTGAACCCTTTAAATTAATAATTTGAAATAATCAATTCTTGTCAACCATAGTTATATTACTCTTCTCTAGAACATGTGAGGTTCTCCCATCAAACTGTCCCTCTACACCATTAACCATCATCTCACTATTCCTCAACTCTCACCCTTATTAGGCTCTGAGGACCACTACTGGATTCTCAATTTCCTTGAGATCAACTTTTCAGCTTCTACATGTGTATGGGAGCATGCCAATTTCATCCTTCTGTGCCTGACACTTAACATAATCCTGTTTCCTTTAATGCTGCATTTAATTCTTTCTATGACTGAACAGTGTTTCATTGTGTGGAATTCCACATCTTCTTATCTCGTTTTTCATCAATGAACACTTGGTCAATTAGTTAATTATCTATCTTGGTTTCTACAAAAAAACAGACAATGTAGTATGAGTTCAGAAGTATTTTGACATACTGATTTCAATCCCCAGTAGTGCAATTACTGGATTATAAGATAGTTCTGTTTCTTGTTCTTTGGTGGGAGCTCTGTACTGTTTTTCTGTAAGACAGCACTGGTTTATAGTCCTTCCCCAGAGTATGAGAGGTTCCCCATGTCTTCATCCTCGCTAACATTTTTTTGTCTTTTTTGATAATAGGCATTCTAACTGAAATAAATTCCTATCTCCTTGTGGTTTTGATTTGCATTTTTCTGATGGTTAATGACATTTAACAATCTCTTCATGCTCTCGTTGGCCATTTTTATATTCTCTTTTGAGCAATGTCCATTCAGATTGGCCACCCATGTTTTCATCAAGCTTCTGTCTTCACTTCTTATGTAGTTATATTGTCCAGTGAATGTCCATGAATTGTAGTTCAATGACTGGCTACAATGGCTCAGAGCTTCTTTCATTGTTGAAAATAGAAATATTTTGCATTTCAGATATAGTTATATGATAAGAAAAAGTTAAAACTGTCTTAGAATCTTTCCTCATAAAAATAGGGCATCATAATCAGTAGCTAACCTGTACCTGTCATATCTGATGGGGAATTTACAAGTAAGATCTAGTCCCAGCATCCCTGGAAGTCACTCTATTGTTGAGAGAGCTTGCAGTAATTTAACTACACCAGGAAGACTGGGAACCTTGACACCTATCTTTATTCACAACTCTCCCTCCCCTTAGCTGGTCTCTGGCCCTAGCACTGACCCAAATAGTGCCTATTTATGTGAAAAATAGTTGCTTAGAATGCCTTGTTCTTGAAAGGACCAGAGCAAGTGAGTCCTCTGGTCTCAAGCTTCAGTTCTTGGTCACATTTTCTTCTTAACTGTTCCCTGTTCCTCTTTGATAAACTTATCAAGTCTCAGATGCTAAACCATTACAACAAACATCAAATTTTGAATTATAAGCATAGTCAACTGTGAATTTGATGATTTTGCTTTAATATCCTATATTCCTGTTAAGTTTAATATTCCTGAAATGGAGCCTTTGATGACCATATTCATGACTCATTTTTACTGCCTGCCACCCCTCTTGCTAAAGTGGCTCTTCATCCAGTCTTTCTATTGTCTGTGGTACTGCAGTCACTTCGTTGCTAAAAGTCAAGCTTAGGAAGTATCAGTGCAGTGGTGTTTCATGTTCTTGAAGTATTCCTTTTCTGATTTGGGATCTTATGTTTGTCTCAGAGCTGCAGTGGTGTTTTTCTCCACTTCAGTCTTAGTTTTTAAGTCTCCAGCTGGGCGTGGTGGCACATGCCTTTATTTATTTATTTTTTTTCTAATTAAATTAGTTTTTATTGACGCTTTGTGCATTTCATACATTTTTTCCAATTCAGTTCAGGCTTATTTCCCTTTCCCTCCCCCCCCACCCCCACCCCATCCCAGATCATGCATTCTGCCATAACTGTCCTGCATCTTTCTCTCAGTTTTTTTTTTTCATTTTTAGCTATAAGTGATAATCCATGAGTACAAGCATCCTTCATGCAAAACCTATCTGCAGGCTGTTGTGCCCACACACCTACAGCCCCACCATCCAGTGGGGGGTGACAGGTTGTTTGTTCAATCAAGTTGATCAAATGAGTGTCCAGACTACATTGCTGTAGTTTCACCATTCACCCCAATCGCAGCCCTTACATTCTACCACGCCCCCTCTTCCGCAGGTTGTTCCCTAGGCTTAGAAAAGGGGCACAGGTGGATGAGAGGTAAAACAGTCCACTCTCTCTGGAGCTGTTGACTTGGACTCTGGTCAATTCTGGCTGTTTCCTTTCATGGGCTGACAGTTTGTCCAGGAATAACCTTTCGATCCTACTAATGAAGAACAAGCAATTAGATATATAGGTATTTAAGCAGCACTAATAGTTATGGTAGGTTACTTTAGCATAGACACATGTTTGGATATGTTAATCCATGAATTACAATTTCCCCCCCTGTTAAATATGACAGGGTCTTACTGTGGCTTATAACATCTCCTAACCTGTAGAGGATGTAAGCTTGTGGCATCAGCCATGGGTTATTTCTCCAAGGGGAGAGCCAATAGCCAATTAGATTTGGGATATACAGGCACATGGCTGCCTCTGCTGCACAGTATTTCCAGGCAGGTGAGGTGTAGCTGGTGCTGACGGTGGAGTCTTGCTTGACTCAGGGAGAACCATATTTGCTTTATTGGTTTAGTGGCCTTTGGTAACACTCTCTGGCATTCCAGAGGCCATCTGTACACTTGCATGTGTGGTCTCAATACATCCCTCCCATGTTAACGTCAGGTCTTCGGCAGCAGGGTCTTATTGCCTCTCCTCCTGTAGGTCTCCCAACTTAGAGGCAAGGAGCCCTTACCTTTTGTGGGGCCTTGGATCCCCTGGCCAACATCCACCTGGTAGAACAATCCATTGCTGATGTCAGAGCTCCTGTATTAATATATTTTGCCTGAGTGCATAGCCCTAGGACTTTAGTATTGTATTTGGTTCTGAACAGAGAGTAATCCCTTCCACAGTTCCCATGTCTAGTAGTCAATTAAAGAAAGCAGTTTTACTGGTTTTATAAGAGATTACCTCTACAATAGTTGTCTCCAATTTACAGTTGGGGAATGACCTCATCATCGTCATATTTCTCCTTGTTCTATGGGGGGGAAGGCAAGAAAGTCTCTCATATCAGAACCTTTGTGGCACCTAGAAGGTAAGTTTCATTAGGACTCATTATAACTAGTTGTTACATGTAGGATCCACAGAGGGGTTCGATGTTTATGGCAATCTGAGGCTTTTCTTCCTTTGAATGTTCAGACGGGTCAGCCTTTCTGTTGCCACTTTTTGGTACATCCTACTCAATGCAAACCTGTATCTTTTCTTTCTCAGCCGTTAAGTTGGTGACGTTTTGTCCTGTTGGAACAAACAAATCTTTTCCCATAGTTAGTTTTAAGATTTGAATTGCAAGGGTTTGATGAAAAGTTTCATGTCTTTCTGTATCCCCCCCCCTTTTTTTAGCGTATGAGTCTCCAGAAGGCAGTTGTATTATGCATGACTATAGGGTGGAGTCAAGGCACAGATTTCATCAAATTCACCCATGTTGTTTTGGGTGACTCTATATGATTAACTTGGGAAGCAAACTTAATTTTTACGTTAAATCATCTTAAAGAGAATGCTACAAGGTGATACTGTACAACAGGGAAATTATAGAGAATATTTGTATGTGTCAATCCCAAAGTTCTTGCTCTACAGATTTTATGTAAAGCAAATGTGGGCAACAGCGAATTATATCTCCATTTAATTCAGATGCATTAGCATTTTTATCAGATTCTGTAAACCAATGTTGTTTAATATACACGTTTACTTTTACTAAGTCCTAAAACACCATGTGTCCTGTAGACAGTGTCTAGGCGAGACTGGGTACTTGCTGAGCTCACGTCAATTAAATGGCACATGCCTTTAATCCCAGCACTCAGGAGGCAGAGGTAGGCGGATCTCTGTGGGTTCAAGGCCAGCCTGGTCTACAGAGCGAGCTCCCGGACAGCTGGTACTAAAAGGGAGACCCTGTCTCAGAAATACCCCCCCCAAAAAAGGATAAAAAAAATTAAGTCTCCAGGACAAAGTAAACTGTATGGGAGCCCTATAAGATAAGGCCTTATCTAAAATAGATCCCCCCAAATACACTATTTCATCACCCCTCCTATTTCCTTCATAACTTCTAATTGCAATTACCAAATTAAGTATTTCCTATTTGTTGACCATTTGTCATAATGAGAATGTAAGTACTATGATAGCTGACTCAGCCCCAAATCCTCAGGGCCCATACTAAATGCTTAACGTAACTGTTTAATGAATTGCTGTCTGGACCTTATTTGCTTCCCTGTGAAATGCGCAATATAGCTCTAACCAGCTTGTGGAAAATTTAGAATAAGTGGAATCAGCATTTTTATTAAGATTAAGGAAATTCCTAACATTTTTGAATGTGTATGATATGTGTGTGTGTGTGTGTGTGTGTCTGTCTGTCTGTCTGTCTGTCTGTTGCATGCACGTGCCATGGCTATGTGTGGAGATCAGAGGAGAACTTTGCTTTCCATTTTGTTTTGAGAAAGTTCTCTGCTTGCATATGCCAGGAAAACTGGCCCACGAGCTTCTGGGGAATCCCCTGTGTGCATCTTCCATGTTATGGTCGGAGTGCAGTGACTACAAGCACACCGTCAAATTTGGCTTTCATGGTTTCTGGGAATCTGAATCATATCCGCACAGCAAGCTCTTTACTCACTGAGCCCTTCCACATTTTCTTTGTCTGACCAAATTTATCCTCATAGGTTCTTCTCTTCTTCCATCCCTCTGGGTATCCCCTTCAGTTATTCACTTCTGTGATTCTACTAGCATATCTCCCAAATATTCCTCTTTAGGACTAGACATGAGTTTCTAACATATGTGAAATGGAATGAAACTTTTGCTTAAGGTATCTGACCCTTCTCATGCTAATAACTTTAACATTTCTGGAAGATACCCAGAACATCACTGTTAATTTTTCATTTCATTCCCAAACAACCTAAGTCTGTTACTCAGTCTGCCAAAGTGCTTTGAATGTGTCTGGTCTTTTCTACCCTGTGTTTCTTCAGAAGTTCCAACACAACTCATGGCTATTCACATGAACTCATGCTTTATCTAAGAACCGGTTTCTTTTTAAACATAGCTATTAAAATTTTATTTTATTTTATTTTATTTTATTTATTTTATTTTTGGTCTTTTCGAGACAGGGACTCCCTGTAGCCCCAGCTGTCCTGGAACTCACTCTGTAGACCAGGCTGACCTTGAACTCACAAAGATCCACCTGCTTCTGCCTCCCGAGTGCTAGGATTAAAGGTGTGCGCCACCACGCCTGGCTAAAATTTTATTTTCAAAGACCAATTCAAATTCCATTTTACCCTCAGGCTACCCCTTATTGTTTTCTTCTTTTTTAATCTGTCCTCTTCTACTTGACTATTGTTCCTTGTATCCTGTGTGGGCTTCTTCCCCACTGTTCTGGGTGGCTTCAGTTGCCAACCTGACACATCTGGGAAGAAGAAACCTTAATTGGGGAATTCTTCTATTGGATTGGCCTGGGGGAATTTCTGTGAGGCATTTTTCTGGATTCTCAAATTTGTGGGAGAATTTAATCCACTGTGGGTGGTGCCACTCCTGGGCAGGTGGCCCTGGTTATATTAGAAAGCAGGCTGACCACAGGCCAGAGGATCAAGCCAGTAAGAAGCATTCCTCCATGGTTTATGTTTAGTTCCTGTCTCCAGGTTCCTTCCTTGAGTTCCTGCGTTTTCTTCCCTCAGTGTTAGACTGTGTTGTAAACCAAATAAACCCTTTCTTCCCCAAGTTGGTTTTGAACAGTGTTTTATCACAGCAATAGAAGCTAACTAGAGCACCTGCCCTCCCACTTGTCTTTAAAAATGACAGCAGTGCCGGGCGTGGTGGCGCACGCCTTTAATCCTAGCACTCGGGAGGCAGAGGCAGGCGGATCTTTGTGAGTTCAAGGCCAGCCTGGTCTACAGAGTGAGTTCCAGGACAGCTGGGGCTACAGGGAGACCCTGTCTCAAAAAGAAAAAAANAAAAAAAAAAAAAAAAAAAAAAAATAAAAAAAAAAATAAAAAAAATAAAAAAATAAAAATGACAGCAGAATGCAAGTTCTTAGAGCAGTCTAATAGTTAAAGTTTTCTGAATTATATGAAATCAATAGATATCTTCTCTTCTTTCCTTTCCCTAATCTCATTTATTTCCTGGAGAAAACCAGTGGCAAGTATTATTTCTAGAATTTTACGCATTGACAAGTATGTATCTGTTTTAAGAACACTAAATGGGTGATAATAAATCTATAACTTGACAATTTGGCTCTTCACATTAGAAATATTTATTTTACATCTTTCTTATAAATATACGACTTTTCATTATTATAGATACCACAGATTACAGATATCATAGAGGGTACTGATTGCCATCCAACAACAATGTCTTCCGATTGCCACCGGAGGATGAGAAATCCTTGATGGAGTCTTACTAGGTACATCAATGTTAGGAGTAAAGGCTGTATTTCAAGTCTTCTTTTTTTCAAGTGGCAATGAAGATCCACTTTATTGTAGGCACTCCAAGGCCTCTGCAGCTTGTCCCTATATACATCACTTACTATTGTCTCCATCATGTGCTGGGTCACATGTTGGGGCATAAGTCAAGTCATGAGTTGCTATTTTTATCTCCATATCAGGTGCTGCTCTCACCTGCGGGTAGGGTCAAGGAGGCCTTATGACCCACACCTGTGTGACTGAGAAATGAGACTAGCCCCTTCATATCTAACTCAAACTGGATTTTCCCACAAACTACCACTGACTAGAGAGATCATAGGCCCTACAGGAGAACCTACTTCTGCCATTTTCTTAAACCAATACAATTTCTTTCCTTAAATAATGGTTTTATTGATGTTTTGTGTATTTCAGACATCACTTCTCAGTTCAGTTTAGACATATTCCCCTTTCCCTTCCCCTCAATCCCACCCCATTCTGCCATAACTGTCCTGCATCTTTCTCTGTCTTTTTTTATGTTTAGGAATTCACATTTTCCTCCTTTAATTTTATATTACTTTAAAATACGCACACACACTTTCCACTCATATACAGTAATTACAGTCTGAAAGTAAGTGGTGGATCCATTCTAGAGCCCATTAAGAGATTTACATTATAACAACATAGTTGCTTTCAGATAAACAGAAATATAACAATAATGTTCAGTTTGCCTTTCATCTGGGGATTTGGTGTTAGCATCCACAAATGAGGGAGACCATTCGCCATTTTTTTTTTTTCTGGGACTGTGTTACTTCACTTAGCATAATGGCTTCGAGTTCCATCCATTTACCTGCAAAGTTCATGATGTCATCTTTCTTTACCACTGAGTAGTACTCCATTGTGTAGATGTACCACATTTTGTCAGTTGAGGGGCATTTGGGTTGGTTCCAGCTCTTCTCTGTTGTGAAGAGAGCTGCGATAAACATGGATGTGCATGTGTCTTTGTGGTAGGATGAGTCTTATGGTATATACCCAGGAGTGGTATGGCTGGGTCAGGTGGTAGGCTCATTTTGAGAGTTCAAGTCTTCTTAAGAGCTTAGTGTGCTCATGTGCGCTTCTAGCCAAAAGGATTCAGGGACCACGTTTTTTGTAACATCTGAGAAGTCCATAAATGGAGAGATAAATCTTGTTCTCTCTCTTCATTTCTGCTAGAGTAATTGTAGATGTGTTGGCTGGATTTGGAGGATCATTCAAGTTTATGATAATTTGGGGAATAAGATGCTACTATAAAGTGACAGAGCAACAGAGAATAAGGAGCTGGACCCTGGCTCTGGAATACCACTCCAGCCATGAACTGCCCAATTCCGAGTGTTTATATCCATAAATTTTTTTCTTCTTAATTAATCCACTTTTAGAATTTTCCTCTTGTAGCACTTAAACACTATCTTTTGCTATATTATAGATGTTCAGTCTCCCAGAAGTCCATATATTAAAGGCTTGGTCTCCAGGGAGTTAGTTGCTATTGGGACACCTCCCAACTAACCTTGGGCCCTTTAAGAGGAGGAGCCCAAGGGCAGGTCTTTAAGTCATTGTTGCATAAACTAAAAGGGGCCTGTGGAAGTCTAGTCCTTTTCTGTTCTTCAGTTTTTTAAAAATTGTTATTATTATTATTATTTTAATTATATATATATATATGTATATATATAATATATATATATATATATATATATATGCCTGTGTGTTTGTATAGGTATATGTGCAGGTGGGTACATATGATGACTCATAGATCATAGGTGTAGGATCCCCCTGGAGTTAAAGGTGGTTGAGAGTCACTTGACCTGCTGGGAGCCAGGTCCTTTGCATAAGCAGTATGCATTCCTCACCATTGTACCATCTCTCCTCTGTTTCTCTGTTCTTCAGTTTTGCCCTAAGCTTTGCCTGGCCATGAGGTAAATGATTTATTTTGACACATTCCCTCTCCAGGCTTCAAAGAAATGGGTCTATTCATCATGGACTAGAATTTCTGAAATCATAATCTAATACAAGCTTTATAACTTTATAATTTAATTATCCCAAGGGTTTGTAATGACAGAAAGGTAATATACCGTTATGAGTGATCATGTCTTCTGTATTTTGTTAGTTATTCATATTGTGTTTTCCTTTTCTTTAGATCCTAAAGTCTTTGAAGGCCTCTGTAGTCTTCTACAAATTTATGTATCTTCATTTTTACCTATTACATGTATCTCACAAGTGCCTAGAAAAATGTCTGAAACCTAGTCAAAGCTCAGGTGGTTTTGATTTTTGACTTAAATCTGCTGATTGACTATCATAGAATTTGCTACTTCTTTAAATCAGGATAGGGAAACTGATTTCAAAAGTATAATACCTAAATTGCAATAACTCATTGTACCACTTTCATGTAGAATGGAACCCAGAGCACCAGCTGCTGCCCATGATCATATGTATCTTTTAACTTTGTGACAATGCCGATTTTGACAATTAAAATGTAATATCTTAGTGAAGTCTAAAGAATTTTGCTTGCTGGCAGCCGGCACCTGGTGCCATTGTGAGTCTGTGTGCAGGGGGCTCAGGCTGGGGTCTGGCTGAGACCACCTGAAGCACAGGAGCCCAGACCTCGCTCCAGAGAGGTAGTACTTAGGGTAGATTGCTTCTTGGGCTGCTGGATGGTTGATTTGTGGGTTCGAAGCAGGGGAGCTGTGAGCCGGCCTGCTTGGGTCCAAACCCAAAACCCTTGTAGGGTGTGGCTGTCTGGGCAGAGCTGCCCTCTGCTCTTGCAGCGGGCACCTGGCGCCATTGTGAGTTTGTGTGCAGGGGCTCAGGCTGGGGTCTGGCTGAGACCACCTGAAGCCCAGAAGCCCAGACAAAACAAGAAAAACAAGCAAAACAAGCCTTCAACATAGTGAAAAGACATTTGTGATTGGAATCTGAATACAGGCAAAAAAAGAAAAAATTAACCCCCCATGCCTGGGACACGGTGAAGGGATAACATGGGAAAGGTGCAGGATAACTCTGCATCAAGGTCTCCCATCCCTGTAGGGGATAGCTACAATGGGATCCCCCTGGAGGTGACCCAAGTACAAGATCTTAGAGGAATAATTGCAGACCTATGCAGAGAAATTAAAGAAAACAAAGAAGAAGCCAGAGAACTAAGGAGAGAGAATGAAAAACTCAAGAAGGACCTAGAGGGATGCAATGACAAACTTTGGAAAGAACTAAAGGAACAGAATGACAAACTCCAGAAAGAACTAGAGGGAGAAAAAACAAACTCCGAAAGGAAGTAGAAACACTGAAAAAGGAAGCCAACCAACAAAGTAAGGAGCACCAAGAAGAGATGGAGAAGCTCAAAAAGGAAATGAAAATACTAAAGAAAACACAGGATGAAATGAAAAAGGAAATAGAACACTCATCCAATCAAGAAGAAAGGAGAGGAAAAAGTCTCAGAAGTTGCATGGAGGAAGCAGAACAAAGAATATCAGATCTGGAAGATAACACAGAGCAACTAAAAAGCTCAAATAAAGAATATGAAAAATTTAAAAATACACAAAAGTGGAACAACCATAAACAAGATGATAGAATACATGTCTGGAAAACCAACTCTTCATAAAATACTTGAAACAATTCAAAGGGCAGAAGAGAGGAGCAACAATCCTCAAACACCTAGGTAAAGAAACTAATAAAAACATAACCTTAGGAGTAAAATCAGAGGCCAGAATTCCAAATGGATAATAAAGTAAAAGGGAGCAACATCCATCTTTCAATTATAACCTTAAATATTAATGGGCTAAACTCCCCAATCAAAAGGCATAGACTGGGAGAATGGATTAGGAACCAAAACTCATGTATATGCTGTCTACAAGAAACCCATCTCAATTTCAAGGATAGGCACCAACTTAAGGTGAAGGGATGGAAGAAAATATTCCAAGCAAGTGGTACCAAAAAGAAAGCAGGTGTTGCTATTCTAATTTCAGACAAAATAGACTTCAAAGCAAAAGAAATCAAAAGAGACAAAGAGGGCCATTACATCTTTATTAAAGGAACAATTGACGATGAAGATCTTACAATCAT
>VZQC01011341.1:3602142-3688453 GCA_009823505.1 Rhizomys pruinosus | reverse complement strand
GCGTAGGAAAAGACTTCCTAAATCAGACAGCAGCTGCACAAGAAATAAGATCGACAATTGACAAATGGGACCTCATGAAACTCAAAAGCTTCTGTACATCAAAAGAAACAATAAAGGAAGTGAAGAGAAAACCCACAGAGTGGGAGGAAACCTTCACTGCAGATACATCTGACAAAGCATTAATTTCAAGAGTATACAAGCTACTCAAAAAACAAAGAAGAAAGAAAACAAATGAACCACTCAAAAGATGGAGCAAAGAACTGAATAGAGACTTCACAGAGGAGGAATTAGAGATGGCTGAGAAACATCTTAAAAACTGTTCAACATCACTAATAAGTAGGGAACTGCAAATGAAGTCCACTCTAAGATATCATCTCACTCCAATAAGTCTGGCCAAGATTAAGAGAACAAACGACACCAAGTGCTGGAGAGGTTGTGGGGAAAGGGGAACACTCATTCATTGCTGGTGGGAATGTAAACTTGTACAGCCACTATGGAAAGCAGTGTGGAGAAGCATTGGAAGACACAAAATGAGCTTGCCATTTGAGACAGTCACACCACTCCTGGGTATATACCCACAAGACTCATCTTCCTGCAGAAATACATGCACAGCTATATTTATTGCAGCTCTGTTCGCAATAGCAAAAAGCTGGAACCAACCCAAATGCCCCCCTACTGACGAGTGGATAGAGAAAATGTGGTACCTGTACACAATGGAGTTCTATGCAGTGGTAAAGAAAGACAACATCATGAACTTTGCAGGTAAATGGATGGAGCTAGAAGATATTATATTAAGTGAAGTAACACATTCCCAGAAAAACACATGACGAATGGTATCCCTCATCTGTGGATGCTAGCGCCAATAACCCAGTTGTAAATATTTCTTGTGGAGAGGGATGCATATTAAAAGAACAACAACAGAAAGACTGCATCAGAAAATTGACTGAAATGGTGAATCAGGAGAAGTGGGATGGGCGGGAGAGGGACACGGCTCTATATTTGATTAACATATATTTAATTGATGTGAGTTCAACAAGTATCCAATTTTGCCCAGACTCTGCCTACAGGTTACATGGTGTTTTAGGACATAGTAAAAGTAAATATGTGTATATTAAACAACACTGGATTAAAGGTTCGATAAAAATGGTAATGCACCTTAGTTAACTGGAAATATAAATTGTTGTCGTCCACGTTTGTTTTACTTAAAATCTGTATAACAATAACTTGGGGATTGGCACATACAAATGTTCTCTCTAATTTTTCTGTTGTACAGTATCATCTTGTAGCATTCTCTTTTACCTATAGGATGTTTTTAAGTTAAGAAATTAAGTTTGCTTCCCAAGTTAACGACATATAGTCACCCAAAATAGCTTGGGTGAATTTGATGAAATCTGTGCTTTGATTCCTGCCTATAGGTACATGTACTACAAATGCCTTTTTGAGACTCATGGGTCAAAAAACAAAAACCTAAAATAAAAAAGGGGGGATACAGATATATATGAAACCTTTTTGTCAAAAAATTTGCAATTCAAATCTTAAAACTAACTATGGGAAAAGATTTGTAGGTTCCCACAGGTCAAAACATCACCAACTTAATGGTTGAGAAAGAAAAGACACAGCTTTGCATTGTGTAGGATGTACCAGGAATTCCCAGCAGAAAGGTTGGCCCATCTGAACATTGAAAGGAAGAAAATCCTCAGACTGCTCCAGGCATCAAACCCTCTGTGGATCCTACTTGTAACAATTATTTGTAATGAGTCCTAGTGAAACTTACCTTCTAGGTGCTGCAAAGTTTTAATACGAGAGATTTTCTTACCTCTCCTTCATAGAACAAGGAGGAATATGATGATGATGAGGTCGTTGTCTAATTGTAAATTGGAGCCAACTGTCATAGAGGTAATCTCTTATAAAACCAGTAAAACTGCCTTCTTTAATTGACTAATAGACATAGGAACTGTGAAAAGGATTATTCTCTATTCAGAACCAAATATAATACTAAACTCTCCTTAAGCTGTGCACTTAAGCAAAATATATTAATACAGGAGAGCTCTGATATCAGCAATGGATATTCTACCAAGGAGATGTTGGCCAGGGGATCCAAGCCCCCACAAAAGGTAAAGGCTTCTTGCCTGTAAACTGGAATATCTGCAAGAAGAGAGGTGATAAGGCCCTGCTGTCAAAGACCTGATGTAAGCATGGGAAAGATGTATTGAGACTGCACTTGCAAGTGTACACATGGTCTCCGGAATACCACAGAGTGTTACCAAAGGCCACTAAACCAATAAAGCAAATTAGGTCTCCTTGAGTCAAGCAAGACTCCTCCGTCAACACCAGCTACACCTCACCTGCCTGGAAATACTGTGCAGCAGTGGCAGCCATATGCCCGTATATCCCAAATCTAATTGGCTATTAGCTCTCTCCTTGGAGGAATAACCCACGGCTGATGCCACAAGCTTACATCCTCTAGTGGTTAGGAGATGTTATAAGTCACAGTAAGACCCTGTCACATTTTACAGGAAAAAATGTAATTCATGGATTAATATACCATCCAAATATCTGTGTCTATACCAAAGTAACCTACCATAACAATTAGTACTGTTTAAATACCTATATATCTAAATGCTTGTGCATCATTAGTAGGACTGAAAGGTTATTCCTGGACAAACTGTCAGCCCGTGAAAGGAAACAGCCAGAATTTTTGACCAGAGTCCAAGATAACAGCTCCAGAGAAAGTAGACTGTTTTGCTTCTTGTCCACTTGTGCTCCTTTTCTAAGCCTAGGGAACAATCTGCAAAAGAGGGGGCATGGTAGAATGTAAGGGCTGCGATTGGGGTGAATGGTGAAACTACAGCAATATAGACTGAACACTTATTTGATCAACTTGATTGAACATACAAGCCCCCCCGCTGGATGGTGGGACCCATGAGCTGTGTGGGTTTCAGCACAACTGCTTGCAAATTGGTTTTACATGAAGGATGCTTGTACTCATAAATTATTACTTATTGTTAAAAAATGAAAAAAATATTAAAAAAGAATTTTGCTTGCTTTTTAAATTGTGTGCAATATAACTACAATTTATTTGAATAATTCAGTTTCTTATGACTTTGTAATATACTGACAACATCTTCTATAAACTAACAGTAAAAGAGTGATTATGTGGAATTGCTAGACAAAATCAGTGGTTCTTAGTCTTTTGCAGATTAAAAGAAGTCATATAGTTCATCCGGATACTTGTGAGAATGAAATAGAAAGTTTCTGATAATCCAGGATAGAGAAATAAATATGATTATTACATGCACTGTGCTTGCTTCAGACTTCTTTAAGCATGTTGAAAGGTCCTGTTCTCTCTCTTTAGAAAAACACATGCATGCATGTGTTTTAAGTTTGGCTTATGACTTGAAGGGTCCATGTATGACCTACTTCAACCTACCTATAGAAAGTTGTGATCTGCTTTACAAGGGAAAGAAGTCCCAAGCGAAACTACCCCTTAGTCCCTCTCTATGAAAGCTCTAAGATTCTGCCTATAATTATATAAATCTAGAAGGGTGACCAGGTGAATTTATGAGTTATTTGCTGAGGTAATTCTGGACAATTATCTCTCTGGGTCACAAATCAGCACCTACTATTCCTTTACAATTACAGGACTTCACATTTTACTATTTAGGTGTGTAGTCTCCCTGCACAGCCACCCAGAGAGATGCTTCCTCAGCCACCTTGGTAATGTTACTTCATCAGACAAAAGCTAAAGGCCAATTGCTCCTGAAAACTCTACTGACCTAAGGACTGGAGCTAGGCCTGGCTATGGGGAATCCCCTTGCTAGACACACTACAGCTCCCACGTCCTGTTTCCCTGCATTACAAACTTCCGTTCTGGACTATCCAGACCAGGGGAGCTCACATAGTATCCTTGGAGTTTTTCTATGCTGGTAGAATGTGGTGAGTCTTCACAATGCAAATGCAAATGTCTATTTTTCTATTGTATATAAAATCCATGGACTTGATTTTCCATTTCAATAGAACAGGTAAGAAATACTGGCAGTTTGAAAGGTATTTAGAAAATGGAAATCAGATGACAAGGAAAGAGTAACTTTAAATTCATAAAGATGGGAAAATAGAACAGAGAATATACATGAATAAAATCCAATAAATAATGTGGAAAGGAGATGGTTATCATTTTAAAAGGATTGAGCCCACTTTTCTATTGCCAAGGCAACCATCGCATTATGGAATTGCAAAACAATGAGAAAAAAACCCAGCAATCATCAGAACAGCAAAACAAGGGCAATTTGTGTACAGATGTGAATTTAATAAACAGGAAGATGAAAAGTTCCTTTGTTCAAACTTTTCCTAGTAAGAAAAACAAGTATTTTTTAAACCAATATTCTCTTGTACTTTCAGAAAATATCAGAGAAAGCACACACATGCCATTCAAGTTATGAATTAAAACCTTCTGAATTTATATGGGGTCTTTCTCAGCCCTTTTCCTCAAGGATGTGGGTATTTTGTGCCTAGTGACATTTTAATATTTATTTAAAAGCCTCAATATGATAGGTCTTTTATTAAGATGCTTCTTTCTTCCAGGAGTTTGAATTTTAATTAAAACAAGTGGATATATGGAACTACTTTTATTTCTTTATTTTTATGTAGGAAAGGGATTTTATCAAGAGAACTGGTACTCAGCATTCCAGAGCAACATTGCATGAGAATGTTACATGGCTCATTTCATAAGGAATATGGGAAAAGGCTAATTCATTATTAAAGTAATGAGTATCTCTTCTTGTTTTCTACTGAAAACTACGCAGGACCCATGTAAATTTATATCAGATTGTGTAGAAACAACGCCCCTTTTCAGGAAATAACATCCTCAGCTTTTGTTACTTTTTTCCCATTCATTTCAACCTTGATCCTCAGCTCCAGCAAACACACAAAAAAGAATGCAAGCATGTGTGAGCACGTACACACATACTGAGAAGAGGTGATAGAGGGTGAATTAAAAAACCTGAAACCCATGGGCTGGAGAGATGGCCTAGCAGTTAAGAGCACCAACTGCTCTTGCAGAGGACCCGAGTTCGATCTCCAGCACCCACATGGTGGCTAAGAACTGTCTGAAACTCCAATTCCAGGAGAACTCCAGTTCCAGGGGAATCCGACACCCTCTTCTGACCTCCGCGGCATTGCACAACAAGGGGGCACAAACCTACATGCAGACAGTACATTCATACAAATAAATAAATAAATAAATAAATTAATTAATTAATTAATTAATTAAAAAAAGATTGGCATTAAAAAAAAAAAAACAACCCTGAAACCCTTTTTTTGCCCCAGAACCAGTTTGGAGAATGATCCTATAATTTTGCATTATAAGACTCACTGTCAGGGAGTGCCCAATGCCTTTAACCCTATTTTCTTTTTTTAAAGCTGAGCATGGTGGAGCATGCCTTTAATCCCAGCATTCAAGAGGGAGAGGTAGACAGATCTCTGAGTTCAAGGCCAGCCTGGTCTATATAGTGAGTTCCAGGCCAGCTGAAGCTACAAGGAGACCCTGTCTCAAAAAGATAAAAAAAAAAAATAGAATTTTTGTGTATTTGATACAGAACACATTATTCGACTTTATACCCTCTTCCCCACTGGCAATCTCCCACAGCTCCCCACATGGAATTCATACTTTCTGTCATTTGTGTTAAAGCCCACCATATCAATTCAGATGTCTCTCAGTGCAGCTTCATCCACTGGGGTCCAATCAGCCTATCCTCCTTTCAGAGGATCAGCTCTTCCTCACCGAGCAGTAATTACCTGCCAATAATTCTTTGACCAAGATTTGGGCCTGCTGCCCATTTCCACAGCTATGTGCTGGGTTTTTGAGTCCTTGAGTTTTCAGGGCTGCCTGTCACCTTGCTGTAGATTCATGAGTAGAGTCCCAGGAACTTGTAGGACACAATTTCCATATGGCCAGGCACCCCTTCTCTGACTCTTACAATTTTTCTGTCCCTCTTTCCGCAGTGGTTCCTGAGTCCTGGATGGGTGGAGTTTAATATGAGTACTGTGCAAGGACTCACATTCTGCAGACCTTTAACTCTTTTTAATGGTTGTTTTCTTGTTTGTCTGAGCAAGTTTTAAGTAGCATTCTTATTTATGTCTCTAAGAGTTCCTAGTATTTGATTGCATGGAATACTCTGGGGAAAGGTAACTTGCTCATAAGCACACATGATGCATGGAATGTTGCTTTAGCCATAATGTATGAGCATCCAGGCAGGGCATGAAGGACTAAGGGAATACCCCGAGGAAGGGTGCTGTTTCTCAGGTTGATTTAGCTGAGGTGGCAGAAAGGTGTCAGAAAAAATTGTCAGTGGCCGTATAACTCCTTCCCCAGTTCAGATGAACGCTCCTTGTTTTCTGCCTGTTTTTCTCCTAGCCTTGGAGAAACTCCCCATTCTGTCAGTCAGCTTGACTGAAGAATCATTTCTATACAGCATCTTCTTTTTTTTTTTTAGTCTTTTTGAGACAGGGTCTCCCTTTTAGTCCCAGCTGTCCTGGAGCTCGCTCTGTAGACCAGGCTGGCCTTGAACTCACAGAGATCTGCATGTCTCTGCCTCCCAAGTGCTAGGGTAAAAGCATCTTTTTAACCATGTTCTTCGACAAAGTGTTTGGCATAGAAATCTCTCTGCCCTGACACTGAACAAATCCTCTCTTTTGAAATGTCTTCAAACTGCTTCTTTGTCCCTTTGCAGCCTATGAAGGACTGCCATATATATTTTAAGACCAATCAGACAGTGTCTCTACTTCTACAAGTTGCCCCCTCAAAAGAATGCTTGCTAGGCAACACCTCTTTTGATAAACTTCTGTCTCCTTTGTAACACCTTTGAATACCTACCAGAATGGAAACAGACACAGGCAGGCTCCTTTGATGCAGGTTATGAATAAATGGCTGTTGTTAATTTTGTCATACATTTCGTTTTGCCTTTGACAGCTTTGAGTCTGCTCCCCCTTCCTGTCTTGTCTTAGTCGGATTTTGTTGGCTGTGACCAAATGTCTCACTGAAACAACTTAAGGCTCATGGGTTTGAATGATTCAGTCCACTGTCCTGGGCTCCATGATAAGGGACAACATTATAGGAAAGGAACACATGGAGAGATGAAGATGTTCCTTTCACTTCAGACAGGAGACAGAAAGTGAGGAAGGGACTGAGCGCCAGGTATAATCTTCAAAGAAACACCCCCAATCTCCTCGAACTAGGTCTCATCTGGGAGATTTCTCCAACCTTCCAAAATAGCACCTCCAGCCGAGGGCCAAGTCTTCAATACCAAACTGTTGGTGATTTCATACCCAAACAGTAATACTGTCTCCATTTTAGTTTTTGCAGATTCTCCATGGAATGTGTTCACCCATTGTACTTTAGATGCATATAGGGGTGAGGCTTGTACTTTGTTCTTAACCTGATTTGTGGATATCAGTGTCACTGAGGTTTGGACTCGCATGGTGTCTGAAGTGTGATGAGTCAGAGCTGACGTTTGCTGGCCTGGCAAGGCTCTGATCAGGGAGGGGGCCGTGGGCCTGGAGCTCTGTTTCTCTCCACCCTTGGCTGCTGTTTTCATGATAGATCTTTCCTAGAGAAGAAGGGGACCCTTTTCCCCTTTGCTTCCTCTGGGCCTGGTTTTCTGTTCTTCCTAATCCTGTAACTCTGTGTGCATTGATTAAATCTCTTCTGTCTACATTAGTTTGAGCTGGGTTGTGTCACTTGCCAGGAAATTCTCTGTGTAGATACAGAGCCTTTTTACAATGAAAAAGAACTGAATGCCCACTTCTCTTGGCCTCTCTGGGCAAGCTGCTTCCTCAAAGTGCTGACCTCATTCCTTAGGGGGACAGATAAGCATTTATTCATAAGATGTGATCTCAGGAGGGTGAAAGCAAATTATAGCCAAGGTGAGAGCAGGGCACAGAGGGGGGCATCTGAGGGCTCCAGAGACTTCCCTTAAGGCCCCTGTTGCTTCCAAGAATCGCAACCAGAGGAGCAGACCAAGGCAGGGGAGCCTGGGTGCTCAGGATTGCATTGACTTTCCCATATGTGAGTTGTCTATTGGAGATAAATCTATCTGAATGCTGTATTGATCTCTCTCCAGGCTGGCTGGAATCCCAGGAAGAGGGTTCACTACCGAGGACAATGCCAGCTCTCTGCCTTCAGAATCAGAGCCATTTTTTAGAGGCTTCTTCAGAATTCTGGAAATTCTCAGGTGGAAAATATGGTTTCTGAATCACTATAGCAGTGGCACTTTCTTTGGCTCTGGGAGTCTGAACTGTGGTTAATTAATGCCTTTCCTGCAGGCTGAGGACAAGAATGTTACAACACCCAAGGCTGAATTTGACTTCAGATTAGCATACATTACACCGGTGATATCAGAAATTGCTCTAAGAATGTCCAGTGATCATTGCAAACTGAATCCTGCTCATGACCACTTTGCTCTCTGGAAGGCTGGGAATGCAGAGAGAAAACTCCACACAGACAAATGACTGTTTTATTATTCTGCGTTTGTTAGCAGTTTAATTGCTTTTCTTTAAGTATGTGTTCATGGAGCCAGTTGGTTAGTACCCATTTTTCCAGGTCTGTTTTTGGAGACTATCTTGAGTTTGGATAAGAGGAAGCCGAAGGTGAAGGTGATCATGTTGGAAAGCTTCATGTTGCTGAGACTGGATTGTTGTCTCCAAAGGATTCATTTGAAAGAGACAATTAGTAAGATGAGGAATTTTCATTTGAATTTCGGGTTGCTTGGCCTTTGTTATGAGACTATTGTGACTTCTCCACACCTGTGTCTTTACTTTCTGGATAGAAAATAACAGAACTGTGTTTTTGTCTGTTCAGTCAACCCTCGATGAGGAATGAGAAGAGCCAAACACTCTGTGAAATGACATTGGTGCCAGAAATTAAACAGGGCTTGTTATTTTTATGTTAATCTACAGATAAATACGTTACTGAATTTTTGGAGAAGAGAAGCTAGATGATAACGGTCTGGATGTTTGTTAGGTACCTAGCTAGCATGATATGGGACCAGTAGATGATAATGGTCTGGATGTTAGTTACCTAGCTAGCATGATATGGGACCAGTAGATGATAATGGTCTGGATGTTAGGTACCTAGCTAGCATGATATGGGACCAGTAGATGATAATGGTCTGGATGTTAGGTACCTAGCTAGCATGATATGGGACCAGTAGATGATAATGGTCTGGATGTTAGGTACCTAGCTAGCATGATATGGGACCAGTAGCTGACGTTCAGAAAATATTTGGTAAACAAATGAGGGACTGATTTGGGGGAAGCATTTCATAATGTCTGCTGTTTGCCCTCCCATCTTCCCTTCTTTCTGTCCTTCCTTCCTTACCCCCTGTGTCGTTCCTTCCTTACCCCCTGTGTCTTCCCTTCTTTCCCTCCTTCCTTCCTTACCCTGTGTCTTCCCATCTTTCCCTCCTTCCTTCCTTACCCCCTGTGTCTTCTCTTCTTTCCCTCCTTCCTTCTTTACCCCCTGTGTCTTCCCTTCCTTACCTCCTTCCTTCCTTACTCCCTGTGTCTTCCCTTCTTTCCCTCCTTCCTTCCTTACCCCCTGTGTCTTCTTTTCTTTCCCTCCTTCCTTCCTTACCCAGGTCCTCTGGAAGAGCGGTCAGTGCTCTTAACTGCTGAGCCATCTCTCTTATTTTATGTGTATGAGTTTATTGCCTGCATGTAGGTAAGTGCACCCATATTGTGCAATGCCCGCAGAGGTCAGAAGAGGGCATCAGATCCCCTGGAACTGGAGTTACAGACCGCTGCTAGCTGTCATATGGGTGCTGGAAAGTGAACTCCAGGGTCCTCTGCAAAAGTAGCTGGTGCTCTTAACCACTGAGCATTCTCTCCAGCCCCAGATTTGTTTATCTTAATTAACTAATAAATCCTAAACTGATCGGAGAGCAAATCAGAAAAAAGAGACACCTGTTTACATGGACAGAATTATTTTAATTGAACTATGACCCTCTGAAAACTATCAAGCCTAAATTGTGAATTTGATGCAAAATATGATTCTTTACTAAATGGAAAAATGTGGTTTATGATTGGTTTAAATTGGGGTCCTTTCATTTGAAAACACACTGTCTTTTGCTTTCTTCTGATTTATCTTTATGCTTTTTATTTGTTCTAATATGTTGATGCTTTCCAGTTTGAAATTCATCATTCCCCCTTCTCCTGATTCCTGCCATGCTGCTCTCTACCCTCCCCAGTCCTCTAAAGAGCTGTAATCTCCCACCTAGCTCAGGCTTAATGGTACCAGTCAAGACTCAAAATACATCTCCCTTTCTGCAGTCCTATCTTGTACTCGATATGGTATATCTAAATTTTTTTATTGTATACCCTTTCCATCCACTTTCTTGTTATAGTACAATGTTCATTATCTATTGCTGGGATGATTACAAGATCCTACCTGAACTTTCTTTTTCTAGTAGCTTCTTTCCATTTTGCATAGCAAAATTGGCTGAATCATTATAAAGCAAAGATATGATTCTGTAGTTTCCTGCCTTAGGGGTTCCTTCATACTTCATCCACAGCAAAACAAACACAGGTAGAAGATCAGCACCTAGATTTCCACCTTTTGGCCTTATTTCTACTTTTAGTCTTGTTGCTTATGCATTCCTGAAATATACCCTATGTCTCACCAAACTGGGCTTCTATTACCATGGAACTTCCGTGTTCAATGCTTTATCCATTAGCAATTGGTCATGAGGGTGACCATGCAAAAGGAAGATGGGTAGATCATATATAAATTAGAACTCTGCTCCACAAAATTCCAGTAATCAGTCTGGAAAAATAACCCATTATCCCATAGTAACCAGCCTAGGATGCCAGCTTCCTATCTATTAACTCAGATATTCAGAACGTCATCCTGCCATTTCTACCAACAATTCTGAAAATCAGCAACAGCTCCTGTAACAAGCTGCCTCAAACAGTCAGGACTTAATTCATAACTGACAGCTTCCCTAATTTTTGTTCCTGTTCCCAACTTTGGACCAATCAGAAAAAGCCGAATATGGCCCCCACCCCATCCCCAACCAGCCTAAAAGGATGTGCCATTTCTAGCTGGTCCACCTGCAGCCTCTCCTTGCCAGCAGCCTTACCAGGGCACACCTGAGCCTTTCTTGTCTCCACTCTACATGTTTTCCCTCTGCTATGCCTGCCTGTAAGCATCCGCCAAAACGCAGACAATGCAGCTCACTCCCCTGCTACAGCAAGCTCTGAATAAGTGGTCTTTGCTTTTCCTCTTTTGGTTGGTCTGTTTATTTCTATGGTGGCTATTTAAATTTAAATTAATGAAAACATTCTTCAGTTGCACTATCCACATTTCAAATGCCCACTGGAGCCCTATGTAGCCTCAAAAGTTTCTGTGAACAATTCTGCACATGCCTGTTGCAGATGTTGTGATGATTTGAAAGAGAATTGTCCCCACAGGCTCATGAATTTAAACACTTGGTCCTCAGTTGGTGGTGCTGTTTAAGAAGGTTATGGAGCCTTTAGGAGGTTGAAAGGACTTGAAGGAGGAAGTCTGTCACTGGGGGCCAGCTGTGAGGGTCTTGTAGCTTTGTCCACTGTCTGTTCTGTCTTCTTTTTCCAGTCTGTGGATGAAAATGTGGCCATCAGCTTCCTGCTCCTGTGGCCATATTTTCCCTGCCTGCCGCCATGCCTTTTCTTTGATAAACTCCCAACCTCTGGAACTGTAAGCTGTAATTAAATATTTTCTAAATAGCTACTGGTTATGGTGAAATTTATTTATTTATTTATTTATTTATTTATTTATTTATTTATTTATATTTGATGCATATGAGTGTTTTGCTTTCATGTATGTACACCACATGCATACTCCACAAAGAGTACCCATGGAAGATCCAGACATTGAGGGCTCTTCCTCTTGAGAAATCTAGAGAGAAGGACAGTACACAGAGTCTAAGAGTACCCATCATCATCATTCCCTTAATCTGCCAATTTCCAAGAAACTTCTTGAATTTTTCAGTAAAACTATTTATTTCTTTATAATCATTATTGTGTGCTGGAGTGCCCTGCTCCTATGTATGCCACCCATTGGTCTACACCTCATCATGGGCTATTAAGTGCCGAGACCCAGGCACTCACTTGGTGAGAACACATGGGCTTATATTATTATCCTTGGAGGATGTGGAGAGTGTAGAAGGGTTTGTTTCTTATAACAATTACTGCAGAGTTTCAATCCATTCTTTTCCTCAATATTCACAATAGATTGGAAAAACTGTTGGCTTAAACTTAACTCTGAGTAACATGAAGGCTGATGCTGTGTCTTCTGTTGTTTGCACCTCACATGTAACTAAAGTGCTCAGTTCATAGTGAATGTGCATAAGAGGCACAAAATGAATTACTTGACCTGTTAATTTATGAAGCTCAGTAACAGGGCAAAAATAAAAGTGTCCGCCATTCTGTTGGGAGGTAGTAAAGGAATTTGATTTCCAGCCCACATGCTTTCTCTCTTAAATTAGAGAGAGGCTAGAGGAAGAGTTAGATTTAACTCAAAAAGCTATGGCCCAAAATCCTGTTGGGAAGACAAATCATAGAAGTATAAGTTTGCAGACCTGAGGGACTCCAAGAGCTCACTTATGCTCATCCTTTTCTATATTATTCTATAGATAGAGATATTGAGATTCAGATAGTTTCCACATAGCTTTTAAAATATGAACATGTTCTTTGAAAGTCTTGCCAACTGCCAGGTTAATTTAAAGGTTTGGGCTTTGTAGTTCAAGTTCCCATTTAGTGCCCCAAGTTCACGATCATTTGCATTTCAGCACAGGCCTGGGATTGGCAGTCATTGTTTGCAGCCTTTCATCGTGCTTCTTGCAGCTCGCTTACTGGGCAGTCAGCTCACTCCCACGTTTGCCACCCGCTCTGCCAATAGTGGAGGAAACACACACTTAGCTCCAACAATCCCTCTAATTTCTCCATCCACCCACCACTTCCTCTCACTCTGAGTTCTTCACAAGTAGGGAAGTACAGTACAGTACGGGGCAGAACTGCCATGGTTTTCTCATTCAGGGAAAAGGGCAAGAGCTGACTTGTGTTTGTTTTCACGTCAGGTTATGGAGAATGTGATCTCACATGGTTCTGATCAGACCAGACGTGACTTTGTTTCTTTTTATCATTCTGGGTGGTGAGGGAGAGCCTCGCATCACAGCTATGATCTTACTACTACTGTCTCCTGGCTGGTCTGACTATGCTCAGAGCTCCTTAAGAAGCCACCCCATTCAGAGCCTGGGAGAAGAGGCAGCTGCTGAATCCACATTACCTCCCTATCTTGTGTCCTGGCTCAAAAGAATGAACTGAGTGAATTAATTAATTATATTTTCTGGTTTAAATTTCATAAAATCCAACCACAAGTGAATTAAATAAACTAGAGATTCTTTTTTTTTTATTATTAATTTTTTATTTATTTCTGTATGTGTATGAATGTACTGTCTGCATGCAGGTCTGTGCACCCGTGTCGTGCAATGCCGCGGAGGTCAGAAGAGGGTCTCGGATTCCCCTGGAACTGGAGTTCTCCTGGAATTGGAGTCTCAGACGGTTCTCGGCCGCCATGTGGGTGCTGGGGATCGAACCCGGGTCCTCTGTAAGAGCGGTCGGCACTCTTAACCGCTAGGCCATCTCTCCAGCCCCAACTAGAGATTCTTTTTATCTCCTGAGTAGAACCCTGGAGGTGAGGAGTAGCTGGGTGGATTAAATGACATAGAGGTCCTGGAGGTCTGCCAAACAAACTTCTCTACCATCTTAGAATTGAGTGGTCAGGGCTTGTCCATTAACTAACAACAGACAAATGTAAACAGGAGTAAAGTTTATTACACATTTAGCAGTATCAGAACATGCCACCCCTACCCCCAAAAGCTTCTTTGGCACATGCATTATTTTGAAGAACAGACTACTGAGAAGTATCTGTTTCAGAGCCAACCAACTGCATGCAACAGGCAGAAAGCAAGACAAAACTCAGGTCACTAAAGGAGATTAGGAGAACAATAGCTGCTCCTAAGAGGGAAGAATCACTAGTCCATGAGTACTCAGAACCAAGTGCCTGAGAGTCACAATCCAAAGAACAATAGCTAATGAGTACTCAGGACCAAGTACCCAAGAAGTCACAATCCAAAGAACAATAGTCAATGAATACTCAGAACCAAGTACCTGAGAGTCACAATCCAAAGAACAATAGCCAATGAGTATTCAGAACCAAGTACCCGTGAGACACAAGAACTATTTCTTACAAATGTTTCTCTCTTGTTAGTCTAAAATTAGAAAGTAAGATGACAGAGACTTCTACCTTTTTCATTCCAGATCCTGTGTACAAAGAAGCCTCAACCATTTTATCTTTGTGATAAAATACACGGACAAAAGCAACCTGGGGTTTACATATCAACATAATAAGAATGGCGAGCCAAGTTAGATGTGGGAGGTGCTGAGAAGGCTGCATAATGTCCCACTGCCAGTCATATTGTTTCTCAGCCTAGTGGCAGTGGCCACCCTTCTCTCTGTGGACACTACCTGGGAGAATTTATAGTAGCTGGATTTCCACATTCAGATGCTGTGGGATAGTCGTATTTTCTGTGATTGGTGGTTTAAGCAAGGGAAGTTTAAGGAAGACTTTTCTCAGATGCTATCTGTACTGGCCTAGAGAGGATGGACTGTTGGTCCCTTTGGTAACTCTGTTGGTCAGAGTCCTGGGAACAGGCTCCGAGGCCAGCTGAGCATTCAGAGCCACATGCTGTGATGAGAGTGAGGGGTGGGTTAATTTCTGTTTCTGTGACTCTTGCTGATGGAGGGACAATCTTTCCCTCAAAGTCATCATAGAATTCTTTGGAAAGCTTTGTAATGTTACAGTTTCTCAGGAGGTTTTTCCAGAATCAGATCCTGTGAGTGAGGAGTATCTGGGTCTCAGCAGATACAGATGAAGTGTCTGGGATCTGGATTTATGAGAGCATCAGCCAGGTATGGACTGGGCTCCAGACGTGAAGAACTAACATGTTCGTGAACCATCTGCGTGCAGCTTTCCAGATTTCTCCGGCTCCCTGAGAACTCCAGCATACGGAATTTGTCCGCTCGGATTGCAGACTGAGTCTGTTCCCTACATGTAGACAGCTTTCTCCACGCTCCTGTGTCCCTGAGTGCACAAACGTGTGTCTGGGAGCTCTTAGCTGGTTGTTCCTCATGGTTGAAAGTAAGGTTTTAAAATTGCTGCTATCACCAGTGGGGCCATTATGTTATTGAGATGATAATTTAGGATGCAAAGGACATTTTGCATTCAGCTAGAGGTGACATTTTAATATGATTAATAGTGGCTCTTTGGGTAAACATGCATTTTGTGATTTTTAGGGGGGAAAGAGAGGTGATCGAAACTGTCAGCAACACAGACACCAAGAATCTTAAACAGATAATGGCTGCCTGTGCTGACAAGATGCTGGATCTGGAGCAACCTCCGAAGGAAGAACTTTGATTCCAACACGGAGGATGGAGGCGACAGGTTCCCAGGCCCGGTTGTGTTACCATGGCTGCGCTGCCTTTGCCTCTGAGTTTCAAAGCTAGCATATGCAAAATGATAATTATACTCTTTGGAGATGATGTGTACAAATGTGCTGACCAAACTTAGAAAAGAAATTCTTCATGACTTTAAAAAGAGGGTCAAGCATGTTAGAGGGTTCAGGCCCCATGAGGGCTCATCTTGCCTTTCAAATGAAAGATGAGATTCTTCACAAGACCTCATGAGCTCAGCCTACAGTACAGAGAGACTGAACCCTCATTAGGAGCTAATTTCCTATTACATTTCCTCTTTTCCGATGGACAGACATTGTTGTTTATTTTTTTCACACACCAATCTATTATAGGCAATATTTTCTCCTAGCTTTCTTTGCTAAATGTGAGAGGGAAGTGAGATAAGCTTTAATAAATATTTCTAGAGAGATATATAATTCAGATGATTTGTTCCTTACATTTGGCATAGCTGATAAAGGAACCAGGTAATAGAAATGTAAAATTAGTCTGTTCTTTGGAGAGTAAATACCTGAAGAAGGAACGTGGAGATGTCTAGTCAAGTCTCCTCTTGGGAAAACATGGAGCAAGATGGAGCGGTCAAATGTGAATTGCTTCATCTGAAGATGACACAACCATTTTAGTATAGTAGACACTGTCATCTTTGTCTTAAAAGTCTGACGATAAGAATATTTATAACTATTGCCTGAGGCCTTAAGGGATTTTATTTTCCTACTATTCCACAGTTGTTGGTTTTTCTAACATTGATTTTTGTAGCTGTATTTGGCTTTACTCCACAGGGGTAGAATGTAGTTCCACAAATTTTAGTTGGAGAATATGTGTCTAGTGTTTATTTTAGTTCTCTTATCATGGGGAGCTTCCATTAAGTCTCAACCTAATGAAGCAGCTAATTTCCCCAAGATCTATTGTATGCACTGGTATCAAGAAAATCAAGCAAGAGTAAAGAACATGTTCCTTGGTTTATTTGCTTATGTTTCCAACCCTCACCATGAAGGGACAGGTAAGACCTGAAAATCTGTGTCTCACTGGAGGAAGCGGAGGAGTGGGGCAGAATAGACACTAAGGGGAACTTACCTGCAACCTTGAACATGGCTTTCAAATCACATGTTGAAGACAATCCTCACTTCAATATTTTTGCATGTGGAGTCTACAAGATGTGAGTAGGTCATGAGATGCTGATCCCTGGAACAGAGTAACACCATTATTCTACAGGTAGTAGCTATTGCAAGAGTGGGTATGTTAGAGAAATGAAGTTGATCGCCTCTCATGGTCTCTTGCTCTTCTGTCTTCTTTGTTATAATGCAGCAGAAAGGTCCACACTATATGGCATTCTGTGGGACACCCTAGCCTCTAGAGCTGTTAGCCAAATAAAGCACTGTTCCTTGTAACATCTTTGTGGAGTGAAGGTGCTAATTACATGCCAGGAAACTGCACACAAAGAAACCCTAACCAACTGAACAAACATTTCTCCCAAATGGAGACTCTTGGGGGCATTGCCCTGTTCTACAGGGGAACTGTGCTTATGCCCAGCCCACTACTCTCTTACAGTGTACTCAATAGTTTTTCCTATTATCATTTAAGAAGTGAATTCATTCACTGCTCAGCAACCCCCTCCCCACTACCATACTGGCTGGCCAGCCAGCCCACTGCAGTCTTGGATATTCTATTATAAAAGCCCAGAATGAATGAAGAAGATTTTCCATTTTATATTTTCAATCCGTCTTGTTTGTAGTTGCTCTAGGCGGATGACTCCTCCTCGAGTATAAATTTAATTCTTCTAGCTGTAGGTGGAAGCAAGTGGAGCCTGTTTTGTTTTTTTATTTTACCCCATAAGTTAATTTATATTCCGTTTGCTGTGTTTTTCTGTGATTCCAGAATTAATCATATGCTGAAACCTCTTCTTTCTCAGCTGCTTTTGGCTCTAAAACCTGCTGGTATTTGGAATTGAGAGTTTCCCAACTTGTGTTCATCTCCTGTTTTGGAATCCCAAGTATGTCAGGGAAGCTCTCCTAGTAAACATGTGAGACTCAGGGGAACAATCCTGAAAGAAACCCCCTCAATGATGTTTTGGAATGTGAAAGCTGAAAGATGTGTTTGTTTAAGGAGCAGGCCTAGCAGCCTCATTCCCTGTGTGTCGGTGTCTGCTTAAGCAATATTAAATCAGAGAGTGCAGCCTTCAAAGCTGCTGCACGCTTCTGTTAAGAAGCTAATGCAGCTCTTTAGAATTTCTGGACATTTATGTCTTGAATGGAGGCCAATCTGCTCCACCCTTCCAGGTTTCCTAATTCCAGGGTCAGGAGAGGAAAAAGAATCCACTACGGGCCCTTTTACAGGCCTATTTTTAGAGGCATTTTTTAGGTGGCAGTGGTTCGATTCAAGTGTTTCCTTGTGTTCAAAGGTGGCCCCAGGGATGGTGAGTGTTTTAATTATCTCACTCAGTGGATCTGTGCGGATGCTGCCGAGGCTTCTCACCTGGCCCCCGTGTGATCAGTGAAATGCCAGGGGACAAAGTCCCACTTAGACCAGAGAATAAATCCAATCCATGACCTCTGCTTCATTAGCAGCCTGACCCAAGCAATCCGAGGAAAGGCTGCTTTTGATTCTAAGCCAGAAAGGTGGATGTGACAGGGACAGAGAAGGCTTCCTTGGTGTGGCTGTAAACCAAGGCAGGCTGTCTTTGAAATTCCTTCTCAGGGCAGACATCACCAGCCTTGGTGTCTTGAGTCTTTCTGCCTTTCTGTATCTCCTTCTCTTTGATTAGATACCAAAATGCTCAGCTTATCCACTACCTAAAGGAAATGTCAGCAATTTTGATTTCCCTTTTTTCTGAAATGCATCGAATGCCCACAAGGATGTACTGAAAGGTACACTCTTCAGGACGTATTTTTAAAGATTTAACTGTACATTTGAAGTAATTCCATATTAATACTACAAATAAAATACTACAAAGAACCTGAACTTCACCCAGATTCCCCAAATGTTAACATCTTATATAATCATCATTTACTACTGTCAGGCACATTCTAAATGTAAAATATTATTTACTAAATACAGATGGAGATCACCTAGTCATAAAGAACTTTCATGAGACTTCCAATAAAGAGGAAAAGCCATTTAGTACCCAAGATGACCTTGCTGACTCTCTGGAGTGTATGGCTGAGCTCTTTGGTGAATGTCAAGACATCCAGAAGATTCACACACTCGTTTAAGAATTCATTTCTAATTTTTTTTAATCTTATTTATTTTGGTATGTGTATGAATGTACTGTCTGCATGTAAGTTTGTGCACCCATGTCGTGCAATGCCACAGAGGTCAGAAGAGGGTGTCGAATTCCCCTGGAACTGGAGTTCCCCTGGAGTTGGAGTTTCAGACAGTTCTCGGCTGCCATGCGGGTGCCAGGGATCGAACCTGGGTCCTCTGCAAGAGCAGTTGGCGCTCTTAACCGCTAGGCCTTCTCTCCAGCCCAATTTCCAAGTCACTTAATCAGGGAAACAGCTGAAACCACCTTAACATGAAGCGTGAGCCATTACCCGTGCTCAAACAACCAACTCTAGGGTACAGCTTCTATCATACAGTGAAACTTTTTGTTTATAACAAATACAACTGTCTATTAGGATCGAACTAACAACAACAACAACAACAACAACAACAACACAGCTCTGGAAGGCTGACAGCTTAATTGTTGTTTAATAGACCCGCTTCCTAAACTCTGTATTATCTTTTGCTGATTGTGATTGCTGAGGAGCCCATGAGTAAATCTAATTTAAACTGAAGCTTAATTTGGATGAAATTGAAGAAGTACTGGTGGAAATTGTGGAACAAAACCGGGTAAAATTCTTTTTGCCTTTTGGTGGTTAAAGTACTTAAATTTTAATACTTAAATACAGCCCATCTGGAGTGGTTAAGTGAGAAAGGATTTGAAAGTATCTTTGTCTTCTACTGACTGAAGGTTTTAAAAGGCAGGCAGCAATTAATAAATGAAATCCTCAGCAAAATAAAATTCTTTCTTAAACCGAATTTTAATAGGCTCATATCTCAACCTGAGCATAGTCCTGTTTAGGATGAAAAGATGCTGGTATGACCTCCAGGAGACCTATAATGATTGGGGAGAAAGAAATTATAATCCTTCAGCCATCCATGCTTGGAAGATTATTTTCAATAGGCACATAAATTTTCCATGTGGTGCTTTTCTTTGGGGGAGCATTCAGAAATTGCTCAAAGGTATATAATGGATCAATATTTCCTATACCAGTTGTCTCTGTTTTTTTCCCCTTCATTGTTCCTGTTTCCCCTGGTTTTCTGTTAGGATCATTATTGTAAGTTAGAATGTCCAGCTCTACCTTGTACACGCAAAGAATCCCTCCACCTTTCCAGAGCTATCTAATGTCTCCGAGGCAGGACCTGCTTTACCCTCTATGCAGCTCTCCTTACACCTTCGCCCTGGACTGAGGCCTGTCACATAAATCAGAGGCTCTCCAGTGAGAGCTCCTTAAGGATTAGGTCCTTTTTTATTGCTGCAATCTAAAAGAAGCTTCATTACAAATGTGATTCAGTTCAGAGACCGCACAGTACACTCCCACCACCAGCCCTGAGCCTTTAAGAAAATGTAGAGCTGTGTCCCTGCCACAGGATGAGAAATGATATCCTCAAATTGCCAACATATATGTTTATAGCATTAAAGTCCTTACAGATGCTAGTTACTGTGAAAACACAATGTTGGTTGGAAAATTCTTTAGAGGACTGGAACAGTGTTATAGTCTATAGAAACCATCTGGGGTTGAGGACAGTGTGGCAAAAGAATGAAAAATAGTTAATCTTTCACGTTGAAAGTAAAGTGATTCTCTGGGTGGAAGCTCACAGTTTTTGGTACATGTGTATTTTTTCTAGGGGCTGCTCTTTAGGTAAAGCTCATTCACAAAGCAGGTATCATGACTTACATGTAAGTAATTGTGCACAGAAACTGCTGTGATGAAATTTCTTACTCTCATATTTGCTGAGTCAATAAGAGGCTAATGTAAAGGAACACATCTTCTTTTTACGTATGTAAATAAAAGGTAGAAAATAGTAATGTAAATCTGAAATAATTAAACATGTCTAAAGCTTCTGAGAAGCAACAACAACAACAACAAAACCCTTAACCCAGCCCTGTGTGCGAGATAGATACCATAATTTCCTTTTCTGAGATTCAAAAGCAAGGACTGTGAGCTGAAGATCTTTGCTCATTTGAAGTAAATTGCCTTGACAGTGCATAAACGGGAACAGATCTCTGGGATAATTGGGTTCAAAACAAGTGTTTTCAGGATGGAGACAAAGAAGCTTTTTGTACAGATTAAAAGATGTGTAAATGAGTGATTGCGGTAAAGTTCTAGCTGGGAAAATATAATTAGAGATCATAATTCAGTTACAGAATATATACATATATTTGAATATTAACTCAATAAATACAACTACCTACTGTGTGCACAGCTGAGCATTTGGAGGTTCAGGCACAGGCTGTCGTAGCACTGCCGTGGGAACCCTGCTATATCTCCAAGTCTTCCTTGAAGTTGTTTGCAGCTCTCGTGGGTGTTCTGGTTTGAACAAGTGTTAAACATTGGTCCCCAGCTGGCAGTGCTGTTTTGAAGGCTGTGGAAACTTTAGAAGGCAGGAATATGTCCTCGGACTATGTCTTTGAAGGTTGTGTCTGCCCCCCACTTGTTTCTGGGCCTCTAGGAAATGAAGCAAATCTTCTGCCATATAAGGTTCTGCCCAATCTCCTGAGGCCAAGAAATTTCGGACTTAAGTCTTGGAAATAATGAGTGTAGGAAATTTTTCTTACTTTAGGTTGTTTCTCTCAGAAATTTGGTCACGGTAACAACAGTGGTAATTGACAATCACACTGAGGACTTTCTCCCTCAGCTGGTTCTTTATACCAGAGGACTTCCGGCCAGAGGAGTGTCTCCTGCCTACACATCAGGCAGACCTGAAGCACTGGAAATCCAGAAAAGTCTCAGAAGTAACCCTCAACCCCCAAGAGACTGTTTCAGAGTGAGAAATTTATAAGGGATAAAAGCTTATTGGGTTCATGGCTCTGGGAAGTTCAAGGCCAGGCAGTTGCTTCTGATGGAGTCCCTCTAAATGAAGAGTGCAGTCTTGCAGCAAGGCAGGGACAGCCCATATCTAGGCCAGATCTTGTTTCTTTTTTTTTTTATAATGCTTTTATTGATGTTTTGTGTATTTCAGACATCATTTTTCAGTTCAGTTTAGACATATTCCCCTTTCCCTCCCCCCACCCTACCCCAGTTATGCATTCTGCCATAACTGTCCTGCATCTTTCTCTCAGTCTTTTTTTTTTTTTTTGTATGTTTAGGAATTCACATTTTCCTCCTTTAATATTATTTTACTCTAAAATATGAATTCATACTTTCCACCCATATACAGTAATTACAGCTCTTGCTTTTTTTATAAAGCACAGGGTCATTGGACTAGACACTCAGAGTTTTAGCCTTTTTAACCTTAGGCACCTCTCCAAAGTCCCACCTCCAAAACTGCAAATGGATTAAGCTTCTGCCTTTGAGTATCTCCTGGCAATGGAGATTGTTTCAACAAGGAGCTTGGGTGGGAACATTCAAACCATGGCAGAGTGTGGTTAACAAGCTTTGCTGGGACAATTTTAAGTGATGGAATAGCTCACGGTAGGGACTTGTTCCTTAAGATACCTTACTCCTCACTCCTCCCTTCAGTGTCTGGGTTCTGTAGTGGCAGACTGTCTTTCCTGAGACCAGTTGGGCCCATAGTCTTTCTCAGGCTCAGCTTTGGAGGGAATCCAAAGACAGAAACTGAACAATGTTTGAGAGAAAACTTGAAAGGCTTTTTCGTAAAAAAAAAATATTGATCTTGTTGCTGTGCATTCAGAAGAACAGAGTTTAATAGGAAACAAGAACATCTTATGAGTGTGAGGATTTGTCATGAACAAGGATGCTTGAAGGGAGTAGAAAGACTTGCTCCCAGAGCAGTCGTGGTACATATTTGAACAGGAACTTGAAATACAACCTGGTTCATAGTTTTGAAAATGCTTATAACTACAACCTGCACCGCCTACAATGACTGCAATGAAAATAGGGGTAAATATTTTATGGAAAACTCCTCAAGTAATAAGTATTTGTGCACAGCATGTGAAGTCCTTAGAAGTATGTAAGTCTTTCCCTCAAAGTCCCTCATCTTTTAAGAAATGCTTTTGTGTGTGTGCTTGTGTGCATGCGTATGCATGCGTGTGTATGCGTGTGCATGCCACAGCATCCGTGTAGAGGCCAAAGGACAATTTTGTGGGCTTGGGTCCTTCCTTCCACCTTTTGCTGGATTCCAGGGATAGAATTCAGGTCATCAGGCTTATGTAGTAAGTGCCTTAATCCACTGAATCATCCACTGGCCCCCAAAGCATTATACTCTTTTCTAAAGCATGACCAAACATTCACATGTACATGTACAGTTACAAGTTTTCCTTCTCTTTAGAAGAAGACCCAGGAAGTGGGACAAAGAAATCACAGTGTTCTGGAGACCTAACTGACCCTGTGGTGTCCATATAATATGTATCCTGCCTTCTCGGGATGAAACAAAAACACCTCATTACTGAATAACACCTGCTATGTATTTCACATTGACAAGAACATGTTAGAGCGGCTTGCCTATTTTTATAAGCATTTCAGTATAATTGGACCCTTTTGCCGTTCAATGATGTCCTTTACCTAGGCTGTTTTGGAAGCTGATACAGTCTATTTCTTGGCCCACATTTTAAATCTCTTTTGCTACTTAGGCTTTATAGTTCTATTTTGGATTCATCTGAGCTCCCTTTTTGGGCTGTCTTAATGAATTTATAACTATGAAGGCCCAGGTCTGCTTTCAAGGTTATGAGTTGAGTTGGGATGTGACAGGGTAGCAACAGTAAAATGGAAGTGATTTTCCCAGCCAGCCTCTCTCTCCATCTGATGTGTGGATTTATTTTTTCGAAGCTCTCACAGCTGAGGCACTGCTAATTGTTGAATTTACATTAAGGTTGTAAGCTCTGGCAAGCCTGAAATTCTTGTTGGCTCATTTCCTCAGCCTCATTCTACAAATAGTACCTCGAGACCCAAATGCTGAGCCTGAAGCTGAAAGATCTGGAGTTATGGAGGAGGACAGACTCCGGCCTTTCCTTACGAGGAAGAGACATTCATGGCAGAAGTAAAAATTCTAAAACTGAGGAAATATTCCCTCACTGATGCCTTTGGTGTGTCGTAGAGCAAATGACATTCATGCTCTGCACAGAATGGACTGCGTTTGCTTTTTTTATTTTTTTCCCATCAGAGCAATTTGATCAGAGAGAGCTAATCCTTCTGGGGAGCTTTGAGCATCTCCTCCCATCTTCTCTAAGTTCCAGCTCTAGCAGACATGGCGATGTGGTCCGCTTATGTTTAAACCAACACAGACTCAAACGGTCAAGCCTTTCCTCAAAATTCCTCACGTGACAGCAAAAACAGTTGCAAGGATCACTGAAAATGTCAGACAGTTTTTTTTTTTTTCTTTAAAAAAAAATTGATTCACTTCTAATACCAAGCAACATCTTTAGCTAATGTTTAGACATGTCGCGGGCTGTTGAACATTTGCTGATATAGATCTCTTTCCGGAGTACGGTTTTCAGATTTAAAAAATTAATAGATATTATTTGGGACAGTTTTAGCTCAACATAAACACTGAACAGAAAGCATTCTTTTGCCCTGTCTGTAGCATGCTTGTGAAAAATCACAGATGAGTGTGTTATGTTTGTTACAGTGAATGAATCAATCCTCATACATTATTATAATTCAACTCCAGAGTTTGCACTGAGGTTCACTCTATGCTGTAGAGTTACAGGGCCTTTTACAAATGCACAGTTTCATGCCGGGCATGGTGGCATATGCCTTTAATCCTAGCACTCGGGAGGCAGAGGCAGGCAGATCTCTTGTGAGTTCAAGGCCAGCCTGGTCTACAGAGTGAGTTCCGGGCCAGCTGGGGCTATAGGGAGACCCTGTCTCAAAAAAAGAAAGAAGAAAAAAAGAAAAGAAAAAAAACAAATGCATAGTTTCAGGTAATATTCTTAAGCAGTATCTGTGCTTCTCCTAGTAAAATGTCTCCCCATTTCCCAGAGCCTTTAGCATCCACTGATCTTTTTGCAGTTGGAGTAGTTTTTCTTTTCCAGGATTTCATATAGTTGTAATCAGACTATATAGCATCTCTCAGACTGGCATTTATTTTCATAATATACATGTAAGATATCTTTCATATCTTTTTAAAATCTTTTTTAAAACTTTTTGAACAATTTTATTTATTTATTTATGTGTATGAGTGTACTGTCTGCATGTAGGTCTGTGCACCCATGTCGTGCAATGCCGCAGAGGTCAGAAGAGGGTCTCGGATTCCCCAGGAACTGGAGTTCTCCTGGAATTGGAGTTACAGACGGTTCTTTTTTTTTTTTAAATTAGTTTTTATTGATGCTTTGTGCATTTCATACATTTTTCCAATTCAGTTCAGGCTTATTTCCCTTTCCCTCCCCCCCACCCCCACCCCATCCCAGTTCATGCATTCTGCCATAACTGTCCTGCATCTTTCTCTCAGTTTTTTTTTTTTCATTTTTAGCTATAAGTGATAATCCATGAGTACAAGCATCCTTCATGCAAAACCTATCTGCAGGCTGTTGTGCCCAAACACCTACAGCCCCACCATCCAGTGGGGGGTGACAGGTTGTTTGTTCAATCAAGTTGATCAAATGAGTGTCCAGACTACATTGCTGTAGTTTCACCATTCACCCCAATCGCAGCCCTTACATTCTACCACGCCCCCTCTTCCGCAGGTTGTTCCCTAGGCTTAGAAAAGGGGCACAGGTGGATGAGAGGTAAAACAGTCCACTCTCTCTGGAGCTGTTGACTTGGACTCTGGTCAATTCTGGCTGTTTCCTTTCATGGGCTGACAGTTTGTCCAGGAATAACCTTTCGATCCTACTAATGAAGAACAAGCAATTAGATATATAGGTATTTAAGCAGCACTAATAGTTATGGTAGGTTACTTTAGCATAGACACATGTTTGGATATGTTAATCCATGAATTACAATTTTCCCCCCTGTTAAATATGACAGGGTCTTACTGTGGCTTATAACATCTCCTAACCTGTAGAGGATGTAAGCTTGTGGCATCAGCCATGGGTTATTTCTCCAAGGGGAGAGCCAATAGCCAATTAGATTTGGGATATACAGGCACATGGCTGCCTCTGCTGCACAGTATTTCCAGGCAGGTGAGGTGTAGCTGGTGCTGACGGTGGAGTCTTGCTTGACTCAGGGAGACCCATATTTGCTTTATTGGTTTAGTGGCCTTTGGTAACACTCTCTGGCATTCCAGAGGCCATCTGTACACTTGCATGTGTGGTCTCAATACATCCCTCCCATGTTAACGTCAGGTCTTCGGCAGCAGGGTCTTATTGCCTCTCCTCCTGTAGGTATCCCAACTTAGAGGCAAGGAGCCCTTACCTTTTGTGGGGCCTTGGATCCCCTGGCCAACATCCACCTGGTAGAACAATCCATTGCTGATGTCAGAGCTCCTGTATTAATATATTTTGCCTGAGTGCATAGCCCTAGGACTTTAGTATTATATTTGGTTCTGAACAGAGAGTAATCCCTTCCACAGTTCCCATGTCTAGTAGTCAATTAAAGAAAGCAGTTTTACCGGTTTTATAAGAGATTACCTCTACAATAGTTGTCTCCAATTTACAGTTGGGGAGCGACCTCATCATTGTCATATTTCTCCTTGTTCTATGGGTGGGAAGGCAAGGAAGTCTCTCATATCAGAACCTTTGTGGCACCTAGAAGGTAAGTTTCATTAGGACTCATTATAACTAGTTGTTACATGTAGGATCCACAGAGGGGTTCGATGTTTATGGCAATCTGAGGCTTTTCTTCCTTTGAATGTTCAGACGGGTCAGCCTTTCCGTTGCCACTTTTTGGTACATCCTACTCAATGCAAACCTGTATCTTTTCTTTCTCAGCCGTTAAGTTGGTGACGTTTTGTCCTGTTGGAACAAACAAATCTTTTCCCATAGTTAGTTTTAAGATTTGAATTGCAGGGGTTTGATGAAAAGGTTTCATGTCTTTCTGTATCCCCCCCCCTTTTTTTTTTGCGTATGAGTCTCCAGAAGATAGTTGTATTATACATGACTATAGGGTGGAGTCAAGGCATAGATTTCATCAAATTCACCCATGTTGTTTTGGGTGACTATATATGATTAACTTGGGAAGCAAACTTAATTTTTACGTTAAATCATCTTAAAGAGAATGCTACAAGGTGATACTGTACAACAGAGAAATTATAGAGAACATTTGTATGTGTCAATCCCAAAGTTCTTGCTCTACAGATTTTATGTAAAGCAAATGTGGGCAACAGCGAATTATATCTCCATTTAATTCAGATGCATTACCATTTTTATCAGATTCTGTAAACCAATGTTGTTTAATATACACATGTTTACTTTTACTTTTACTAAGTCCTAAAACACCATGTGTCCTGTAGACAGTGTCTAGGCGAAACTGGGTACTTGCTGAGCTCACGTCAATTAAATATGCCTTAATCGAATATACACCCGTGTCCCTCTCCCACCCATCCCCCCTTTCCAATTCACCATTTCAGTCCATTTTCTGATGCAGTCTTTCTGTTGTTCTTTTACTATGCCTCCCTCTCCATGAGAAATATTTATATCTGGGTTGTTGGTACTAGCATCCACATATGAGGGACACCATTTGTCGTTTGTTTTTCTGGGACTGTGTTACTTCACTTAACATAATGTCTTCCAGCTCCATCCATTTACCTGCAAATTTCATGATGTTGTCCCTCTTTACTGCTGCATAGTATTCCATTGTATACATGTACCACATTTTCTCTATCCACTCGTCAGTTGAAGGGCACCTGGGCTGGTTCCAGCTTTTTGCTATTGTGAACAGAGCTGCAATAAACATAGCTGTGCATGTATCTTTGCAGTAAGTTGTGTCTTGTGGGTATATACCCAGGAGTGGTATGACTGGGTCAAATGGAAGGCTCATTTTGAGTCTTCTAAGGGTTCTCCACACTGCTTTCCATAGTGGCTGTACAAGTTTACATTCCCACCAGCAATGGATGAGTGTTCCCCTTTCCCCGCAACCTCTCCAGCATTTGGTAACATTCGTGTTCCTGATCCTAGCCAGTCTTATTGGAGTAAGGTGATATCTCAAAGTGGTTTTAATTTGCATTTCCTTAATTATCAGAGATGTTGAACAGTTCTTAAGATGTTTCTCAGCCATCTCTAATTCCTCCTCTGTGAAGTCTCTATTCAGATCTTTGCTCCATCTTTTGAGTGATTCATTTGTTTTCTTTCTTCTTTGTTTTTTGAGTAGCTTGTATACTCTGGAAATTAATGCTTTGTCAGATGTATCTGCTGTGAAGGTTTCCTCCCACTCTGTGGGTCTTCTCCTCACTTCCTTTATTGCTTCCTTTGATGTACAGAAGCTTTTGAGTTTAATGAGGTCCCATTTGTCAATTGTCGATCTTATTTCTTGTGCAGCTGCTGTCTGATTTAGGAAGTCTTTTCCTACACCTATGTCTTGTAGTCTGCTGCCAAGCTTCTCTTCTATCACCTCCAGAGTTTGGGGTTTCACGTTGAGGTCTTTGGTCCATCTGGAGTTGACCTGGCCTGGCGCGTTATGGCGTCTCCCAGACGGTTCTTAACCGCCATGTGGGTGCTGGGGATCAAACCCAGGTCCTCTGTAAGAGCGGTCGGCACTCTTAACCTCTAGGCTGTCTCTCCAGCCTTTCTTTCATATCTTTTTATAGCTTGATAACTCAATGGTTTCTTTCAGTGACTAATATTTAATCAAACATATGATTTGTTAGGGATCATTTTGGTTGCTTCCACCTTGAACAACTAGGAATGAGGATAAAGGTGTCATTTTTTTTGCTTTTTGATAATTACATATATAGAATGTAATGTGATCTCATTCCCCATCAGCTTCTCTTGGTCTTCCTGGCTCCCATCTTCGCCCAGCTATTGTCCCTCCTGACCTATGTCTCTTGTTTTATTTGTTCACATCTTTCGCATTTAGCCACGGTTGCTGTGCTATGATTACAATGGTGACAGCATACTCAGAAGATAGCACTTCGTACTGCTCCCTCCAGCTTCTGCCTCCCACAATCTTTCTGCCCCCTTCTTCCTTTAGTCTCGGAGGGGGTAAATATATGTTTTGTTTGGGGATGAACAATAAACAATCATTATTCTTGAAACTTGTCCAGTTGCAAGACTGCATTAATTTGTCATCTTATGCAAAAACAAACTTCTCTGAATTAGGCCATGACCAACACTACTCTTTGGGCATAAATATAAATGTTTAAGAGGCCTGTGACTTCCCCAGCCATATGCTGACCAGGCTTACAGTATCAGCCATGAATTCCTTCCTGTGGAGTGGACCTTGAATCCACCTGGGCAGTGGTTAACTCTCAGGTAAGAATACCATGGGTGCATCTTACCTCAAAGATCGAATTTGTAGCTCACAGGGTCTATGGCCAGAAAAGAAGGCTGATGATGCTTTTCTCTCTCAGCATCCTGAATAACATCTTCCAACACTGGGAATGCTAGCCAGGAGGGAGGAAGCTTCTAGCTCATTTCTAGCTTGTGTTGTGTATGCACTGTGTATGGTATCTTCAACAATAGGGTTTTATCAAGTACCTCTGGTGAGGAACCAGGGGTTGTGGGATTGTATTGTTCCGGGAGCCTCTCAGAGTTCCCTGGCCAACATAGGAAGGAATCCCATACGTGACACTAGGATTTTTGTTTTAGAGTTTATGGCTTCAGGGCTGATGAGATGGCTTGGCTGGTAAAGGAGCTTGCCCTTGAGCCTGATGACCTGAGCCAACTCCTATATGATAGAAGGAGAGAACTGATTCTCAAAAGTTGTCCTCTGATTTCTGTACATAAACCATGGAATATATACTGACAGATATAAGCACATAGATACATAAAGAAATGGTTAAAAATTTTTAACAAATCTTATGACTTCTGGTGTTATTCACTCATGCAGGATATCTCTGTTCAAACACTTTAAAAATATACTTTTCTTTTACAACAGAATGCAATGCGCACAAGTTAAGTTTTAGATGCTAAGAGACTGCAGAATGTGTGTCCTTGGATAGGACTTCCATATTAAACCTCACATACCCACAGCCCAGCAACCTTTGTGGAAGACGGGGCAGAAAGGTTGTAAGTGCCAAGGGTTGGTCCATGAACATGGTCTTTCAGACCACTTGAAGCTTGTGCAAGTGAACTTGGAGCATTGGTGGCACTGTGCACAACACGCCAACTCAATCAGACAAGAGCCCAGAGTGGAGTGGGGGAAGTGGGCACAGCTGGGGCTAAAAGGAAACCTGCAAACGTGCACATACACACAGAGAGATATACATATAAATACAGATAAAGCAGTTTTTTTTTTTAAACTTGCATATAAACAGGTGAAAAAAACAAATTAAGATCATTCATTTGGAATGAGTATGGTATTAAGATCTTTCAGTCAGTCTTTTATGAATGTGTGTTCGCAGCTGCATTCCCTTGCAAAGGAAAGGACCTAAGTTGAAACACTCAGGTGACAGGCACGGCAATGGAGAATGAAGGACTGAGCTGTGGATTCCGCGTTATTGGGTAACAATTGACCTCCAAACTTAGTGGCTTAAATAATGATCACTTTGTGATCTCTCATGACTTCTGTGAGTTGGGGAATTGGGAAGAACTTAGCTGGGTGCTTATGGCTTGGAATCTCTCCTGAGTGTGAGCGCGGGACAGCGCGTGGATGGGGCAGAGGGCGTTAGGCAGGAGCGGGAGGAGGTGGGAGCGGCTGATTGGTGGCTAGAAGTTTCAGGCTTTCCTGCATTATCTTTTCACGGGGGTGGGGGGTGAGTTTGGCCTTGTTCACTGCTATTTTTAGGGCAGTTGAACATTTGCAGGGAGGAATAGGGCACAATGCAAGTGCTCATTAAGCAAAGTGAGGTTTTGTGAGTCTCAGAAACCAGTCTGTATCATTCCTACTGTGCATTGCTGGGTCCCAGAAAGTCATGGCCTGCCCAGATTTAAGGGAAGATGAAGTAGAGTCCATGTTTTAATGGGGGAAGTGCCAATTCTAGACGATAACAGGAGATATTCATTCTTGTGATCGTGATCGGTTTTGGCCAGTTAAAACTTGGAAGTACCAAATTGTCTTATAGTTTATGAATCAATGAATGAGTTATTGTCATTTCAAAGTAAGAAATCAGCTATTAAACCATAAAATACACAGAGAAATCTTAATGTATATTACTTAATGAAATAAGCTAATATGACAAGGATTCCGAGTATCTGACATTCTGAAGAAGACCAAGCTGCAGGGGTCGAAGGTGAGGGAGGCCAAGTATGTGAAGCACCGGGAGCTGAGGGCAGCGACAGCACACGCCATCGTGCTCCGTCTTCACCCATGGGAAGTACAGTGCTGAGAGGGAAACCAGCGGTTGATCAGTGTAAGATCACTGTTCTAGTTTGTCTTCCATTGCTGCAACAAAACACTCTGACTGACACCAACTTGGGGAGAAAAGGGTTTATTCAGCTCACATCTCCTGGGTCACAGTTCATCACTCAGGGAGCCCAAGGCAGAAACTCAGGGCAGGAACCTGGAGGCAGGAGCTGAGGCACAGGCCATGGAGGAATGCTGCTTACTGGTTTGCTCCCCTGGCCCATGCCCAGCCTGCCTTCTTTTTTTTTTATTTATTTTTTTTTATTAATTTTATTTATTTTCTGTATGTGTATGAATGTACTGTCTGCATGCAAGTCTGCGCACCCGTGTCGTGCAACGCCGCGGAGTTCAGAAGAGGGTCTCAGATTCCCCTGGAACTGGAGTTCTCCTGGAATTGGAGCTTCAGACGGTTCTCAGCCGCCATGTGGGTGCTGGGGATCGAACCCGGGTCCTCTGCAAGAGCAGTCGGCGCTCTTAACCGCTAGGCCATCTCTCCAGCCCCCCCAGCCTGCCTTCTTATACGGTACACAATAACCTGCCCAGGGCGGCACCAACCATAGTGGGCTGGGCCCTCCCACATTGCTCAACAATCAGGACAATACTCCATAGATGTGGCCACAGGCCAGTCCAATGGAGCCAATTCCCCAGTTGAGGCTCCCTCAACCCAGGTGTGTCAAATTGACACTAAAGCTATCCAGCACAATCATCAATGGTGACTTTGACATAGAAGAAGCCCCTCCATATGGGGCGGGGGTGCAGAGAAAAACCTCTGTACCTTCCAACTATTTTTGTTGTGAACTTAAATTGTTGTTAAAAAATCTTTTGAGGGGGCTGGAGAGGTGGCCTAGCCGACTGCTCTTGCAGAGGACCCAGGTTCGATCCCCAGCACCCACGTGGTGGCTGAGAACCATCTTTAACTACAGTTCCAGGGGAATCCAGCACCCTCTTCTGACCTCCATGGAATTGCACGACACAGGTGGACAGACCTACATGCAGACAGTACATTCATACACATACAAAATAAATAAAATAAAAAATATCTTTTTAAACACACACAGGCCTCATACCACACCACATCACACCACACATACCACACACACACACCACACCACACACATACCATACATACCACACACACACACACACACACACACACACATACTCAAATGTCAGTTAGAGTACCATGTAACTATAATCTTTGCACTAGGGGCTGAAGCAAAAAGATCATGAGCTCAACATTACCCTAGATGACATACCAAGATCTCTTTCTCTCTCTCTCTCTCTCTCTCTCTCTCTCTCAAAAAAACCCAAACCCCCAAACCCAAACCCCAAACAAGCAAACAAATAACTCCTGAGATGCCCTCTCTGACCCTTGTTGAGGAAAAGCCACAGTGTACCCTGTGTGAGCCACACTCCCCACTTGTCCAGGGTGCTCATCCCTGAAGCACTACTTTTATTCCCATTCCTCTGATACCAACCACTTTGGACTGCTTTTCTTTTCTTATTTATAAACCAATTGGTTCAATACAAATTTTGCTGGCCCTGGGTCCTCCTGGATTTGTGTTCTTCAAAAATTTGGTGCCAACTGCCAAAAAGGCTTCTGAAATGGCTCTCTTTTTCTCTAACAATTTTGCATGGACTCTTGCCATCTTAAGTGACTATAACCAAAGAACCGTGTTCCTTCCTCAATACTATTTTGTCAATTCCTTTTGCTCTAGTCAGTGCAGTGAGAGATTCAGGGAAAGTAAGAGGACCCTATTGACTGAGTCAGAACAGGGGAAACATATTTTGGTATGTATATTTGGCACAAACTAGATATTTAAAGATCTCAGGGGAAAGATGAAAAAAAGTTGAGTTTGCATGAAAGTTATAGCTGGAATAAACTGAAAGACCATTTAGTTCGCCTACATTTTATAGAAGAGAGATCTGAGGCCCCAGAGGGTTATTCTGATTTCCTTACTAACATTTGTGTCAAAGCTTTGAATTCAAGTCTCCTTACTTCTGGGTGCATAGAGAAAGTTTTTCGTGTGCTAAACATGTAGTCTGGCAACATACTTTTGTTATTTGTTTTTAGGAGAAACTGGTGGTACACATTCAAATTTGTGTGTGTGCGTGTGTGTGTGTGTGTTTGTACACATTTAACTTTCCCCAGATAAGAATGCCTAATATTTAAAAAACAAGTGTCATTTAGGCCCCTTAAATGATGGGCACAGATGTCCTTCTCTTAGCTACTGACAAGAGCTCAGGCACACATGCATTCTTCAGCCTCTCACCTTGGGTCTTTCTCTTTACTTCAGGTTTGTCTGTACCTGATTGGTTGGGATCAGCATGAATGTCAGTCAAAAACTGAGACCTCCTATTAAAGTGTACTTTGTTGATGACATCACAGTGTATACTAATATCCAGGTCTAGTTAGTGGGGGAAAGATCATGGGTAAAGAGAAAGCTGTAGGAGGATTCTAGAAGAACCTGCTTTCCAATTCCCAGGTTTGCAAAATAGACATGCTAAAACGATGGACAAATGGCTCCAAAGTAGTAGGTTACTGTATTTTTTAGGGCATCAGTGAGATGTAGTATGTCCATGAGATGCTTTATCGCATGTAAATGAGGGATGGTTTAATGCAATGTAGCTATGGGAGTGGAAGCAGGTGGCAAGGGATAGAACGTGGCATTTGAGTACCAGGGATCCAATATTAATAACATCACCTAGTGTCTGGATAAAACTTGGAAAGATAATAGTCTTCTTTTTGAACCTACATTCCTAGCCTATAAAATGAGACCATGCCTGGGCTGAATTGTGTACCATCCTAATTCATACATTGAAATTCTAATCCCCTGTGACTACTCTTGATTATTTGAATGTGTAATTAAGATAAAAATGGCAGAAGATGTGGGAGCTAATCCAATATGGCTGATGTCTTGTAAGAAAAGGAAATTAGGAGGTAGACAGTGAGAAGAAACGGAACATGACCACCCATAAGCCAGGAAGAAGGGCTTAGAAGAAACTGGTTGTGCCAACATTTTGATTTTAGACATCTAGTCTCTTGAATTGTGAGAAAATGAATTTCTGTTGTGAGTCTGTGGCTGTTTGGTATAGCAGCTCTATCTTTGGCAAAGCTTTAAAAATTGTCACTGTATAAATATAAATATATTAGGAAGCAATGGCAGTAGCTATTCTAGGAATCATTTTGAGACTAAGGAATTTTGAGACTTAGGGAACTGAGCAGATCCTGAAAGTACCCAGCTGTGGTAATTTTCCCAGGGCCTCAGGAATCAAGGGGTCCAAAAGGTGTTTTTTGACTTTGGCTATTTTAGTAGCAGAATGTTTAGTAGCAAGGCATCTTTTAGAACTGGCCAGGAGGTATTAGGAAACCCAGGAAAGGGAACTTTGCATTCTGTCTCTCAGCTCAGGATGCGATCCACTTACCCTCATTTCCAAACACAGCTGTATCGGCAGCACATGTCTAAGAAAGCATTTGAGCCACACAACGGAAGTTTGTTTCTTATTTAGAAAAGGGACTCATCTGGGTTTTGTAAGACATAGAATGAATATGCTGGATTCTTGATACTTGTTTTTAATTGCGTTGGGTAGCAATAATTTTTCAAGGCTATCCTTTGTCAATGTTTATTGAGTCCTGCTCTTAGGGAACTGGACACTGCCCTGACAAAGCATTATGGGTAAACTGAGCACACAGAAGCCAGAGATTCTCTGTGGTCCAAACAAAATGATCTGTGCTTGGCTGCCCCATCCAAGTGGTACTGATCAAATAAGTGTGAAAGGTGCAAAAGCAGTCACAGTTACCTGTGAATAGAAGTTCTGTTGTTGTGTCTTTTGATCAGAGAAGCCATGTTCTTAGAGTCTGTAAAAGAGAAGTCGTCATTTTCTGTTAAAAAGTTTTAGAATGCAAACTCAAGATTTTAGATTATAATAGCTTCCTCTTCTTTCTCTTCTTCCCTTTTCTAAGCCATGTTATATTTTCTTTGTGCACATTTGCTTGAGTTTTGCCTCTATCTAGGGAATTGTAAGAACATCCCAGGAAAAAGGATTATCAACTTGGAGGCTGAATATGAAAGGAATAAATTCTTAAGTCACTTTTGCCATGTCCTGTGATTTATAATTCAGTTTCTTTAAAAACAGCAGCCTTCTTGGGGCTGGAGAGATGGCCTAGTGGTTAAGAGTGCCGACCGCTCTTACAGAGGACCCGGGTTCGATCCCCAGCACCCACACGGCGGCTGAGAACCGTCTGAAACTCCAATTCCAGGAGAACTCCAGTTCCAGGGGAATCCAATGCCCTCTTCTGACCTCCGTGGCATTACACGACACGGGTGCACAGACCTGCATGCAGACAGTACATTCATACACATACATAAATAAATTAAAAACAACAACAACAAAAATACCCCAGCAGCCTTCCCTCCCCAAGTTTATGTTTGGTAGCACTTAATTCAATAGCAGAAAGCAATGCAAAAATTATAGGGAAACAGAACAAGTTATCAGTAGTGGGTTGCTTTGATCAACCAAAGACAAAGCAATTTGTAACCATAAGTGGTTCTCTTAAATCAGATTAATTGTGTTGCTGTTTTGGGGGTGAAAACTGCAGTGTCTGGAATTCAGGTTAGGTAATGATGATAAACATTATTGAAGAAACTATTATCAGAATATCTTTGTCAATGTATTTGATTTCTTTGTAGAAGCAATCATTTCATTAAGAATTTTACTACTAATCTGAATTTCTAAATATTAATGCTGTAGAAAAAGGAATTTATAGTTCCAATTAACTAAGGTGCATTACCGTTTTTATCAGAACCTTTAAACCAATGTTGTTTAATATACACATATTTACTTTTACTAAGTCCTAAAACACCATGTAACCTGTAGGCAGAGTCTGGGCAAATTTGGATACTTGTTGAACTCACGTCAATTAAATATATATTAATCAAATATACACCTGTGTCCCTCTTCAGCCCCTCCCACCCTTCCCGATTCACCATTTCAGTTAGTTTTCTGATGCAGTCTTTCTGTTGTTGTTCTTTTAATATGCATCCCTCTCCACAAGAAATATTTACAACTGGGTTATTGGCACTAGCATCTGCAGATGAGGGATACCATTCGTCGTGTGTTTTTCTGGGAATGTGTTACTTCACTTAATGTAATATCTTCTAGCTCTACCCATTTATCTGCAAAGTTCATGATGTTGTCTTTCTTTACCGCTGCATAGAACTCCATTGTGTACATGTACCACATTTTCTCTATCCACTCATCAGTTGAGGGGCATTTGGGTTGGTTCCAGCTTTTTGCTATTGTGAACAGAGCTGCAATAAATATACCTGTGCAGGTATTTCTGCAGTAAGATGAGTCTTGTGGGTATATGCCCAGGAAATGTTATGACTAGGTCAAATGGCAAGCTCATTTTGAGTCTTCCAAGGGTTCTCTCCACACTGCTTTCCATAGTGGTTGTACAAGTTTACATTCCCACCAGCAATGGATGAGTGTTCCCCTTTCCCCACAACCTCTCCAGCACTTGATATCGTTTGTTTTCTTGATCCTGGCCAGTTTTCTTGATCCATCTTATCGGAGTGAGATGATATCTTAGAGTGGTCTTAATTTGCATTTCCCTAATTATTAGTGATGAACAGTTTTTAAGATGGCCATCTCTAATTCCTCCTCTGTGAAGTGTCGTTCTTTGTTCCATCTTTTGAGTGATTCATTTGTTTTCTTTCTTCTTTGTTTTTTGAGTAGTTTGTATACTCTGGAAATTAATGCTTTGTCAGATGTATCTTCAGTGAAGGTTTCCCTCCACTCTGTGGGTTTTCTCTTCACTTCCTTTATTGTTTCTTTTTTTATTTTATTTTTATTTTTTTAAGGTTTTTATATTTTTTTGTTTGCAGATAACATTGATGTTACTCAGTATGTCATACAATTAGGTAATTGGTGCATTTTGCAAGTATCTATGTCCAAATTTTGAAAACCCAATGTTCCCATAGTCCAGTTGGAGAAGTTTTATGCCAGGCATGTTGATCATTAGGAGTCCAGACTATATTCTGTAGTCTCAGATTTCACCAGAAGCTTTTGAGTTAATGAGGTCCCATTTGTCAAATTGTTGATCTTATTTTTGTGCAGCGCTGGTCTGATTTAGGAGTCTTTTCCTATGCCTATTTTTGTCTGTAGTCTGCTGCCACGTTTTTCTTCTATCACCTCCAGAGTTTTGGGTTTCATGTGAGGTTTTTGATCCATGGAATGTAGAAATATAAATTGTTGTGTCCACATTTGTTTACTTAAAAATCTGTATAAAATAACTTTGGATTGGCACATACAAATTTCTCTATAACTTTTCTGTTGTACGATCATCTTGTAACATTTCTCTTTTACCTGTAGGATGATTTAATTTAACTTAAAATTAAGTTTGCTTCCCAAGTTAATGACATACAGTCACCCAAAACAGCTTGGTGAATGATAAATCTGACCTCGATTCCCCTATAGGTACATGATAATACATTCTACTTTGGAGACTCATGTGTCAAAAAAACAAAAACCTTAAATAAAAGGGAATGGAGGGATACAGATATATATGAAAACCTTTTTGTCAAAAACTTTGCAATTAATCTTAAATTAACTATGGGAAAAGATTTTGTAGGTTCCCACAGGTCAAAACGTCACCAACTTAATCTGAGAAAGAAAAGTCAGCTTTGCATTGTGTAGGATGTACCAGGGAGTGCAGCAGAAAGGTTGGCCCGTCTGAACATTGAAAGGAAGAAAAGCAAAACTCAGACTGCTCAGGCATCAAACCCCTCTGTGGATTTACTTGTAACAACTGTTTATTAATGAGTCCTAATGAAACTTACCTGTAGGGCCACAAAGTTTTAATAATGAGAGCTCTTCTTACCTTCCCTTCATAGAACTTCGAACAAGGCGGAGGCCTATGATTGCTTGATGAGATTGTTCTCTTACTGTAAATTGGAGCCAACTGTTATAGAGGTAATCTCTTATAAAACCAGTAAAACTGCCTTCTTTAATTGACTAATAGACATAGGAACTGTGAAAAGGATTATTCTCTATTCAGAACCAAATATAATACTAAAGTCTCCTTAAGCTGTGCACTTAAGCAAAATATATTAATACAGGAGAGCTCTGATATCAGCAATGGATTATTCTACCAAGGAGATGTTGGCCAGGGGATCCAAGCCCCCACAAAATGTAAAGGCTTCTTGCCTGTAAACTGGAATATCTGCAAGAAGAGAGGTGATAAGGCCCTGCTGTCAAAGACCTGATGTAAGCATGGGAAAGATGTATTGAGACCACACTTGCAAGTGTACACATGGTCTCCGGAATACCAGAGAGTGTTATCAAAGGCCACTAAACCAATAAAGCAAATATAGGTCTCCTTGAGTCAAGCAAGGAGTCAAGACTCCTCCGTCAGCACCAGCTACACCTCACCTGCCTGGAAATATTGTGCAGCAGTGGCAGCCATATGCCTGTATATCCCAAATCTAATTGGCTATTAGCTCTCTCCTTGGAGGAATAACTCATGGCTGATGCCACAAGCTTACATCCTCTAGCAGATAGGAGATGTTATAAGCCACAGTAAGACCCTGTCACATTTTACAGGAAAAAACATAATTCATAGATTAACATACCATCCAAATATCTGTGTCTATACCAAAGTAACCTACCATAACAATTAGTACTGTTTAAATACCTATATATCTAATTGCCTGTCCTTCATTAGTAGGATTGAAAGGTTATTCCTGGACCAACTGTCAGCCCATGAAAGGAAACAGCCAGAATTGACCAGAGTCCAAAACGAAAGCTTCAGAGAAAGTAGACTGTTTTGCTTCTCATCCACTTGTGCCCCTTTTCTAAGCCTAGGGAACAATCTGCAAAAGAGGGGGCGTGGTAGAATGTAAGGGCTGCGATTGGGGTGAATGGTGAAACTACAGCAATATAGACTGGACACTTATTTGATCAACTTGATTGAACATACAAGGCCCCCTCCCACCCCGCTGGATCGTGGGACCCTTGGGCTGTGTGGGTTTGGGCACAACTGCTTGCAAATTGGTTTTATATGAAGGATGCTTGTACTCATAAATTATTACTTATTGTTAAAAAATTAAAAAAAAATAAAAAAGTAATAGAAGAAAAAAAAAAAGAAAAAGAGGAATTTAAAGTTCTTTCATAGAAAAACAAATGGAGTAAAGTGGCCTAAAAGAATGAATTATCAAGCTATAGATTATTGAGGTGAGGGCACAGTAGAACATGTAGGTAAACAGGGAGAGAGAGCCCGGTTCTTGCACCTTCTTGTACCTGCCAGTACTTGCAACTAGCACTCTTGTACTCATGAGAGTCAGTCATGATCTTCCTCCCCTCTTTCCCACAGTATCTTTTCCTAGACAGGCACAGCCAACGTATTGGTGCAGCAGAGTCACTTTTTTCTTGGGAGTGATCAACAGCTACCTAATTGAACTTAAAGCCTGCTCAGTCAGAGGGATCTCATGTGTGGCACTATAAATATAGAAAAATACACATGGCCGGAGAGGTCATAGATCTTAGAGAAAACCCTAAGGCTGCCACATCCCTAGACAAATGTAATTTCTTACTATGTGCTAAACATGGATCCTTATATTTACAGAGAGGTATCCCAGTCAGCATTCATCAAAGAACTTCTTTTGCAACAGATGGAGAAAGAATACTACAGAGTTTTACAACTGGAGGCCCAGCCCTAAGCAACACATCTACAGTGGAACCTCTACAAGTAAGGCTCACATAACACAGTGGAACAAGGGGTAGAGAGAATACTAATCTCAACTCTCACCAGTAAAGTTTCTTCATGCAACAGAGTGCAATGACACAAAAGGCCACAACTAGCCGAAGGGTAGAGAAAAAGAGACAGCATGCAGAGTGTGGGTCCCTGGACAGGACTCTTTTTTAAACTTCACCCTCCCAGGGCTCAGGGACCATTCTTGAAGAGGTGAGGGAAAGAGGTAGATGACTATAAGAAAACAGTCTTAGGGGCTCCTGGGACCTTACTAACATGAAGACACAGCATTAGTGACAACATGCAAAAGACCCTTGCAAACTCAATCAGGCAAAAATTAGCATAAAAACAGGGAAATGGGCAGGAGGCCACAACTTTGGTGAGAAACTAGTGGCAGCTGATCATTGCTGGGCAAGGGAGAGTTGATCTTCTTTAAGGGAGTGAGGGTAGAGAGGCTGAGCAGACTGCAGTGGATGGACTCACACCAACCAACAGCTGGGTACACAAACTTGACTTGGTAGGTCTTAATATATATGACAAAATGCATGAAGTCCTGTGGGCAGAATATGGGGGTGCTGACAGGAAAGGGGAAAGGGGGGAGGTAAATATGATTAAAATGTATGTGAAATCCACAAAAATTCAATCAAAATATCTTTAAGAAGTTAGGAGGAAGTCTGGAAACTAACATGTGTAGCTTTGATGACACATCGTCCTCTGTTGTCTATGCACCTAAGGCCGGACCTGGGCAGGCCTTCTAGAGTCTCAAAGGGCTTGAGGTAATGACTTTCAATGAAATAGCATAGGAAGAGCAAGCTCCAGCCCCAAGATAACAGATCTGCCCACTGGAGCACTGTTCTGGGTTTAGCCATTAGGAGGGTGATGGTTCAACACGTCCTCTTTGCTAGTGAATTTAAGCAAGTGCTCTGCCTCTGTGCTCCAACCCCTCCCCCAGTGTTTAGATTTCTTTTGGGTTCCTGTTAGCAGTGAAGTTAATTTGAATTTTGGCAGTGGTGTGCACAGGATATCAGGCTTGCATCAGCCCAAATTAATTTCTGTGTTCATTTAAAGCTTGCTTATACCTTGGCTCCTATCACATTATCTAGTGAGCTGGATAGAAGGGGAGACAGCAGGTTAAGTCCTGTCATAAGCATCTCTGATGAGCACGTGGGTATAACTGACCCACGGGAAACTGGAGGATCTTGTTGGAAATGTATACACACTGATAAGTGTGAGATCAGATAATCAGCTCTGTACCACATGCTGGATATTAATCCATTCATTAGGGTCGTTTTTATTTTTTGTATCTTTTTGAGACAGGGTCTCCCTGTAGCTCCAGCTGTCCTGGAACTCACTATGTAGACCAGGCTGGCCCTGAACTCACAGAGATCTGCCTGCCTCTGCCTCTGCCTCCTGAGTGCTGGGATTACAGGCATGTGCCACCACGCCTGGCTCGTTTTTTAATTCTTACAACAAAAGAAATACATGCCCATTTTAGGACAGTGAAGAAAAAAGATAAAACCACTGTAGTTGAGTGACCTGAAGAGCTTGTCCCTGGAGATGACCACAATCATGTGCAAAGACACGTCTTTCTTACCTCTTTTTGATGTGCACTTATTTACATACATACACAAACATACCAAACAAAGAATTGAGCATAGTGTGATACTTTTAGCCATTATAATTTTCAGTTGCCGACTGATCTTGCAGAGGACCTGGGTTTGATTCCCAGCACCCCATGGCAGCTAAGAATCATCTTTAAGCTGGGCTTGGTGGCTCATGCCTTTAATCCTAGCACTCAGGAGGCAGAGGCAGGCAGATCTCTGTGAGTTCAAGGCCAGCCTGGTCTACAGAGTGAGTTCTAGGCCAGCTGGGGCTATCGGGAGACTCTGTCTCAAAAAAAAAGTTCATCAACTCCTGCTTAGTAACAAAGCATCTAACTCATGTCCAGGCCTGTGCTATGCAATGGAAACTTGAGACAATGAATAAGGTGACCCCGAGGATGCCCTTACAAAGCCCCTACCACAGGTGTAAATACAGTCAATTTTCCTTACCTGTGGATTGAAAATACCAAGAAATATTTGCATCTGCACCGAAAGTGTTCTTGTCATTTCCTAAAAATATACCATTAACAAGCATTTATATAGTATTTACAGCCTATCAGGTATTTTAAGTCTATGGGAGTGGGTGTTTAGGTTGCATGCAAATACTATACTATTTTATATAAGAAGTTTATGTAAATTCAGGTTTATACATCTGCAAAGTATTCTGTAGTCAGCTTACCCTAGGTCCTGTGGGACTATTATAGAGTCACACAGGGGAGTCCCCTGGTCACTTGAGTTCCTGGGAAGAGAATCACATCAGCATCTGAATAGTATGTAGGTATGCCCGAGTCCCTGACTCATTGCAACACATTCTAATGTCATTTCAGTTGCATTTTATTTTCAAGTAAACACAAGTGAGAAATCTGGGTAACTGCTGCACATTTGTAACTGTGCAATGCAAACTCAAGGTCAGTTATAATCCCTTATGCAGCACCTTGTTCAGAGATTTAAATTTAATAAATGGAAACACCACCTTTGTAATGGAGTAGTTTCATGAATTCCAGAGTTGATTTCTTTTCTCAGCAGTGGGAAGGGGGCCTTGTCTCTTTCCTAAAGAACCAGTCCCTTGACCACGTGTGGGGAACCTTTTCATCTTCCTTTCTTTAGAATCATAATGAATTCATTCTGTCTTTCCTCTCTTCCTTCTGTTTTTCTATTTCTCCTCCTCTTCTTCTTCCTCTTCTTTCTCCTTCCTCTCCTCTTAATTTTACAAGAATATGTTTCTTTTCTTGAACGATGAAAAGCCTAACGGTGGGGATATGCTACACCCGAGTTCCTAGATGCTCAGTAGATTATTGACTATTTGGCTGAGTGTCTGAGTGATGTTACGGGGCTGTTACGCTGCTACCTGAGGCAAATAATGGCCCCATGTAACTTTTAGTTTATAATATTATAGCATTCAAATTTGCTTATGGGGGTTGTGTTAAGAGTTCTGTCACTGTCACAAAATAGCTACAGAAACCAACTTAAGGGGAAGAAAGGGCTATTTGGGTTCGTGGTTTCAGAAATCTCAGTAGTGGTCACTCAGCCCTGTGGCTTGGGGCCTGTGGTGCTTGCTTGTGGTGGGAGAAAGCACAGAGAAGTTCAAGAAGCCAAGAGCAGAAGAGTCGAGGCGGGGGTCTCAATATCCCCTTCAAATATCCTACTTCCTAAAGGTCCCACTGTCTCTCCATAGTGCCACAGGCTGGCAAACAAGTCTCCAATGTAGGGAACCGACAAAAGACATCCAACATGCAAGCCTTAGTAAGACCTCCTAGAGTGGCTGGAGAAATGGCTCGTGGTTGTTCTTATAGAGGGCCCAGATTCAGTTCCTACGTGGTGGCTAATGACTGTCTGTAATTCCAGTTCCAGGGGATCCAATGCCTTTTCCTGACCTCCGTGGACATTGCATGATACCAGTGCACTTATATCCATCCAGGCAAAACTCTTATACACATAAAATAAGTAAATAGATAATAACAAGGGTTATTAGAAAATGAAACGACTAATAAGCTTATCTATTTAAATTTTGTTCCCAATCCCTTTTAGCTCTGACATGTATTTTACCTGGTTTGTTAATGTCTGTGCAGCACTGGGACAGTTTTCACAGCATAACGCAGAGAAAGGGCTGAAAACTGGGCTTCAGTCAACTCTTAATTAAGTCATCAAATGTCCTCTGCTTCAACCTCCCTGGGTTGACTGCAGATCACATGAGATAATGAATGGAGCGTGCTTGCTCTCTAAAGTTTTAACACTTAGCACAGCTCTTGTGTTATTGTTACAATCATGAGCCCAAAGGGTGTGAATGAGGTCAGAATTAGAAACTGGAAAGAAGGAAGGGGGAGAAATAAGAGCAAAATGACTCACTTTTCCCCTAAGAAAAAGAATGTATTTCTTTATATGTAATATATAACATAAGTATAATATGTTGCATTGATTTGGGGTTGGAATATTTCTGCATGGCAGAAAAGTTGTGATATGATATATTTTCAAGGCCTGTGAATGACAGAACTTATCATGAACTGATCCTAATATCTCTATCTCCCAGCTCTTTCCTGACACCCCCAGCAGAGGCAGTGCTGAATGGATAGGATTGCGCCACGGCCCTGCTAATCAGTGAAGATTACTGATCTGTGACCACACCCTTCTGAGCTGTAGTCAGTATCCATCTTTTCAGGGAGACTATATACTACATGGATACACTTCATGGCAGGAGGTGTAACTGAAGAACTTCTAATGCTATGATGCAACGTTCGACTTATATTCTTTGGTTGTGTACAACACTCACGTTTCTGATTCCCACGTGGTGTGAAGAAAAGCAATTTGTTTTCCCTTTATCACATCATGCTGTTCAATGCATGTTGCCTAAGATCTTGGCTCTCAGCAGCATGCAGGATCTGGTGCTGTGGGCAGGGCTCTAAATGCAAGCAGAGCTAACCAACGGCATGACATTGCCATTTTTCTTTTTTGAAAGGGTAAGATAAACCAATATGTTCTGGTTTAATAGCAAAACCTGTCTTCAAATTAGGCTTTTTTTTTTTTAAAGACACACAGTTTCCTGTCAATTCTTCCTCAAATTTCATGTAATTAAGTGAGCGAACTTCCTCATCAGAATGTACGAGAAATTTGGCCCAAGGAATGCAGTTTCCATTAGGGTCCTAGCAAGTGGCCTTCCTATGGCCATACAAAATGGCTTCTTGTGGATTTCAGGGGATTGGAAATACAAGTTTCTCTCCAGACACTAGAACTCAAGTTTGCTCTGTGAAGACAGGAACTGCCCTTTCTGACTCTCCAGATTCCACAGAAAGAAACTGCCTCATGCATATTTTATATTTAGCACACTCTCATTAAGGTGTCATTTCTCTTATGGGAGAACAATTAGGCATTCATCTTCCTACAATAGAGAAGATACATAAAACTATGAGAATCACAAAGGAGAGAGAGGAAAAATACAAGGAAAAGAATGTGTGTTATTCAAAACTCTGACATTCACATTAGTTTTCTATAAGACCACAGAAAAGTGAATTGATAGCGATGAAAATGAATTTGCAAAAGAAATTTGTGAAGGAGAGATTGCTATCATAGGGCAAATCTTTTAATGATTGGCAACATAAATATTGAACCAGGAGTTGACTCAACTGCTCATCTTATTTACTTATTTAGTTGGGACAGAGTCTTCCTTTAGTCCCAGCTGGCCTGAAGCTCGCTATGTAGACTAGAGTGCTCTCCATCTCACAGAGATCCCCCTGCCTCTGCCTCCCTAGTGCTGGGATTTAAAGTGTATTCCACCATGCTGGGCATCATTTTACTTTTTAAGCAAACTACAACCATACTGTTATGTGTATGTGTGTGTGTCCTTTTGTTCATGTGTGATGTCTTCTATATCCATCACAAAAGAGGTATAATAGTCTATTTTCTTATTTATATATTTATTTAATATTGTATGCATATGAATATATTACCTACATGTGTGTAAGTGCACCTGTGTTGTGCAATGCCTGTGAAGGTCAAAAGAGGGCATTGGATTCCACTGGAACTGGAGTTACAGATGGTTGTTAACTGCCATGTGAGTGCTGGGAATTGAACCTGGTTCTTCTACAAGAGCAACCAGTGCTCTTAACAGCTGAACCATCTCTACAGTCCCAGTAATAGTTCTTTTTCTAATTATAGACCTTGTTTTCTGATTCTTGTCATGTATTTCATCACCAACTGAAAATATTTTTCTATTCTTTGTAAGAGATTTTTGAAAGATCTTAAATCCATTTTATAAATAAAGACTAAATATGTAGTACAGAGTTATATAGCAAGAAGAATGGTAATAATTAAGGCTGACAATTATCTCTCATTCAGTGTCATGTGTATTTATATATTGATGTGCACTCTCATTTACAAATGATCTCTGTGATGGTTAATCATGTTAATACTGGGCATCAACTTGACTGGATTTGGGATTAACAGATACAAGAAAGAGATCTTCAGATTGGCCGTTACCTTCTGATGACAGCTGGTACACAAGGCCATGGCAGAGGGAGTTGGTCCATTTTTTGCTGCTGCTTGCCTTCTCTCTCACTGGTGAGTTTGTCTTGCTGCTGTGATCAATTCTTTGGATCCCAGTGTAGACTGAGATGGGCAGATCTCCTGGAATCCATCGGGCTTTCAGCACCGGATTGGGACTACTGAGACATCCAGCCTCATGGACTGAACAACTGCCTGGATTCTCAGCCTCTCCAGTGCAGTGCAGCTATTGTTGGACTACTCAGATTCTATCCTGTGAGCAAATCAATAATATATATATGTTCTATTGATTAGAGAACCCTGACTAATACAATCTCCTATAGCCATCAATCATCATTCTTTTTTTTTTTTTTTTTTTTTGGTCTTTTTGAGACAGGGTCTCCTTTTTTAGTCCCAGCTGGCCTGGAGCATGCTATGTAGACAAGGCTAGGTTTGAACTCACATAGATCTGCCTGCTTCTGCCTCCCAAGTGCTGGGTTTACAGGTGTGCCCCACCCTGCCTGGCCTGTCACAATTCTTAAACTTTACTCTCTGGTAAGAAACTTGATGGATCATAAGAAAATAAACTGGGTAAGATGATAGTGACTTCAGGAATAGAGTACATGTTGAATAGAGAAGGTATCTGTAGGGAGTTGTTGTTTGGAGAGGCTAGGAGACTGGCTTGAGAGGGATTGGGTTAGACTTGTGGGTGTGCAGCCCACCTTGTTCCCAGAGGGTGGCCATATATCCATGTAAACAAGGAAGACCATGCTTCCTTCTACCTCAGAGATATGACATAATTCTTTATTTTGAGTACTTCTTACTTTTGCTATGACAATGCTCTGAGGAATTGCCTTATCTACACATCCAGAAATTTACCAAGTATTTCCCTCAACTAAATCCCAGAAGTATTATTTTGTTTTTATTTTCAATGCTAAGTATTGAACCTCGGACCTCATATGTGCTAGGCAAGCGCTCCACCACTGAGCTGCATTCCCAGCCCAGCATTTGGTACTCCACCACACAATCCCTCACAGCCCTGTGTGACTTGGTGGCAGCAGCAAGACTCAAGCTGAGGTTCCCACTGTTCGGAGGGTCTTTTTTTAGCCCCATTGGGAGCCCTTCCTCCATGACTGTTACTGTTATTGTTGTTGTTAGCCATTATAACCATTGAACATTTGCTAAACTGGAAATTAGGAAGTTGGCAAATTCTTATCTATGCTCACAACATGCTCAACACTAAAATCATTAAGTTTTTTTGCCAGATAAGAAGAATAAAAATCTTGTTTTCTTTTCGTTTATTCTTCCTTTGCTTATTGTCATTGCCTTGTGCCCAGCTATGGGACCTGGAATCTTGCTGGGCCCTCTCTTCTCCCCACTCGGGGTACCCCTGAATTGGCACATTCCATCTCCTCCTACAGTGTGTCCCTCCTTGACAGCTCCATCACCACTGACTTCTTGCAGGTCCTCCTCTTCAGTTTTCCTAGTTCTCTTCCATGCATTTTAGAGATTAGCTATGCTAACCTCCATACTGCCTCCGAAGGGGCTTTGCAATAGGCTATCACTAGGGAAGGATCATGGCAAATTCAGCTTAAGTCTTTCCAGTGTTTCTTGTCGTTCTTGCATCAAGTTCCAGCACCTTAACTTGATGCTAACATTTCACTGTCTGGCCCTCCTGCTCGTTCCCTCTGACATTGATTTTCTGGCCTGGCCTACTCCCTCGGCTATAGCCCTGCGGTATTCCCAGTCCCCAGAGGGAGGACGTTGCTCATGTCTTTCCTTCTTTCTCTCTGCCTGTTTGAACCTTCACTCCTCCTTTCCAACTCAGATCCGGCTTCTTTGCTCCTGTGAAGACCTCCACAGTCACTGCCTGGCACTGTCTTCTTCTGCTGTCTGTCTGCCAGCATATTCCAACACCAGAGCAATGGAAGAGGGACGTGGTTCCTGGGTCCACAAAAGAAAATTCTAGTCTGAGCAGTAGGTAGATAAAAGAAGTAAAATGGAAATCTTTTAATGAATTTCTCAGACAGGACTAAAGAAAGTACCAGAAACATGAGGGAATTGTGAGATAACAGATACAAAGCCTCTCAGTCCATGCCTGACTACCACAGTACTATGTACCTACTAATTACTGCTGCTGCTATTCAAAAGGTATTTTTGTCTCAAGGATATTGTAATAAGAGAGAAAAAGCACACACATATTGGGCTAACAAGTGAGCATATAAACGATGTAGAAAGGAGAGGGCTATTTCTATCCCAAATGATATCAAAGAGCAGTGGTGTGCTTTTAGTAGGGAAGTTGTTCAAGTAATAGTGTAAAAACAATCTTCCTGTGACAATAATGATAAGCTACTAGCATTCACTTCTTGCACTGTGTCAGCCTTGATTTCATTTAATTCCCCCGAAACCTCTTCAGGTGTTTTATCTCCTTTTGATAGTCAAAACTCTGAAATGTAGAAAAGTTCATTTCCTTCCCAGTCTTCCAGAACTGGGAAGTTGTAGGGCTGGTCAGAGCTTAAATGAACTGTAGCTCAATGGGATTTCACCAAGGTCTGGATGCTTCTGCACCAGACCTGTTAGAAGGTCATCTGTAGTTTGTACCTGCAGAGGATGCATGGAAGACACTTTCAATTTACACCACCTATCATAGAGGAGAATAAGGAGTCATCTTCTGGGAGACCACCCACAGGACTTCAGAAATGTTCCTGAAAATTACAGAAGGCAAAAAGGAATTTGTATGACCAGTGTCAGCCACAGTGGGCTTTAGAATTCTGTTGTGATTACAACTCGGTATATCCTTCTGTTCTAGTTTGTCTTCCATTGCTATGACAAAACACTCTGACCAACACCAACTTGGGGAGGAAAGGATTTATTCAGCTTACATCTCCTGGGTCAGTTCATCACTTAGGGAGCCCAAGGCAGGAACTCAGGGCAGGAACCTGGAGGCAGGAGCTGAAGCACAGGCCATGGAGGAATGCTGCTTACTGGCTTGCTCCCGCAGCTCATGCTCAGCATGCCTTCTTTTTATTTTTTTTGGTCTTTTCGAGACAGGGTCTCCCTGTAGCCCCAGCTGTCCTGGAACTCACTTTGTAGACCAAGCTGGCCTTGAACTCACAAAGATCCGCCTGCCTCTGCCTCCCAAGTGCTAGGATTAAAGGCGTGCACACAATAACCTGCCCAGGGTAGCACCATTCATTGTGGGCTGGGCCCTCCCATGCTGCTTGACAATCAGACAATACTCCACAGACGTGGCCACAGGCCAATCCAATGGACTCAATTCCCTAATTGAGGGTCCCTCAACCCAGGTGTGTCAAGTTGATACTAAAACTATCCAGCACAATTGACCCCTTGTCAACTTGACACAAACATCACTATTAAACCACCACCTTTCCAGTTCTTATCCCCAAAGTGTGATGTTAACATTAATCACAACCTAAGACAGTACAACTTTAAAAGCCCCACAGTCCTTAAAATGTCCAAACACCTAAAAGCTCACAGTCTATTAAAAGTCTCTTAACTGTGGGCTGCTGTAAAATCCAAAACAAGTACTGTCTTATTTCAAAGGAAAGAATCAGACACTCTCAAACAAAACCTAAGTCCAGCAAAGTAGCTCAAGGCTGGACACCTGGGACTCACTCAATCTTCGGGGCTCCAAAGGGTCTCGGCAGCTCCCCCTCTCCGACTCTGCTGTCTGTGGCACATGCAGCTCATCTCGCAGGTCCAGGCCGACTCCATTCCACACCTGCTGCTGCTCTTGGTGGTCGTCTCACGGTCCCGGCATCTCCAAAAAGCTGGGGTCGCCACTGAAACTGAGGTTGCTTCTGACCTCTCCTGATGCAAAACCTCAGCTTCTCTTCCTGATCCCTGGAATCCTGGGGTCTTCACTGCAACCAAGGCCATACTCTGACCAGTGGCCTTTCCTGGTCTCTCCTAGTGCCAGGCCTCAGCTGCTCTCTGTGACCCCTTCATGCTTTCAACACCGGAACCATATAAGAGACTCTTATACACTACCAAGTCCTGCTTCTGGCTTGACATGGAGGCTCGGGCCCCTTCTGGAACATAGCTTCTGTGTGCTGACCCTGAAGAAATTTTTTCCAGAAGATTTCACCACAGTGATGCTGGTCTCTTGTTACTTACAGCTGATTTTTCAGCCCCAGCTAACCAGCATCAATTGTCCCAGTACAACAAAGATTTCACTTCAGGTTCTGGTCCCTTGTTACTTACAGCTGATTCTTCAGCCCCAGCTGACCAGAACCCACAGATTAAACAGACCTGATGATCTCTGCTTCCCTTTGAACTAGAAACTTCACAAGCCAGGCCTCCATTTTCTACAACTCTTTCAGCAAAACTGTACCAAGTTCCACAGCCACAATCTTTAGGCATTCAATGATTTTTTTCTAGCCCAAAGTTCCAAACGCTTCCCCAATCCTTCCCCAAAACACCAAGGTCAGGTCTGTCACAGCAATAGCCCACTCTCTGGTACCAATTTCTGTTCTAGTTTATCTTCCATTGCTATGACAAAACACTCTGACCAACACCAACTTGGGGAGGAAAGGATTTATTCAGCTTATATCTCCTGGGTCAGTTCATCACTTAGGGAGCCCAAAGCAGGAACTCAGGGCAAGAACCTGGAGGCAGGAGCTGAAGCACAAGCCATGGAGGAATGCTGTTCACTGGCTTGCTCCCGCGGCTCATGCCCAGCATGCCTTCTTATACTGTGCACAACAACCTGCCCAGGGTGGCACCATTCATTGTGGGCTGGACCCTCCCACGCTGCTTGACAATCAGATAATACTCCACAGATGTGGCCACAGGCCAATCTAATGGAGCCAATTCCCCAATTGAGGGTCCCTCAACCCAGGTGTGTCAAGTTGACACTAAAGCTATCCAGCAAACCTTCTCAGGTGTGTGTGTGTGTGTGTGTGTGTGTGTGCGAACTCTGTATCAACATTCAATAATGCATTTATATATTAATTCTATCTCCAATAAACTGTATCATGTACTATAATCTCTTTCTGTTTCTTTTCTTGGTGTGTGACATATGTGTGTGGTATCTGTCTTTCTGTGTACACATGTATGTATGTGGGTGGGTGGGTGCATAGGAACATGAAGTTGAGGTTAGTTTTCTTCCTCAATTGCTTTCCACCTTATTTTTGAGACAGACTTTCATTGAACCTGAAGCTCACTGATTTGGCTAGACTGCAGTCCAGGGACTGTCTCTGCCTCCCTAGTCCTGGGAGTACAGGCACCTTCTGCTGGGCCTGGCAGATATTCATGCATGCATGGTAAACAGTTTACTGAAGAAGCCCAGGGCCTGTGTTTTTAAAGAGTTTTTAACTGGGTTATTGAGAATAATAATGTCTGCAGAAATTCAATACCAGAAATATAAGACATTAGTCTTTTCTTTGAAGGAACAGATTTTTTTGATCAATCCATGTTAGATCTTTTCATTTACCAGAGTTTCCCATCTAGTGGCGATTCATTTTGAACAGGATGGGGATGGAATGGAGTGGAGTCCGTAGGAACATGCATACACGACTGCTACAGCAGAGTGAAGAAAAGCATAAAGTGCTGGCCCCCTGATTGCCTCTGTTCAAATGCTGCTGCCCTAAACAGTCTCACACATGCTTGCTTGAATAGTTTTATTGATGACCTACCTAGAAACGGCATTGCCTGCTCACAGGACATGTATTCATTGGCTTTAGAAAATACTGGGAAACAGTTTTCCAATTTTACTTCACGTACTTGAATCTACCTCCCATGGCTCTACTTGGTCCTCAGCCTTAGGATGCTTGACTTTTCTTGCCTTTTCCATTTGTGGCATTTTGTATCTGATCTTTCTAACTGAAATTTTCCTGGTAACTGGTAATATTGGTTACATGTTCAATGCCTACTGACAGGATATCTGAATATCCTGTTCTATGCAAGTCTTTGAAATTTGGCTCTTGGTCATTTGCTCAATGTTCTTTGTAGCTGTTGTTAGATACATGGATTACAAACACCCTGCCTGGGACTTGTGGTTTCAACATCCTGTTTTATATATATGTATATGTATTTTGTTTCAGGGAGAGTCTCACTATATATCTCAGATCACTGCAAAATCCTCCTGCCTCATCCTCCTGAGTAGGGGATTATAGGTATATGTTACCTCATCTGGCTTGTTTTTCAGTATTTTAATTTTTTACATAAGAAGTTCTCAAATGGCGGGTGTGGTGGCACATGCCTTTAATCCTAGCACTTGGGAGGCAGAGGCAGGTGGATCTTTGTGAGTTCAAGGCCAGCCTGGTCTACAGAGTGAGTTCTAGGGCAGCTGGGGCTACAGGGAGACCCTGTCTTGAAAAGATCCCCCCCCAAACAAAGTTCTCAAATTAATGAGATTATAACTTGTCAGTCTTTTCTATATAATTAGTGACTTTTATGTTTTGTGAAAGAAAAATGTGGGCAGCTTAATCTCATGATGACTTATCTTTATTTCTACAGGTTAGCTGTACTTCTTCCTCCATTATTTTTATTTTATGTTTAGATTTCTATCTATTTGGAATAAACTACTATATGGAATGAGATAGAAATACATATATATATATATATATATATATATATATATATTGCTTTCCTTCAAAGGCTATTTTTTTCTCAAGATATAGAAGTTTGAATTGGCAAGTTTTTTTCTTTCAACACTTTAAAAATAATCACTTCATTGTCTCTGGACCTACTTTCAATTGAAAAGCCAGCCACAGTCTTCTGACTGCTCTGTGAAGGGAAGGAGCCTTTGCTCACTGACTTGTTTTCAGCAACTCTGCTAAAATGGGGCTCAGTGTAGTTTTCTCAGTGTGTAGGTCCCTCGGCATGGGTAGAGATTCCCGAGTCTTTACACCTCTGTGTGGCTGCATCTTTTGTCAGTTTTGCAAAGTACCAGCTAGCCTGTCCTCACATGCTGCTGCTTCTGACACATTTCTTCTTCCTGTTCCTTCTGAGACTGATGTTTGCTACATTTAAAAAATAGTGTCATATTCCACTTGTGGTCTTTTCTCTTACCATCTTTTCTGTACTTGCATTTCCTTATTTCTCTTTATGTTTGGGTATTTTTTATTGATCCATTTCTTGTTCATTAATTCTTTCTTGTATCTTGCTTATTTAACTATGTCATTTTAACTCATTTGCCAAATTATTAATTTAGGTTGCTTATCTTTTAATTTTTCCACATATTTTAAAAATGTATTATTATTTTTATTTTATATGTATTCCTTGCATGTGTGTAAGTGCACCTGTGTCACACAATGCCCACGGAAGTCAGAAGAGGGTTTCAGATTCCCTGGAGTTACACACAACTATTAGCTGTCATGTAGGTGCTGAGAACCAAACCAGGGTCCTTTGCAAGAACAGTCAGTGAGCCATCTCTCCAGCCCCCTAGGTTGCTTATTTTTAATTTCCATAATCCCCCTTTGATTTCTTATTAAAGATCATAGTTATCTGGTGAAATTTATTTGCCATATATTTATTTGAATAAGAACATGAATCCCCTTACAGTCATGTCTGATAATTCTATTTCTGGTCATGTAAAGTGCCATTGTGTCTGCTGCTATTGTTTTATTTTGAGTGTTGGTCATTTGGTCTTACACATCTGTGTATTAAAAAAAATAAAATTCTTGTCTAATAGAAATGCATATTGGATCCCTGAGGGGAGCTGTAAGTAGGCAATGACAGTCTCTACTTGTTCAACTCTTCTCTGTTTGTATCTACTCTGCTGTTAGGTGAAGTTTACTTTGTCCCACACACAAAGCTCTATTAATGCTTCTCTGTAGTTAGAGGTAGAGGAGGTAGGCTAGCCAGCATTTTCTTGCTGGAGGTAGAGAAAAAAAATGCTATAATACTCAATCACCAATGATATCCTCTTTCCAGTCTCAAACTCCCTTTTTAGCCCTAATAATCACCTTCATAAATAGCTTCACACTTCAGAATGGAAGAATACTGGCACCTGTTTACGTGGGGTCTCAGCGGAAACAAACAAAAGTTTCCTTTTAATAAAACATCATCATGAAAAAAATGCTATAATACTCAATCACCAATGATATCCTCTTTCCAGTCTCAAACTCCCTTTTTAGCCCTAATAATCACCTTCATAAATAGCTTCACACTTCAGAATGGAAGAATACTGGCACCTGTTTACGTGGGGTCTCAGCGGAAACAAACAAAAGTTTCCTTTTAATAAAACATCATCATCATCTTCCAGATACAAAAATACACTATTCATCTTAATTTAACTCCTTGATTTTGGAGCTGGAGAGATGGATTAGCAGATAAGGGCGCTCTTGCAGAGGACCCAGGGTTGCTTTTCAGCCCCCATAACAGGTAGCTCACAATTTCCTAGAACTCCAGTTCCAGGGCCCTGATACCCTCTGGTCTCTGCAGCTACCACATGCATGTGGTGCACATAAACTCTCTCTCTCTCTCTCTCTCTCTCTCTCTCACACACACACACACAAATAGAAATAAAATATTAAAATGCTTAATTTTAATCATTTAAAATATGCGGATTTTTACCTGTATGTGTTCATGCAGTAGTTAGCCATGGAGACTGCACCAAATCTTTTATCATGAGCCCAAAACCATAAGACTTAACTACTAAAAATAAAAACTACCTAAACTCTGGCTGAACAGAGTCATTTTTTGATGTATTAACTTGCAGGTATTCTAAAAGGCAATTAGAATTATGAATCTGTATGTCACAGGTTAGGATATTATCAATATGAAGACATCACAGAAATGACTGAGGATGTAAGATGAAAAGAGAATGGAAGACTGATTGTGTAATGCTCAATGAAATTGAATTTGGAGGTCTAGTGATTGTATATAAGAAAGATCTACCCTTCCAAGACTGCCCTCATCTCAGTGTACACAAAACATTCCACCTTTGTGTACCTTTTCACTCTTTCTGAAACCCCCCACTCTCTCTCTCTCTCTCTCTCTCTCTCTCTCTCTCTCTCTATATATATATATATATATATATATATATTTATACTATATATATATAAACATTACTTCTGAATTTACCTACTCAAAACCAAATAGGAAATGAGTATAAATTGCTCTAGCCCCCTCTATATCTTTGTGCACGTGTGCACATGTGTGTGTGTGTGTGTGTGTGTGTGTGTACCACCTGGCCCTATAGCTCCTGAAACTGATTATTTAATGACAAAATTATGATGAGGCTGGCATAAGATGGCATTTTAGCTAAACCAAGCCCTCTTTCATGTTCTGGGTCTCCTTCTGCCTGCCACCCTTGCTGATCTCTGCTGTGTTGCAAGCTACAATTGCTCTATATCATTAAAATCTTGTTCCACAGCCCTCTTGGAGAATCTTGGCTGCCCTGTGAGTTGACCCAGCAATTATGGCCAAATGCTTTAGGAAAGTTCTTGTACATTATAAACACACCAGTGAGCATGTTGATGTGATGATGATGAAATTACACTTTCTCACTTTCAGTAGCTTGCTGAATGTCACTCATAAGAGAATGCTTCCTGGTTAAGGTCAAGTCCTTTGATAGCCAGTCTCTGTAATGTCTGGGACCCCGGGAACTGGGCAGATGAGACACCACCACCACAGAGTGCTGGTTCTTCCATTGATCAGAAATAGCTCACATATGTTAGAAATATAAGCATAATGTTGTCAGAATCCCTAGAGATTCTTCTACCCATTAAATTTAGGTAAATTATTAACATCAGAAAATTCCTTTAAGTCTTCTTTTTGCTGGAGACTGCCAGTTGAGCGCTCATATGGGCTTAGAGGGTAACTGCAGAAATAAAGGGAAGAGGATTCAAATTCCTGTTTTCACTTTCTATTCCCAGGAACCAGGGTGGAGACAATGTCCCCAACTCCCTCAGACTCCTTGACCTTCCTCCAATCACATCTCATCACTCCAATACTGTCAACACGTGAGTTTAGCTGTGTCTGCACATCTGAGTGTGTACTGTTGGCTTGGAAAAACAAGAGGTCAGATTTAGAAGAAATACTCCTGTTTCCTAAAGCTGTAAAAATCCATATTTCTTTCTGGTTTCCAGAATTGTAATAACGACTATTGCTTCTTTTCTCTTTATATTGCCTGTGCTCCTTCCTCACCACCGATCTATTCTTGTCAGTGGCAAAGCCACTCTAGCTGTCCTAACATTAAACATGTGTAGGGATCTAACAAAGCTCTCTGATGTAATTCTGTTTTCAGCTTTGATATTGTTATCTTGGACAAGAGTGAATCTCTCTGGATTATAGTTTTCTCTTCCTAAAATAGAAGAGAGAGCAAAAAGGCAAGAGACAGAAAAATTCTGACTCTCTTCTTTCATCCATCCACTAACCACATGTTCAGTGAGGTAGTCAGAGGAATAGGAAAAAGGTACAGATCAACCTGGGAAAATTTCATAGTAGAGTAGGAGAGAGGCCTGTTAAGAGTGGACCCTCACACAGTGTGATGAATGCTTCCATTCCATTGTGCAAGAGGATCATACTACTCTCACGAATAAATCCTGCTATGGGAGGGATTTTTATCAAGGAGAGGTCAATTAGCTCTGCCTTGGATTATGAATAAAATTTGATATGATGGTGTTCTGGGGAAGCAAACAGAAGGGAATAAGCAAAAGTTTCGGTATGTGTGAGGAATTATGGATTTTGTTGGATAAAATGAATGGGCGATATGGAGTAACAATAGAAGGGATGTAGAAACGTGTTTCAAGGTCATTATGGTCACTGAATGTCAAACCAACACACTTGAAATAAAGAGTAAAGAGATCCTCTTCTTTCCAAGAGAGAACAGTATGACACATACAAATAATATAAACTAAGATATTCCTTAAACATGACATTTCTTGGCCAGATGATCTTCTAATGAAAAATAAATAAGAAATTTGTATCACTTTGCCTATCTCCAGTGCACTGTGCGGTCCTAGAGCGTGTCTTAGTCACGTGCTGGCGTCATCGTCCACGTTCACCTCAGTCGTTGGTATTTGGATGAGCTCTTGAACTATCCTGGCATTGCTTCATCATTCCAGACAGCTGCTCTTTTGAAGCATCCTTGTGAGAGATGCTTCTCTACTTATCTAGCCAGAGCACACACTTGTCAATCAAGACATAAATAGCACCCAAGCCACCTGCATGTCCAGAGGCTGGAGGAGAGACAGAGCTGTTTTCCCACTGCTGAACTGCCGAGTTTAGAATGATAGGGTTCTTTGTGAGCCCTCTGAAGTGGTAGAGAGGACTCCAGCATGAAAGCCTTGGCTTTTTCTGTCAGTCTTTTATATGCACACTTCACCACTTTAATAAGAAGCTTCCAAGAGGTTTCTCAGGACTGCAGAATTAGTCTATTTTTAAAAATGCATGTTCGAGGGCATCTGAACATATTTTTTTGCCTTGCTTTCTTCCAAGCTTTTATTGATTGTTTTGCTCCTTCCCCACCCCTTAACACTCCCAGAGGTTCAGTTTTGCATAGTGCAAATCACTGAGCCCCTTCTCTAGTATCTCATGACAATGAACTCCTCTTGGGGTGTGAGAGATGATGTGTGAGGACAATCGGTGGGTGCTGTCTGTTCACAGGGTCTGAATCAGAGCTGTCTCACGTGCCAAGGATGAGATTGCTCCCAGGAGTTGATGGAAACATTTCAATAGGGATTGTGGTGGTCCAGTCACATTTCTTAGAATGCCTGAGAGGTTTAGTGTGACTTTTTCTGATTCATCCTCGGCCTCTTTCAAAGAGAGATTGCCTAGCAAAAGCAGATTTGGCAGAGCCAAAGGCACAGAGTGCCACCGAGACCAAAGAGCTTCTGGTTCCTATTTGTTTCCCTTTCAGGTGTTGCTGGGAGATCCTTTTTCTTCTTGTCACTGCCAAGAATGTGAACTCCAGTAATTTGAACGGGCAAAGAAATCACTGGCAAGTATAGCACAGCACATTGTGGACCAATAGCTAAAGACGGAGATGCCTCTGTTAACAGATCCAGCGCAGGCTTTTGTCAATTGGGTGAGGAATCTTGAGTGAATTCTGAGAAGTCAGACTGAGGCGAAGGGCACAGAGAGGCAAGGGTAACTGCAGAAGGCAGACGTTTGTCTTCACTATGGAGAGTTGTATGCTTTTTGGAAAGGATCCTTCCTCAGGCGTAGTTTCTCTCTTGGGAAACAATGATGTAATTTGGGAACTGGTGTGAAACTGATGCGATAGTGTCTGAGGAGGACATTACTTCCGGCTGAGTGGCAGCTTCTGTCTGTGGAATTTCTCAGACCTTTGTAGCTAGCTTCTTGGCAGAGAAGAAAAGTTGTTACAACAATACAAGTGTGCCTTCCCTGTCTCTGTGTCACCAGCATGCAATGGAGGAGCTGCATGCCAATGGCAGCATGCGATGGAGGGGCTGCATGCTGATGACAGCATGGGATGGAGGAGCTGTATGCTGATGGCAGCATGGGATGGAGGAGCTGCATGCTGATGGCAGCATGGGATGGAGGAGCTGCATGCCGATAGCAGCATGCAATGGAGGAGCTGCATGCCAATGGCAGCATGGGATGGAGGGGCTGCATGCTGATGGAAGCATGCGATGGGGGAGCTGCATGCTGATGGAAGCATGCGATGGGAGAGCTGCATGCTGATGGCAGCATGGGATGGAGGAGCTGCATGCTGATGGAAGAATGCGATGGGGGAGCTGCATGCCAATGGCAGCATGGGATGGAGGGGCTGCATGCTGATGGCAACATGGGATGGAGGAGCTGCATGCTGATGGCAGCATGGGATGGAGGAACTGCATGCCAATGGGAGCATGGGATGGAGGAGCTGCATGCCGATAGCAGCATGGGATGGAGGAGCTGCATGCCAATGGCAGCATGGGATGGAGGAGCTGCATGCTGATGGCAGCATGGGATGGAGGAGCTGCATGCTGATGGCGGCATGCGATGGAGGGGCTGCATGCTGATGGCAGCATGTGATGGGAGAGCTGCATGCTGATGGCAGCATGGGATGGAGGAGCTGCATGCTGATGGAAGCATGCGATGGGGGAGCTGCATGCTGATGGCAGCATGGGATGGAGAGGCTGCATGCCGATGGCAGCATGGGATGGAGGGGCTGCATGCTGATGGAAGCATGCTATGGGAGAGCTGCATGCTGATGGCACCTCTCTGGTTGCATTGCTGGCATTGCCGAATCCACTGTGCAGATTACTTTCATGTCTTTGAGTATGTGCCTCTTATGCTTTTGCATTTGTAGTTATGTGTTCACATCCATATAGATTAGAATTATCTGATTGATGCTAAACATTTACATGTAGGAAAAATGTAGCCACTGTTAGAAAAATTCATCACCTCTTATTAATGTATTGATGGCTTTGGTAACCATTTATTGGACGTCTTTTCTTTTTTAAATTTTTTTAAATTTATTTTTTTATGTGTATGAATGTACTGTCTGCATGTAGGTCTGTGCACCTGTGTCGTGCAATGCTGTGCAGGTCAGAAGAGGGCGTCAGATTTCCCAGGGACTGGAGTCAAAGACGGTTCTCAGCTATCATGTGGGTGCTGGGGATAGAACCTGGGATCTCTGCAAGAGCAGTTGGTGCTCTTAACTGCTAGTACATCTCTCCAGCCCCGGACATGTCTTTTCATTTACTTATTTTTCTTTTATGTTTCTTTTATGAGTGTATGAGTGTTGTGTCTGTATATGTGTAAGAACACTGTGTGTCCAATGTCTGCAGAGGCCAGAAGAAGGCATCAGATCCTCTGGATCTGTAGTTAATGATGGGTGTTGGGAATAGAATCCAGGTCCTCTGCAAGAGCAGCCAGTGTTCTTAACTACTGAGCCATCTCTTCAGCCCCTATTGGGCAGCTCTTAAATGTTCATTACTGTAGTAGGTTTAGATGTCATAAATACCCAGGTCCTGGAGCCAATCCACTGCAGGCTATGAGGAATGATGCTTCATGAGTAAAATACATGCTGAGATCATGGTAGTAAGCATTAAGGAGGAAATTAAAAAAGGAAAAGAATGCAGGTGAAGCCCGGTGGGCCCGGGGAGAGTTCAATGGTCAGCTTTCCTTTGAACTAGATTTTAGACAAGCGAGGGAGAAAGTTGTGTGGCACAAGAACACCTTAGAAAGCAAAAGGTGACAAACGCAGATCGAGCCTAGCATATGCCTGACTGCCTGATGTATCTGAGCAAGGTCAAAGAGTATTGCTATGGTGACACAGGCAGCATGTTGATCTGTGAGACCAGAAGATCTCCTCATAAGGTGAACCAGTGGTGGGATGCTGTGTATGGTTTTGCGGGGACTTAGAAAGACGGTGGCTTTTTTACTAACATATGTCTATTTGTGACTAGAACAGAACGACTGGGTTGAATTAAAATAATCTAGATGAGAGAGGCTGGAAACCTGGAGGAAACAATGGGGGTGGAGGGATGGGTTGGACCTGCAGTTGTTTTGAATATGGATCAATGAGTCATTGCACCAGGAACGTCTCAGGGCAGCTGCCCCGGGGGACTCAGCAGAGAGCCACTGGCCGTCCACACTCCTGAGAGCTGAGGAATGAGAGCCAGGGCCTTTCATGGGAATCTGGACATCCTGCACCCCTACTTTCCTGTGAGACAGAGTCATGAATGTTATCTTTGTAGATAAAACTAAATGTTAGGGGCTGGAGAGATGGTCCAGTGGTTAAGAGCACTGGCTGCTAATGCAGAGAACCCAGGTTTGAATTCCAGCACCCACATGGCAGCTAACAACTGTTCCTAACTCCAGTTCCAGCAGATTCAATGCCCTCTCTGACCTCTGTGGGCAGTGCATGACACGGGTGTAGGCAATAGACTCATACAATAGACACATATGTAGGCAATAGACTCATACACATAAAATAATAAAATAGCTTTTAAAATTGAAGATTAAGGAGATTAAGTAGTTTATTTGGATTTCCAAGGTTGCATGTGATTCATCTAGGCCACAAATAGGTGTTCTGATACCATGATGCCTGTTCTTCAACTTCAGTAACCCACTGTACTAGCCTGCCGGGGAGCGTCTGTGAGATCAAGTGAAGAGCAGATTGCACCTGGGGTGTTGAATCTTCTGCTCTTAAAATGAGTTTTCGTAATCAAACATAATACTCTCAGGTGATGTGTGGTCTACCTGCCATGATCTTTGGCTATGAACATGATATAGGACAGCACACACCTATATGTATATTAGTAAAGCCATATGGCCTTCCACGTACCTCCTCTCTCTCTCTCTCTCTCTCTCTCTCTCTCTCTCTCTCTCTCTCTCTCTCCAGTTCTGCCTCCCTTCTCACCTCCATTTCTTTTTCCTTCCCTTTCCTTCCTCTCTTTTCCTTCCTTCCTTCCTTCCTTCCTTCCTTCCTTCCTTCCATCCTTCCTTCTCTCCCATGACTATTTTGTGTATCAAGGTACTAAATGCTTTAAATGCATTGTATTTTTAAATGAAAATATTAGTTAAAAAGTTAATAATGTGGGGCTGGAGAGATGGCTCAGTGGTTAAGAGTGCCAACTGCTCTTGCAGAGGACCTGGGTTCGATTCCCAGCACCCCCCATGGCGGCTATGAACCATCTTTAATCCCTCTTCTGACCTCTGTGGCATTGCACGACACGGGTGTACCAACCTACATGCAGACAGTACACTCATACACATAAAAAAAGCTAATAATGTAAGCAACTTTTCTAGAGTCGTGGAGGAAGGTGGTTTAAGGTGAAGACATCTTTTGAACACGCTTCGTCAGAGAGGCTGGGGAAACATAGGAAGTTCCAGTTGGAATCTTTAGATCCTCTTTCTGAAGAGTTCTTTCCTGTGCATCCCTGTCATAATCAGTCGTCTGCTGCATCTCTCCTGTTGCTTCAATATGTGCACGTAGCAGGAGAGTTGAGCAAACAAGCATTGGATCTAAAAGATGCAAAACTTAATTTCCTTCTCACTAGCCTCTTGGTTGGTGACGTTTTTCTCCTTTAGACAGAGATTCTAGTAGATTACAGAGCCTTTCTGTTTATTCTGAGAAAATATGATGATTTGAAGTTAGAAGGCTAGTCTCAATTTCTAACATCTAATGCCAAGGGTGAGGTGTGTTTGAGGATGTCTGGCTTGGCTTACTATCAAAGCTGTGGCCTTTTCTGACACAGGCCTTTGTCATCCTGGAAGGGCAACCTGGCCTCATGCCCAGGGCATTGTTTCCTGCAGTGGAATAAGAGGGTGCTAGGGCAAAAACACAGGAAAAGCCTTACTCTGCTGATTTTCTTCATATCCCATGTTTGGCAAATATCTGTGGTGTATATTTTGGACTCTTCATGGGTTCCAATTTGGACCCTTTCACTTGAAATTACTATGAGAAAGGAGTCTCCAATCTGGGTGGCTACTTGTGGCTGCTTCTTCAGTCTAGAGAGCATGGCAGAATACATTTCCATCACCCCCAACCAGCCTCATTCAGTGGCTATCTCCCTATCCCTTTAGGTGGCTCCTCTGGCCTAAACAGTACACAGGTGCTCAGCTTACACCTCTCTCTACCTCTGTGTCCTGTACCTGGTCTGGCAAGGACTGTGGGCTAAGCTATCTCTCAACAGCAATTTTTCTTGCTATGTCCTTCTTGTGAGATTTATTTTTTTTTATTGGTGCTTTGTGCATTTCATACATCATTTTCCAATTCAGTTCAGGCATATTTCCCTTTCCCTTCCCCCCTACCCCCACCCCATCCCAGATCATGCATTTTGCCATAACTGTCCTGCATCTTTCTCTCAGTTTTTTTTTTTCTTCATTTTTTGTACAGGAGTCAGGCTCTGTTCACAGTCTTCATCTTTCTCAGGTGAGGATGGCTCAAGTCCCTGCACATTGAAATTTCTGCACATGCATGTTGAATTCTCCAAGGTGAGGGAGGGGCTGCTGCTCCCAGGGAATTCTCTTACACACACACACACACACACACACACACACACACACACATAAAATACTCTGAAGTGACAAATCACAGAAATGCCAACAGGAGGCCACATAAGCAGCAAGGTTAAGGGAATCTGTGAAGCTTCTAGAAGAAAGGCTTCTGTGAGACATCCTGGGAGAAGCTGGAGAAACAGCAATAGGACTGTCATTTCTTGCTTTATCTCAGATAGCCCGGGAAGGGGCTTGGGTGGCTCCAGCTTCCTGGCTTGTTATACCCTGTGACATTTTCCCAGGTGTCCAGTATTCCTGTACCAAGATGCAGTCTGTGACAAGGAGGTGTGTGGAGCTGGGCTAGGCTGAGGTCCTGATCCACAGAAGGTCTTTTGCAGGCCTGTAATTCCTGTTCTCCTATCGCTGCAAGGTAAAGGAAGTAGGTCATTCTTGATTATATAAAAACTGCGTATAAGATTCCAAGAATTTCAGCTTGCAAGTCAGAACTTTCACACTCCAGATGAAACTGGCAAGAAGCCTAGAGCTCGCCATTTTCACTTTACATATGAAATTCTCACATGGATTTACTGATAGAGCAAGCAGGATGTTAAAAATGTCCTTTGGGCCAAAGGTTTATTTGCATATATCCCATTCCATGGTTATTTACTTCTCACGTGATTTTAGAGATTGTTTTGTTATTTTGAGTCTCTCCACAAACGACAAATGTATTTATGTCTAACATCTCCTGTGATAAAAAAGCACTGATGTTCTGACAAGGACATATGTAATTAATGATGTTAGCTTATCTTCACCTCTTACATGTTACCTGTACGAAGAAAATACTATAATATTTTCCTATAACCAGATACACTAGGGTGTTGTTAAGTAGTTAACTCGGTTGAATAAAGAGTCTTGCAAGGCTTAATCCTCTCCAATTAGATGTGGTAATTTAAGTATTAGTTACAGTTTGTTAGAGTTGTAAGCTGCATAGAATAAGCAGAAATGGTGTTGGCTTTTCTTACTTCAGTATGTGTCTATGACACACAGATACATGCTCCAGGTAGGAGGTGACCTTTAATTTTCATTTTATTTATTTTGTAACAATTTGTGTGTGTGTGTGTGTGTGTGTGTGTGTGTGTGTGTGCGCATGTGTGTGCATCTTTGTATGGATGTTTGCACACGTGTGCAGATGTCAGCAGAAGCTGGGTGCATCAGATCCCCAGGAGCTGGAGTTACAGGCAGTTGTGAGTTGTCCGACACAGTTGCTGTTAATTGAACGCAGGCCCTCTGGAAGAGCCACAAATCCTCTTGCCGGCTGAGCCATCTCTCCAGCTCTAAGCCTTTTGCTGTTCCAGTTTTTAGGTTAGCATACAAAGTAACGGGCTGTACCACGGCGTGTTCACACAGGTGTCATACTTTATTCTCAAGCTTGTCCTTCCCTGTCTTCTCTTCTCTGTCCTCCCTTCCCTGTCCCCAGCTGCCTCCCTGCCTTCCTGCTAGGCCCCTCTTCTGTTTATCTACAGATGTATTCAATTGTCTTCTCTATTTCCTGTCTCCTCACCACTCTTCCTCCCCTCTCATGGTTGATTCCCTTTTGAGTTTTGTGACCTATTAATATGCATATATAAACATACATACATACATAGACATATATATTTTTCATATTTTATTTATTTTTTGTTTTATGCATATGAATGTATTGCCTGCATGTATATAAATGCACCTTGTACTGCAATGCCTGTGGAGGTCAGAAGAGGGCGTCAATCCCTGGAACTGGAGTTGCGGATGGTTGTTAGCTGTCATGTGGGTGTTGGGAATCAAACATGGGTCCCCTGGAAGAGCAGAGGACCTCTTAAATGCTGAACCATCTCTTCAGCCCACATAAAGAAATTTTTAAATCTAGATTTCTGCGCATGAGAGAAAACATGCAGTATTTATCTTTCTGAATCTGGGTTATTTTTCTTTACATCCATTTGCATCAATTTTCCTACAAATGCCACAATTTAACTTTTCTTTGCAGCTACATAAAATTCAGTGTACCACATGTGAATGAACTACTACTTAACAATCCATGTACATGTACCATATTTATCCATGTGTGCTGGATAGGTGATAGCTTTAGTGTCAACTTGACACATCTGGGATGAGGGAGCCTCAATCAGGGAATTGGCTTCACCGGACTGGCCTGTGGCCACATCCGTGGAGTATTGTCCTGATTGTTGAGAAATGTGGGAGAGCACAGCGCACTATGGGTGGTGCCACCCCTGTGCAGGTTATTATGTACAGTATAAGAAAGCAGGCTGGACATGGGCCAGGAGACCAAGCCAGTAAGAAGCATTCCTCCATGGCCTGTGCTTGAGTTCCTGCCTCCAGGTTCCTGCCCTGAGTTCCTACCTTGGGCTCCCTGGGTGATGGGCTGTGACCCGGAAGATGTGAGCTGAGTGGACCCTTTCCTCCCCAAGTTGGTACTGGTCAGTGTTTCATCACAGCAACTGAAGAGAAACTAGAACACCATGCATCCATCTGCTGATGGGCATCTAGGCTGATTCCATTTCCTGAGTATTCTGAACACTATGGTTATGATCCTGGGTGTGCAAATATCTCTGTATCCTGCCGATTTAGAGTCTTTTGGGTTATGCTGAAGAATGGTGTAGCTGAATGATATGGTAGCTCTATTTTCAGTTCTTTGGAGAATATCCATACTGATTCCTATAGTGGCTGCATGAGTTTATATATCCACTATCAGAGATAAGGTTCCCCACACGTCTCTCTATTATGTCACATCTACTAATTTTGTCTGTGATCCAGTGAGATAAACCAGGGCTCTGCACCTGTGGGTTTGAAATTATCCTTTGGAGCCCAGTGGGCTCAGCAGTGAATATATCATGGACAACGATTCTTCATCTCTAAGAGTCTATCAACAGCCAATAGTTCAGAGGTAAAGGGTAGGACCTGTGAGTGCCTCTCCCTTCCCTGACTGATTGTCGATAGGGCCAGATGCAGTTAAGAACAGTTTTGAGTTAATAGTAAATAAATAATTGCAACAGTTGTATTGAGTCTAGAGATAGCAGTCTGCAGCCTTTCACCCTGTCCTCTGGCTCAGTGCTATATCTTATAACCAAGGTTGAGTGGTGTCTTCTATGGTATGATTGTACCTAGCTCTGTGGGCAGCCAAGAGGACTGTCAAGAGTTTGCACTGCTTAGGAGACTTTCGGTGCCTCCCTAACACACTACTGTTAGCAGTGTGAGGTACCTCAGACCTGGGACTGGGAACTATGCGTAGTAATCCACTGTTACTAAGGAGCAGCATTTTTTGTACTTTGTATATTTTGTATATTCATTTAAGTTACAGGGCAGGAGGATCCCTGATGATTTTTTAATATTCTTAATATTCTTTTTTATTTTTTAGGGGGCTTTTTGAGACAGGATCTCCCTGTAGTCCCAGCTGACCTCTGTAGACCAGGCTAGCCTCGAACTTACAGAGATCCACCTGCCTCTGTCTCCCAAGTGCTGGGATTATGATTACTGCAGCAACCACTGGTAATTCCAAGAGTGTGTTGTTTAGTCTTCATGCTTTTATGTTGTTTCTATTGTTTTTTTTTCTTGCTATTGATTCTTAGTTTTATTGCATTATGATCTGATAAGACATAGGAAATTTCAATTCTTTTGTACCTGGTAAGAGTTGATTTGTAGCCCGGAATATAGTTTATTTTAGAGATGGTTTCATGGGCTTCTGAGAAGAATGTGTGTTGGATGGACTCTCCTGTAGATGTCTGTTACATTCATTCTCTCTATGGTGCAGTTTAACTCTGAGGTTTCCCAGTTGGTTTTCAGTTTGGATACTCTATTTAGAGGTCAGGTATATGCTACTATCTTAGCATATACCTGACTTTTTGGTGTTTGTTTTATGAAATTGAGGATCTCATTGTGCATACACTTTTAAAATTGCTATATTTTCTTGATGAAGGGTTTCTTTTATTAATATGTAGTAGCCTTATTTATTGCTTCTGATTAATTTTGGTATGAAATGTACTCTATCGTATATCAGAATACATATACCAACTTGCTTTCAGTCTGTGTTCATTTGGTAGATTTTTCTCCATCTTTTGATTCTAGGTCTGTCAGTGTTTTTACTAATAAATTGTGTTTCTGGAGATAACAGATAGCTGGATCTAGTTTTATAATCTAATCAGCTGGTCCAAATCTCTTTGGAGTGGAGTCCATTTACATGTAAGGTTATTATTAGATATTATTAATTCTGCTGGTAGTTTTTCTGATTTACTTTTCTTCTCTGCTGATATCAGGGGTTTGCTGGCTTATTGTGTTGGACATAAAATATAGAATAATTTACAAATTTACATGTCATCCTTGTGGAGGGCCATGCTAATCTTCTTTGTATTACTCTAATTTTCATAAATGTTCTCCCAAAGCTTCATGGCAATTGTCTTAAAAAAATTGCAGCCAGGCTGGAGAGATAGCTCATCAGTTAAGAGCACTGGTTGCTCTTGCGGAGGACCAGAGTTTGATTCCCTGCACCCACATGATGGCTAACAACCATTCATTACTCCAGTTCTTTGGGATCAGATGCCCTCTTCTGACCTCTGTGGGCATTACACAGGTGCACTTACATACATGCAAGCAGTATACTCATCACATACTCTGGGTTCTGCACATGTGAATTTTATCATTCCCTAAACCGTATTTGTAATCCCAAAGTCAATGTTCGCAGTATTCTGTAGGCATATGGGTACATGTGCAGAGTGATAAAAATTGAGTTATTTAAGGTGTATATTTCCTAGCGAGTTCAAGGAAGGCAACACTGCCTTCTTTTTAATTATTATAATTTTTGTTTTATGTGTATGTGTGTTTTGCCTGCATATATGTACATGCACCCATGTCATGCAATGTCTGTGGAGGTGAGAAGAGGGTGTCGGATTCCCCTGGAGGTGGAGTTAGGGACAGTTATTAACTCCCGAGTGGGTACTGGGAGTCGAACCTGAGTCCTCTGCCAGAGCAGTCATTGCTGATCTGACTCTCCAGCCCCTGCAACACTGCCTTTTCATTTGAATTCACATCTTGTACAGTTTAGCAACATGTCATGTTTTTGTGCACTTCAGGGATTTTCATTCAATTTCCATTGAAGTATTGTCTGGTATTCCGACCAGCGAGATGTAATGTGCCTGGTGGAGAAAATGTAGGTGTTAGAGAAGTTTCATTCAGACCCGAGTTATAGGCAGTTGGTTCTGAGTTTAATATTAAGGAATTCGATAAGGGATCTCCCAAGACCACCTGAGGCACAGGTAGGAGCTGGGTGATTCAGCCAGGCGGATTGTTTGATTGGATTTCGTTGTCTTTGGCCCGATTGGCTTGTGTGGCTGTGGGGGCGGAGTTGTCATCCCAGCTGGTATAAAAGGTGGGTTTGTGTGAGTCTTGAGGACGGGAAACTCCCAAGACCACCTGAAGCACAGGTAACTCCCCTGCCACCCCACCCCCGCCCCCCCTTCCCCCGCCCCTCCAACTGGGATTGCCGAAGGAGTGTCCAAGTGGATTCTTTGGAGAACCTTCAGAACAAAAAGGGAAGAGTGAGTTAGACTTCCAATAGAAAGCCTAAAGCTTAGACCAGTCAATGCTCCATAAGCAAGGAGAAAAACAAATCAATCAAACAAACGACGAAGGCATATGAAGGAGGCAAGCAAAGCAAGCCTTCAACACAGTGAAGAGGCATTTGGGATTCATATTTGAATGCAGGCAAAAAGAAACCCATATGCCAGGGACACGAAGAAGAGACAACATGGGAAAAGGTGCAGGATAATTCCACACCAAGATCTACCAACCCTGTGGAAGATTCCTACAGTGGGATCTACCTGGGGATGGCCCAGGACACAGATATTAGAAGTACAATTGTGAGCATACTTAAAGAAGTCCAAGAGTATGAAGAACAAATCAAAGAATTAAGAAAAGAGAATGAAAAACTCAAGAAGGACCTAGAGAGAGAGAATGACAAACTCCAGAAGTAAGTGGAAACACTGAAAAGGTCCCATGTTGAAAGATAAAGAAACCAACCAGCAAAGCAAAGAGCTACAGGAAGAGATTGAGAAGCTCCAAAAGGAAGTGGAAATGCTAAAGAAATCAGAAGATGAAATGAAAAAGGAAATAAATCAAGAGGAAAAGAATGGAAAAAGCCTCAGAAGCAGAATGGAAGAAGCAGAACAAAGAATATCAGACCTGGAAGGTAACACAGAACAACTAAAAACCTCAAGGAAATATTATGAAAAATTTACAAATACACAAAAGTGGAACAACCAGGAACTGTGGGACACTATGAAAAGATCAAACCTCTGCATCATAGGAATAGAGGAAGGAGAAAAATCCCAAGAGAATGGTATTGATCATATCTTCAACAGAATAATAGATGAAAATTTCTCCAAACTAAAAATAGACAAACCAATACAAATACAAGAAGCACATAGAACTCCAAACAGACAAGATCAGAAAAGAAACTCTCCATGCCATATCATAGTTAAAATGCTAGACGCCCAAAACAAAGACAAAATTCTTAAAGCCAAAAGAGAAAAACAAGTGACCTATAAGGGGAAACCTATCAGAATTACAACTGACTTCTCAGTGCAAACTATGAAAGCAAGAAGAATGTGGAGCAAAGCATTCCCAGTATTAAAGGACTCTAATAGATGCCAACCCAGGTTACTATAACCAGCAAAAATGTCAATTATAGTTGAAGGAGAGAGAAAAATCTTCCATGAAATAAACAAGATGAAAGAATACATGTCCAGAAAACCAACCCTTCAGAGAATACTTGAAGCAATTCAAAGGACAGAAGAAAGGAGCAATCATCCCCAGGCACCTAGAAAGAGAAATCAATAAAAGCATAACTGCAGAAGTAGAAACCGAAACCCAAACTGCAAATGGATAATAAGGCAAAAGGAAGCAACACAAACCTATCAGTCATAACCTTAAATATTAATGGACTAAATTCCCCAATAAAAAGACATAGACTGGGAGGTTGGATTAGGAAACAGAACTTGTCGATATGCTGTCTACAAGAAATGCATCTTACCTTCAAGGATAGACACCACCTTAAAGTGAAAGGATGGAAAAAAATATTCCAAGCAAACGGTACCAAAAATAAAGCAGATGTTGCTATTTTATTTTATTTATTTTTTTAGCGTTTTAAAAAAATTATTTATTTATTTTGTATGTGTATGAATGTACTGTCTGCATGTAGGTTTGTGCACCCCTGTTGTGCAGTGCTGTGGAGGTCAGAAGAGGGTGTCGGAGTCCCCTGGAACTGGAGTTCTCCTGGAATTGGAGTTACAGATGGTTCTCATCCACCATGTGGGTGCTGGGGATCGAACCTGGGTCCTCTGCAAGAGCAGTCAGTGCTCTTAACTGCTAGGCCATCTCTCCAGCCCTGCTATTTTAATATCAGACAAAATAGACTTTGAAGTAAAAGAAATCAGAAGAGACAAAGAAGGCCATTACATTTTTATCAGAGGAACAATTCACACCAAGAAAATTTGACAATTATGAATACATATGCACCAAACTCTGGTGCACCAAATTTTATAAAGACAATTCTCCAGGACCACAAGGCACAGATTAACCCCAGTACACTCATAGTAGGGGACTTCAATACCCCACTGAGCCCTTTGGGCAGGTCAACAGGACAAAGAATAAACAGAAAGACATCTGAACTGAATGATATGATACACCAAATGGACCTCACAGACATCTACCAAATATTCTACCCTACTACTGGAGAATATAGTTTCTACTCAGCACCCCATGGAACATTCTCCAAAATCGACCACATACTGGGACACAGAAGAAACCTTGACAAATACAAAAAGATTGAAATAATTTCATGCATTCTATCAGACCGCAGTGCAATAAAGCTCAATATCAACACCAGGATAAGCCCTACTATCTACAAGAACACATGGAGACTAAACAACACACTCTTGAATAATGAATGGGTCATGGAAGAGATAAAGAAAGAAATAAAAACATTCCTGGAACTGAATGAAAGTGATAATACAACACAACAAAACTTATGGGATACTTTAAAAGGAGTCCGAAGAGATAAGTTTATAGCCTTGGATTCCTACATTAGAAAAACAGAAGGAGCACAAGTGAATGATCTAACACTGCAGCTAAAAGCACTTGAGAAGCAACAACAGATGAACCCTAAACTCAGACAGGAAGAAATAACAAAAATCAGAGCAGAAATCAATGAAATAGAAACAAAGAAAACAATACAAAAAAAAATCAATGAATCCAAAAGTTGGTTCTTTGAAAGAGTAAACAAGATAGACAGACCTCTAGCCCAGTTAACCAAAAGAAAGAAGGAACAACTCCAGATCAATACAGTCTGTGATGAAAAGGGAAATATCACAACAGGCAGTGAAAAGATCCAGAAAATCATACGGGAATACTTCAAAAACCTATACTCTACCAAGTTTGAAAACCTAGAAGAAATGGATGAATATCTGAAATCCTGGGAATCACCAAAGCTCAACCAAGAAGAGGTTGACAGCTTAAACAGACCCATAATATATGAAGAAATTGAAGATATAATAAGAAACCTCCCAACTAAAAAAAGCCCAGGCCCAGACGGTTTCATGGCAGAATTCTATAAAACATTTCAAAAAGACCTACAACCATTATTATTGAAATTGGTTAGAAGGATACAAACAGAGGGAATTCTCCCAAATTCCTTCTATGAAGCCAGCATCATGCTATTACCAAAACCAGGCAAAGATACAACCAAAAAGGAGAGCTATAGACCCATCTCCCTAATGAACAGAGATGCCAAAATTCTAAACAGGATACTGGCAAATCACATACAGACCCACATCAAGAAGATCATCCATCATGACCAAGTTGGATTCATAGCAGAGATGCAGGGATGGTTCAACATATGAAAATCAATAAACATCATCAAACATATAAATGGACCAAAAGACAAAAACCACACCATCATCTCAAATGATGTGGAAAAAATCCAGCATCCCTTCATGCTTAAAGTCTAGAGGGAATTGGATTGGAGGGATTATTCCTCAATGTAATCAAAGCCATATACAGGAAACCCACAGCCATTATCATCCTAAATGGGGAAATGACAGAAGCATTCCCTTTAAAGGTAGGAACTCGGCAAGGCTCCCCCCATCACCACTACTCTTCAGTATAGTGCTTGAAACACTTGCTAGGGCAATAAGGCAAGAAAAGGAAATTAAAGGAGTTCTAATTGGAAAAGAGGAAGTCAAGCTATCCCTTTTTGCTGATATGATTGTTTACTTAAGGGATGCTAAGAACTCCACCAGAAAACTCCTAGAAACGATTAAGAGCTTCAGTAAAGTGGCAGGATACAAAATTAACTTAGACCCCAAGAGTTTCTTCACAGGCTTGTGAAAAAAATCGTTAATTTCATTTGGAAAAACAAAAGACCTTGAATAGTCAAAGCAACCCTGAGCTAAAAGAGCAATAAAGGGGGGAATCTCTATACCAGACTTCAAACTATACTACAGGGCTATAGTCATAAAAACAGCTTGGTACTGGCACAAAAACAGACCAGTTGACCAATGAAATAAAACTGAAGATCCAAACCTGAGCTCATACGATTTCATCCACCTCATATTTGACAAGGGGGCCAAGAAGACACAATGGAGGAAAGACAGCATTTTCAGCAAGTGGTGTTGGCAAAACTGGATCACCATTTGTAGAAGAATGAAATTAAACCCCTACCTCTCGCCCTGTACAAAAGTCAACTCCAGATGGATCAAAGACCTCAATGTGAAACCCAAAACTCTGAAGGGGATAGAAGAAAAAGTTGGCAGCAACCTACAAGACATAGGCATAGGAAAAGACTTTCTAAATCAGACTGCAGCTGCACAGGAAATAAGGTCGACAATTGACAAGTGGGACCTTATTAAACTCAAAAGCTTCTGTACAGCAAAAGAAACAATAAAGGAAGTGAAGAGAAATCCCACAGAGTGGGAGGAAACCTTCACCACAGAAACATCTGACAAAGCATTGATTTCCAGAATATATAAACTACTCAAAAAACAAAGAAGAAAGAAAACAAATGACCCACTCAATAGATGGAGCAAAGAGCTGAACAGAAACTTCACTAGTGAGGAATTAGAGATGGCTGAGAAACATCTTAAGAAGTGTTCAACATTGCTAATAATTAAGGAGATGCAAATCAAAACCACTTTAAGATATCATCTTACTCCAATACGACTGGCTATGGTCAAGAAAACAAATGATACCAAGTGCTGGAGAGGTTGTGGGGAAAGGGGAACACTCATCCACTGCTGGTGGGAATGTAAACTCGTGCAACCACTATGGAAAGCAGTGTGGAGAACCCTTGGAAGACTTGGAATGAACTTGCCACCTGACCCAGCCATACCACTCCTAGGCATGTACCCTCAAGGCTTACCCCACCGTAGAGATACATGCACTGCCATGTTTATTTCAGCTCTCTTCACAATAGCAAGGAGCTGGAATCAACCCAAGTACCCCTCAACTGATGAATATATGTATAGATATATAAACATATAGTTATGTGGGAGTGAATATGAACATAGATTATGAAACTAGCAGGAGGCCCCTTCAGCTTTGAGGGGTCTAGCGAGTTTAATGGGTTTTCCTATAGAGCAAATGGGGGAAATCATCACTTACAGGGTCCTTTTGGTGCTCACGATCCCCAGGAGTTCCGCACAGCATGGCACTGGAGGGAGAGAGAGAGCCTCCATCTAGCACTCTCCACTCATGAGCCCATAGCCCCTTCTCCTAGGTGAGCTAGTTGGGAGAAGTTTCTGGATCTGTGACTCTGCCTCTCCTTCAGTAGCACCATCTCATGAAGTGACTGATGTTTCATGGCCAGGGCCAGTCCATTCAGAAGAAAGTCTAATTTATTCCACATTCATTGAAAGGTTTTAAGCAAAGGCACGGTGAGGTTTACGTTTTTGAATTATCAGTCTTGCTACAGAAGAGGGAGTAGGTTGGGAGAGGCAAGGAACTCAAGGGATATGCTCTTCTGATGTGCTTGCATGACATGACCACGTGTCAGGGCTGGTAGTGGGGAGATGAGGAACACATTTTGAATGATGGGACAAGCTACACTCTGCTACATGTAGCAGATAGAGACTCAATGATATGTGTAGGAGTCTAAACCATGATGTATCGGATGTTTAGCTCTGTGAGTCCTGGCAAAACAATTTTCCTGGTTTTGAGAATGTATTTTGGAAAAACATATAGGACTGTACTAATATTCATTTTCTTCTTATTTTACCACATCACGCAGACAGAAAGAAAAATGCAACTTTAGAATATTTAGTGGCTATTAGGAATTACCACATTCTGGAAAGTGATAATATCAATATTTATATGTCATTTTGAGTTGGGGCACCATTTTATGGTACTCTCTGATGTGATTATAGGTTATAAATTAAGTTATTCTGTTTTTTTTTCTAGAGAGATTTTTCTTCTCATTGTTAAAATTTCAAAAAGGATTTAATGTTATGAAAAACAGCTTTCTCCATTGGTGAAAACATGAAAACAATTCACTTAAAATCCAATTGTTACTTTGGAAAACTTTAATTTGTTATCTACTTGTTATACTGCAAAATATCTATGGGAGAGTCTTCAATAGAGAACATAAGAGTGATCAGTTGGATAGTGAGCTTGGTAGGAGAGAGTATTGACCAAGACCTGAAGTTTCAATGCCGTTGCTTCCCTTCTTGTCACTTTGTTAACATCTATTCCGGTGTGAACCAACAGCATTTTGAAACACAAACGTGAGTGGAAAATTTTTGCTTATTGTACTAAACTAGGAAAGATGGGTATGTAAATTAGACATAGTAAGTTGTCAGAAACTCAAGGGTAAAGCACGTGACTATAGTGTATTCAAGGTCCTGGATTTGGACCCCAGCTTTAAAACAGGCAACAACAGATTAAGCCAGTAAGTGATCACAGAATTCCACATAAGCTTTCAAGAGAGGACAGAGAAAGAAGGACTAGGAACATATTCCATGGAAAGGATTATTGAAAGGATTAGTTTAGTGGCAAAGGGCCTATGTAGCTTGTGCAAAGCCCTGGTTTGAAGTTCACAGTAGAGTGTGAGGGGGAAGTTGGGTATGATAGTACAGGTGAGGTTAGCCTGGGCTACATGGTAAAGATTCTCTCTCAAACCCTCCAGGAGCTAGTGAAGTAGCTCAGTTCTAGAGCACTGTCTTGGTATGTACGAGGTCTTGGGTTTGAAGTCTTGAAGGGCAGGCAGATGGGCAAAGTGTGCCAAAGTAGACAGGCATAAAAACATGTGGCATATTTGGGAAACTACAACTATTTGGATTTGGTCATGTGAGTGAGAAAAGAGGAAAAATCTCACATCCAAAGACTATTTCACTCCCCCGAGTTCATATTTTGGAGTGGACAGTCTTGTTGGTTATCCTGGGAAAATATGCTTGAAGTGTGCTATCATTTCCTCTAACATAAGTTAATCGGTAAAGAGTGCACATAATAGAATACATTTGGATTTTTATAATTAATTTTCAAGTTGGCAGAATGTAAATGAAATCTTCTAAGGGTCTTAATGCCATGTTTTTCAATAATCTGAAACATTCCTTCTGAAAAGACCTAATGTCTTCTTTTTCTTTTTCTTCCTTCTTGACATGCAAACATAAAACAAGTCCAATATTTCCCCACCTTCTTTCAGTTCCAAAGATAAAACTGTTGGTTTTGATAAGTCAGGGAAAACCAGGATTCAATACTCAAATTCCATTCAGATGAATGCAAGTCCATCCTCACACCCTAAGAATTCAAGGTTTCCCCTATATCATCTTTCTTGTTATTTTAAAACATAAGTTGTTCAAGTTCCCAGAAGCATATTTTGAACTTCAGAATCCCCTGCCAACAGAAAGTCACTTCCCCACGACATTTCTGAAATCTAGCTTTCGTGAGAAGCACATGAGTAGCCTGAGCAGACTCTTTCACAGAAAGTGATGCTATTAACTAGATCAATTTAAAAATACATGCCCTGGTGCTGGAGAGATGGCTGAGCAGCATTGGGAGTGTTTGGTTCTTACCACCTACATGAGCCCTAACAAACATTTGTAACTCCAGTTGTCCATGATCCAACCCCTATTCTGGTTTCTGCAGGCTTTTCATGACACGGATGCACTTACATACATGCAGGCAATAAACTCATCCACATAAAATAAAAAACAAGTAAAATATTTTTAAATAAGACACCTGACATGATTATGAAATTTTAAAGATTGTAAAATAAATTTCTCGCAAAGCTTAGCTCTTCTCACATTTAGGAAAACGACGTTCTATTATTGTCAGGTTTATTATCCTAAAAGGTTTTAGGTTTTCTTTTCCAACTTGGATTCAGATCAAACTCCTAAATAAATGAAACATCTTTTTCCTCTTCTTTAAGCTGTTCTGACTCTGAAGGCCTTGGTCTCCTCCATCTGGAGCTGTTTCAACATCTTGCAATGAAACAACTAATTAAAGTGTTTTTGGTTTTGACTGGAAGTCTTTCTTTATTTCTGGCTAGAGTTCTGTCTTCCTTAGTTGAAGCCAGTGAAGCTCATTCTCATTTCTAAATCTTGGTTTGGAAAACACCATGCATTTGGGGAAAGAAAACCTCAGCAACAATAAAGAAAAACCAAATTGCCATGAAGGAAGCATTTGACAGTTGATTATCTCCTTGCTGTCTGATACCTAGTGGGATATGTACCAAGAACCCATCATTTCTTTCTCACAACTTCATATGAATCAGGATCTGTAATAAAATATGTCTTTATATGACTATTGAATTTATGTAGTATCTTCTGTCTTATTTTAAGGGCTCGATTTGAAAAAAATAATTTACTTTGTCAACATTTTTAAGAGCTTCTATTTTCCACATTTTGAGAATATGATGCATTTTGATGTGTACTCTTATTATTAGTTCACCTTTTTGCTAGATTGTAACCTTTTTTCTGAAGAGCCTAGGACTTTCTTGTTCACTGTTGAGTCCTTCCCATAGGGCCCAGTGTCTGGCTCATGGTGAAGTACTGAAGAAGTATTTCCTGGAGGTCTATGCACTAGAAAAACTTGGACATGTGGAAACCTAGAAGCAAATATATTACTAATAGCTATAAGTATTAGTTGAAGAACCCACAGAGGCATGTTTTAATGTATACTTTTTAAAGTTAATTTTTATTGAGTGCATTTCATACAACATTTCTTAATCAAATTTAGACTCATTCCCCCATCCATGCCCACCCCTCAGGCCCCCCCCCACTCCCCGCCAGAGCTCATGGATTCTGTCATACATGTTAAGTCCTGTCTTGCATTTTTTTCTGTCTTTTATAACCCTTTCAATGCACAAGTTTACTGTTTTGGTCAGTTCTTTGAATAGGTTTTTCTCTCTTTTTTTGTTCCCGTTAATTTTATATTATTCCAAAATATGCATATATACACTCCACACATAAATCAAAATTACAAATTCTGAAAATAAACTATAGGTTAATTTCAAAACACATTTAGAGATTCACGTTTTAACTGTAAAGTTGATGCAGGTAAAAAGAAGTGTAACTTTATATTCTTTATATATATATATATTTTTTTTATATATACATAAGTATACACATACATACATACAAACATACATTCATACACATATCACTTGAATTGGAGGGTTCTTTTTTTCTTCCTTAAAAAATGTCATGTTTTCCTTAAGGAAATGCTCAAAGGTTCCTCCTTGGCAACCCCAACCATCAATTCTGCTCTTTTGCTCCACACTGGGGTCTTTCCCTCCCATGGTCCCCCAATATGAAGTCCAGTAAGCATGCGCACTGTCTCGATCCCCCTGCACTAGCCTCTTTGATACAGCCCAGGTAGTCCAACAATGACAGTCTACACTCTGACGAGGCTGACATCCCCTAGCTGTTTAGTCCATAAGCTGGGTATTTCAGTGGTCCCCATCTGGCATTGAAGGTTTGGAGGATTCTTGTAGAGATATGAGTCCTCAGTCCATATTAGGAGGTTAAAAAGTTGTGTCTCATGCCTTTGAGGAGTGCCAAAAGCAGTGGTGTATACTTTGAAATTTTGTGCATTTTGGACAATCTATCTTACTCATATTTAAACTCCTTCTCCCAGCTGGATCCCCCCTCTCCTCGGTAGCTCCTCCACTGGATTTCATGCATTCTCTCATATATATTAAAGCCTGTCAGGTCAAGTTTGTCTTTCCAGATGCCCCTTTGTGTGAGTTCATCCACTGGATCCTGGTCAGCCTATCTATCATCATCCATTCAAAGAGGACCAACTCTCCCTCACCCAGCAGTGAAAAGCTGCCAGTAGTTCAAGTTTCACAACACAGAATGAGAAGCAGAGGAGATCAGACACTTTGAGTCTAGTCCTGAGGGACTGCCAAAAGCCCAATCACTTTGTGTGTCAGGTCAGTATATAAAAGCACCATGGAGCTGGGCGTGGTGGTGCACACCTTTAATCCCAGCACTAGGGGGGCAGAGGCAGGCAGATCTCTGTGAGTTCAAGGCCAGCCTGGTCTACATAACGAGTTCCAAGACAGCTGGGACTATAGGGAGACCCTGTCTTGAAAAGACCAAAATAAATAAATAAATAAATACACCATGGACTAGTAGAGTCCCAAGGAACTTTTTTGCTAAGAAGATGGATCAGGTAGATGTGAAGGTGCTAGCTGAGTTTGGAAAGGGGGCCAGGCAGGAACTAGAGGCTAGCTGAGTATGGAGGTGCGGCTAGGACATAACTGTCACACAAAGAAGCTAAGCAGTCTGGGGCCCTGAAGGAGAAGTGCTTACATTGTAGGGGAAAGGATCAAGAAAGGATTTAGAAATTATCTTCAGGATAAAAGGCAAACTGGAATGGTTAGTATCCCTCCTTTTCCCAGGAAAGAACATTACCTTGGTAAAAATGCCATATGAGCTATGCAGGTAAACTTAGGAAATTATAAATCCATCTAAGACTGCTCTCCCTTTGCAATGCAATTATTTTAAACTATTTTCTTCAGGTAAGGCCATTCTTTATTATAGAACATGACTACGTCTACTTGAAATTCCCCTCCGTGTTTGTTGTGATGAACAGATGTGCTTATGACTTGACAGGAGCATTCTGAAATCTCTGTGTGAGAACCTTGAAAACCAGCCTCCTCTGTTTTTTTCCCAAGTGAATCCAGGAAGTGTGGGAACTAACAGTCCTGTTCCAGTGACCTGTAGAGCATGTGTTATGTTTATTTTCTCTGCTGAGGTAGTCATCAATTATGTGTGCTCTAAATGCATACTAATCTTTGTTTTAGACAAAGGTTCAGTAGTGTCAAGAGTTTACCTCTGTACTCTAGCCTATTAAGGAAAATGAAAAATCCCTGGAGAAAAAGAGGGAAGTAAACAATGTAAGAAGCATGATAAAAATGGAAATATACTCTGAAGTGGTACTAAGCAGTAACTGGGGGAATCAATATTGATGTTGAGAAGTACAGGAGAGAATGAAGTGATGCTGAGGATAAAAGGACAAGGTATCACTATGAGTGTAATACCGTGTTAAAATGTGGATGGAATATATATATATATATATATATATATATATATATATATATATCCTGAAACCTACTGTGTCAGTATAATGTGAATATGGGGCCTAGAATTAACCTACCACTTATTTTCAGTCTTTGTAATTGTGGTGTATGGTGGGAGGGTATGTATGCATACTTTAGAGTAATATAAAATTAAAGGGGAAAATGTGAATTCCAAAAATGGTTACCCTCATGTCTGGATGCTAACACCAAATCCCCAGTTGAAAGGCAAGCTAAACAACATTATTGTTATATTTCTTTTTATCTGAAAGCAACTGTGCTGTTGTAATGTGAATCTCTTAACGGGCTCTAGAATTGACCTACCACTTATTTTCAGACTCTGTTATTACTGCATATGGGTGGAAGGTACATATTCATACCTTAGAGTAATATAAAATTAAAGGGGAAAATGTGAATGCTTAAACATGTTTTGGAATTAACAGTTTATTCTTGGAGGTCATAATTTTGATACATATGTGATGGCTGTATAGGCATATGTTGAAGCACAAAGGGGAGGGAACAACAGCAACATAAAGACTGGGTCAAAGAACTGACGGATACAGTTAAACTCCACACAAAACAACAAGCCACTGCAGTGGAAAACTTTGGAAAGACTGAGAGAAAGATGCAAGACATGTATGGCAGAAGGCATGAACTGGGGTGGGGGACAGGGAGAGGGGAATGTGTCTAAATTGGACTGAAAGATAATGTATAAAATACACAAATCATCAATAACAGTGTTTTAAAAAATAGAAAAAAGCATTTACTGTGATTTGAAAAAACAAAAACGTGGATGGAAGAAAAAATGGTGTCCTGTTTCCGGAAACCTGAAGAAGTATTTCTAAGCATTAGGAAGCAGACTTTTATCCTAACTCCAGATAGAACTGTCTCTCCCTTCTCCCAACCTCTGCTGTATCTCACACAGTGATGGGTGAGGGTGAGTGTGTCCATTGTAACAAGAGAAAAATGGAAGAACAGAGCCCAGTGGCTTTCCCAGCTAATTGCTCAATGCCTGCTTAAGAATGTGAGATGCTGCATAAAGGAAAAAGCCACATTTCGAGTGATTTCAAAAATCTGAGTAAGAAGTTGATGGACTTAGAGCCAGGACCATGTTCTTTCTTCTTACCAACCATACAAGTCTGAAAGGAAGGTGCGGGAAGCAAATTACATGGTAGGTATAAGCATGAAAATGATCCTTCATGGAAGATAACATCCTATGAAGACTGGAAAATAAGGGCCCAGAAAATTAGTGGATAATCTCTGAAAGACAAGGACCAGAACTCCTAGTATAGCAGTTTACATATATTGGGAGGTTAGAAGGAAAAGGTTTTGCCGGGCGTGGTGGTGCACGCCTTTAATCTCAGCACTCGGGAGGCAGAGGTAGGTGGATCTCTGTGGGTTCAAGGCCAGCCTGGTCTACAGAGTGAGCACCAGGGCACCTGGTACTAAAAGGGAAACCCTGTCTCAAAAATACCAAAAAAAAGGGTAAAACTAAAAAGAAAAAAAAGAAGGAAAAGGTTTTAAGAGAAAAGAAAATGTTAAACAGCAAAAGAAACTATAAAATACAATTGTATAAATGATAATTGATATGGGAAAAAGCAACCGTGTGCAGGAGGTATGCAGTTATTCTCATGAGAAGCATCAGGGAATTGGTCAAGAATAGTAACTTCTGGCTAAGCTCAGAAGTATAGAAATCAGAGCAAAGGCAAATACACAAAGAAGGTTGAAATGTGAGAAGGAAGATGTAGCGTGATCTTCTAGCTTTCACTACAGTTTAATTAAGTAAATTAAGAGGAGACTACACACTGCTCCAAGGAAACAGACATGATATGGATCTGGGGGTATAGCAAGGTATTTAAGAAATAATTAAACCAATACTGTGCCTGGGGTTGGGGGGGGGATAGGAACAGGTGATAAAGACAAAGATGATATCAAAGACTTCACAATCATAAGTGAAGATGGACATACCGCTGTTTCACTAAAGTTCTTCAAACGATAGTCACTGTGTCCTAAGGATTATGAACTCGTTCCTAGCACTGCCATAATGAAATGCTACAGACTGGCTCCCTTAAACAATAGAGACGCTACAGTTGGAAGCCTGCTGCCAAGGTATTGGCAGGATAGGTGCCTTCAGAGGGTTTAAGTGAGAACCTGCTCTAGGCCGTTCTGGTAGCTTCTGGTGGCAATGGTTGCTGGAAATCTTTAGTGTTCCTTGACTTTTTTATATGTTGCCCAGTCTCACCTTCATCTTCCTGTGACATTCTTCCTGTGTGCTTCTCTGTGTCCACATTCCCCCTTTCTTTTTTAAAAATATTTTTATTTATTTATTTATTTATTTATTTATTTATTTATTTATTTATTCATGTGTATGAATGTACTGTCCGCCTTCAGGTCTGCGCACCCATGTCGTGCAATGCTGCGGAGGCCAGAAGAGGGCGTCAGATTCCCCTGGAACTGGAGTTCTCCTGGAACTGGAGTTACAGACGGCTCTCAGCCGCCATGTGGGTGCTGGGGATCGAGCCCATGTCCTCTGCAAGAGCAGTCGGCGCTCCCAACTGCTAGGCCATCTCTCCAGCCCTGCACATTCCCCCCATTCCAAAATAAGGACTGTATTGGATTAGGAACCACCCTAAACCAACCAGATAATCTCATTTTAGATTGATCAACATCTTTTTAGGGGTTACAGTTCAAACCATAACAGAACATAAGGCTTACTAGCCTTATGGAAGATAAGAGCATAACTTAGGGGCTGCAGAGATGGCTCAGTGATTAAGAGCACTGACTGCTTTTGCAAAGGATCTGGGTTCAATTCCCTGCACCTACATGGCAGGTATCAGCCATCTATAACTCCAGTTCCAGGGGAAATCTGACACCTTCTTCTGACTCCATGTGCACAGATGCACTTACACATGTGCAGACAACACACTCATACACATAAAATAAAAATAATAAAATAAATATAAAATAGCATAACTTAAATAGATTTTTTTGTTTGAGAAGCAGTACAAAGGTGACAAATAAAATGTTGGGTAAAGGATGTATTTCCATTCACATTAGATATCATGTTTTGTTTTTAAAAATTTTTTTTATTAATTTTATTTATTTCTGTATGTGTATGAATGTACTGTCTGCATGCAAGTTTGTGCACCCGTGTCGTGCAACGCCGCGGAGTTCAGAAGAGGGTCTCGGATTCCCCTGGAACTGGAGTTCTCCTGGAATTGGAGCTTCAGACGGTTCTCAGCCGCCATGTGGGTGCTGGGGATCGAACCCGGGTCCTCTGTAAGAGCGGTCAGCGCTCTTAACCGCTAGACCATCTCTCCAGCCCCAGATATCATGTTTTTAAGGAGAGAACCTGATTTATTAAATCAACAAATCACTTGTATCTACTATAGATTAGGTGTTGTACAATATAGTAGAAACACAAAATTCATAAGCTAGCCACAATTTATAGAATGCTTAATAAATACTTAATTTGAACATGTATGTGTGTAAAATACTTATATGCTACTATGTAGAGAAAAAGTGCAGCTTTATTTTGAGAATTGATTTTAATTACCTAGGCAGAATTAGTTTTTGATCATATAAGAAATTACTAAAACTATAGGGAAAAGAAACACATTATTTGGGAGCTTATTATAATGCAGAAATGATTGTTGAGACCCCAGGCACAACCCCTGGACTTTAGGAAAGCAATTTTTATGAGGCACAGGGAAAAAACAAATCTGCCTGTTTCTGAAGAATTGTAATATTAATGACCATGTCCAATCTCCCATTGAATGTCTCTTTCAGTGCCAGAGTGGGCCACCTGTCATGATCCTGTGGCTCTACCTGTCTCTTCTGGTTCTTCAATGTTTCCCCATTTTACATGACCAGTATTTCCAATTTTTTTTCATGCTAAGTCCCAGACCTCAATATCTGAAGTTCCCCTAAGTCACTTGCTTTATTCATTAGTTTAAAATATTGGAAAATTGGGATAGCCCAGTACTGGTGCTAGAAAAGTCAAAAGAAATGAGTTGGGTTGATGTAGGAGAAAGCATAGGTATATTGCTGTGGTTTTGATATGGAGTTGCACTGGTACTGTGAATACCAAATTACAGCAGTGCTTGAGTAAAGACAGCCTGACTTGGATTCCATTTTAGCAAGAGGAGACCTGACCCTCTTTGAGCACCTGCTTCTACAGATCAGTCCTGGACCTGTATTCCCAAACAAAGTCCTCACTCTTTCTTTTATTGAAACAGTTTATCTATCCAGTATGTAATGGGGAAGTAAAAGCAAACTCATGTCAGAGGATTTTGACCTTCTGATCCCTCACTGACTTAGGGCAGCATGCACACAACCACAAACAGATGCTACCAATATAATCCCATCTATTATTTTCAATGGAAATGGGATAATCTGTTGTTTCCAACAAATCTCTGCTTGATATGGAAAACATATTTATACATTCATGCATTGTTGAGTCAAGGACAAGGAAGGGTCATGAGGAATTACGGCTATATGTTATATGTTACAAGAGAAGCTTGTCTGCATTATAAACAAAGTTTAACTTTTTGGTTGCAAGGATAAGTAAAAATCATTTGTCTACAGCTTGTCCATATTGTAAAAGTCATTGTATCATGAAGCATCCCTGTGAAGGCTCATGTGTTAAAGACTTGGTTTTCAGTGCAATGCTCAAAGGTGGGGCTTTTGGGAAAGTGATTGGATATGGGGACTTTGACCTAATCAATAGATTCAATCACTGGTATATTCATTTGTTAGCATTATTAGGAGGTGGCAGAAACTAGGAGGTACGGCTTATTTGAAGGAGATTTGCCCTTGGAACATTTCCTGGAGGGATATATCTTGTCTCTGGTCCCATCCTGACTGTCACTCTGCTTCCTGCATGCCATGAGGTGAGCAGCTTTCCTCTGACATGCCCTTCCACTGTGAGGGACTGCTTTACGACACACCCCAAAACATAGGGTCAAGTTACAAGGGACACACTCATAGTACAGTGGATATTATGACAATCCTCTACTCACTAATCTATTAGGGTCCAGAGGAGAGAGAAGCGAACTTTGTCAGGTGGCACAAGTTGGGGGTATATAGATCATCTGTTTTTCTCTTAGATGCATTTTCTGACCTTGTGTGCCTTATGCTGTATCTCAGAGGGCAGCATTTTCTAGTATCAGGCATTTCAGGGAAACTAGAGAAGGAACCGGGAATCACTGGTGAGAGAGGAAACCACACTCTCCCCAATTTCTGAGTAGCATTTTCAGTTCACCTGCTGTGACACCTTCCTAGCCACAGCTCTTGCTTGGCAGCTTCTGCAGGTTGTCTGTTCTTAGACTTTGTTAACACGGCTTGCCAAGATCTGAGATCTCTTGAGACCAGCTGAAGCACAGGTAACCCCCTCCCACGCCAACTGGGATTACGAAGGCATCTGAAGGAGGCAAGCAAAGCAAGCCTTCAACACAGTGAAGAGGCATTTAGGACTCACATTGGAATACAGGCAAGGAGAAGCCCATATGCCAGGAACACAAAGAAGAGACAACACGGGAAAGGGGCAAGATAATCCCACACCAAGCTCTACCAACCCTATGGAATATTCCTACAGTGGGATCCCCCTGGGGACTGCCCAGGACACAGATATCAGAAACACAATTGGGAATATACTTAAAGAACTACAAGATTATAAAGAGCAAATCAAAGAACTAAGAAAAGAGAATGAAGAACTCAAGAAGGACCTAGAGAGAGAGAATGACAAACTCTGGAAGGAAGTAGAAACACTGAAAAGATCCCATGCTGAAAAAGATAAGGAAACCAACCAGCAAAGCAAAGAGCTACAGGAAGAGATTGAGAAGCTCAAAAAGAAGTAGAAATACTAAAGAAATCAGAAGAGGAAATGAAAAAGAAAATCAAACACTCATCCAATCAAGAGGAAAGGAATGGAAAAAGCCTCAGAAGCAGAATGGAGGAAGCAGAAAAAAGAATATCAGACTTGGAAGATAACACAGAACAAATAAAAACCTCAAGGAAATATGAAAAATTTACAAATACACAAAAGTGGAACAACCAGGAACTGTGGGACACCATGAAAAGATCAAACCTCTGCATCATAGGAATAGAGGAAGGAGAAGAATCCCAAGAGAATAGTATTGAACAGATCTTCAACAGAATAATAGATGAAAACTTCCCCAAACTAAAAAAAGACAAACCAGTACAAATACAAGAAGCACATAGAACTCCAAACACACAAGATCAGAAAAGAAATTCTCCATGCCACATCATAGTTAAAATGCTAGACACCCAAAACAAAGACGAAATCCGTAAAGCCACAAGAGAAAAACAACAAGTGACCTATAGGGGAAACCTATCAGAATTACAACTGACTTCTCAATGCAAACTATGAAAGCAAGAAGAACCTGGAGCAAAGCATTCCCAGTGTTAAAGGACAATAGATGCCAACCCAGGTTACTATACCCAGCAAAAATGTCAATTGTAATTGAAGGAGAGAGAAAAACCTTCATGACATAAACAAGGTGAAAGAATACATGTCCAGAAAACCAACCCTTCAGAGAATATTTGAAGCAATTCAAAGGACAGAAGAAAGGAGCAACCATCCCCAGGCACCTAAAAAGAGAAATCAATAAAAGCATAACTGCAGAAGTAGAAACCTAAACCAAAACCTCAAATGGATAATAAGGCAAAGGGAAGCAACACAAACCTATCAGTCATAACCTTAAATATTAATGGACTAAATTCCCCAATCAAAAGACATAGACTGGGAGATTGGATTTGGAAACAGAATCCATTGATATGCTGTCTACAAGAAACACATCTTACCTTCAAGGACAGGCACCACCTTAAAGTGAAAGGATGGAAAAAAATATTCCAAGCAAATGGTACCAAAAAGAAAGCA
>VZQC01011341.1:3561065-3599580 GCA_009823505.1 Rhizomys pruinosus | reverse complement strand
GATTAAAGACCTCAACGTGAAACCCCAAACTCTGAAGGTGATAGAAGAAAAAGTTGGCAGCAGACTACAAGACATAGGCATAGGAAAAGACTTCCTAAATCAGACAGCAGCTGCACAAGAATTAAGGTCGACAATTGACAAATGGGACCTCATCAAACTCAAAAGCTTCTGTACATCAAAAGAAACAATCAAGGAAGTGAAGAGAAATCCCACAGAGTGGGAGGAAACCTTCACTGCAGATACATCTGACAAAGCATTGATTTCCAGAATATATAAACTACTCAAAAAACAAAGAAAAAAGAAAACAAATGACCCACTCAATAGATGGAGCAAAGAACTGAACAGAGACTTCACAAGTGAGGAATTAGAGATGTCTGAGAAACACCTCAAGAACTGCTCAACATCACTAATCATTAAGGAAATGCAAATGAAAACCACTTTAAGATATCATCTTACTCCAATAAGACTGGCTAGGATCAAGAAAACAAATGATACCAAGTGCTGGAGAGGTTGTGGGGAAAGGGGAACACTCATCCACTGCTGGTGGGAATGTAAACTCGTACAGCCACTATGGAAAGCAGTGTGGAGAACCCTTGGAAGACTTGGAATGAACTTGCCACCTGACCCAGCCATACCACTCCTAGGCATGTACCCTCAAGACTCACCCCACTGCAGAGATACATGCATGGCCATGTTTATTTCAGCTCTCTTCACAATAGCAAGGAGCTGGAACCAACCCAAATGCCCCTCAACTGATGAGTGGATAGAGAAAATGTGGTACATCTACACAATGGAGTTCTATTCAGCAGTAAAGAAAGATGACATTATGAGCTTTGCAGGAAAATGGCTGGAGCTAGAGGACATCATGCTGAGTGAAGTAGCACAGTCCCAGAAAAACATATGATGAATGGTATCCCTCATCTGTGGATGCTAGTGCCAATTACCTAGTTGTAAGTATTTCTTGTGCACAGCCTCTTGAGCTTTTGCCCAAGGCAGTTGGGAGTGATGAATACTGGAAACAACAACGACAACAACAACAACAACAACAACAAAAAGGACTGCATCAAAGAATGGACTGAAACAGTGAACTTCTGCTCAAAACTGTCAACTTCAACATGGAGAATATTGAGAAAGACTGAGAAAGAGGTGAAAAGCATGTTTGGAAGAATGCATGAGCTCTGGTGGGGTGGGAAGATGGGGGGACACAGGTCTAGATTTGATAAAAAATATAAATAAATAAATTTTAAAAAGATGTTATTATTTTGACTGTTATAAGACTCACATTTTATTCTGATTTAGAGTTTTCAGTAAGGTGTTGAAGTTTGGGGTTTGAAACTAGTAAAACAAAACAAAACAAAACAAAAACGCAGCTTCCCTTAAAGCTGCAGGAACTCTGTCATGGTTGTGCCTTTTCTAGTCTCCTGGTTCCTCTCCTAGTAGGCTCCTTGGTTCTTCATATGTGTAATCGTATCTAGTGGTAATTCATGGAAGTGCTGGAGTTCTTTCTCTTTCCCCAATGCCAGCTACCCAATAAATATGTACCCTGGATTCAGATGATCTAAAAAGAATTCAGAAAAGAATATTTTAGCTACCTTAAAATTAATTAATTCATTGATTCATTTCACATGTTTTATTGGACTTCTGCTCCCTAGAGTTGCCATGGAAGCTCTGAAGATATGCCCAACATCAGGGCAGATATGGACTCTGCTCCACAAGGGAGCATTGTGGATGAAGGATGTCTGCCTAGGAGAAGCTAACTTTGTCTACAAGACCATTAACATTTACATGTTTTTAAAATGTCCCTTAAGTTTCCTAGCTGAGTATTATTAAATGATGATGTAATCATTTTCAAAGATCACAAAGCATGCATAAAGTTTTCATTAGAAGTAGATGAAGACTACTTTGTAAAATATGTCTAAATAGCTTTACATGTGAACTGAGCCACAGAGTCTACAGAGTTCTGAACAACTGCAGCGAATGTGCTGTAGCCCTACCAGTCGTCAGGGCCATAAAAGCAGCGCAGGCACCCATGGTGTGACCACTCCATAGAGCAGCGCAGGCACCCATGGTGTGACCACTCCATAGATCAGCGCAGGCACCCATTCTGTGACTACTCCATAGAGCAGCACGGGCACCCATCTTGTGACCATTCCATAGAGCAGCACGGGCACCCATCCCGTGGCCACTCCATAGAGCAGCACAGGCACCCATCGTGTGACCACTCTATAGAGCAGCACAGGCATCAATCCTGTGACCACTCCATAGAGCAGCATGGGCACCCATCGTGTGACCACTCCATAGAGGAGTGTGGGCACCCATCGTGTGACCACTCCATAGAGCAGCACGGACACCCATCGTGTGACCATTCCATAGAGCAGCACAGCCACCCATCGTGTGACCACTCCATAGAACAGCACAGGCACCAATCCTGTGACCACTCCATAGAGCAGCGAGGGCACCCATCCTGTGACCACTCCATAGAGCAGCACGGGCACCCATCGTGTGACCACTCCATAGAGCAGCACGGACACCCATCGTGTGACCATTTCATAGAGCAGCACAGCCACCCATCGTGTGACCACTCCATAGAACAGCACAGGCACCAATCCTGTGACCACTCCATAGAGCAGCGAGGGCACCCATCGTGTGACCACTCCGTAGAGCAGCAAGGACACCCATCCTGTGACCACTCCATAGAGCAGCACAGGCACCCATCCTGTGACCACTCCATAGAGCAGCACGGGCACCCATCCCGTGCCCACTCCATAGAGCAGCATGGGCACCCATCCTGTGACCACTCCATAGAGCAGCACAGGCACCCATCCCGTGACCACTCCATAGAGCAGCGAGGGCACCCATCCCATGACCACTCTATAGAGCAGCACGGGCACCCATCCTGTGACCACTCCATAGAGCAGCACAGGCACCCATCCTGTGACCACTCCATAGAGCAGCACAGGCACCCATCCTGTGACCACTCCATAGAGCAGCGAGGGCACCCATCGTGTGACCACTCCATAGAGCAACACAGGCACCCATCCTATGACCCCTCCATAGAGCAGCACAGACACCAATCCTGTGACCACTCCATAGAGCAGCGCAGGCACCTATCGTGTGACCACTCCATAGAGCAGCGCAGGCACCCATCGTTTGACCACTCCATAGAGCAGCACAGGCACACATCCCATGACCACTCCATAGAGCAGCACAGGCACCAATCCTGTGACTACTCCATAGAGCAGCACGGGCACCCATCGTGTGACCACTCCATAGAGCAGCGAGGGCACCCATCATGTGACCACTCCATAGAGCAACAAGGGCACCCATCGTGTGACCACTCCATAGAGCAGCATGGGCACCCATTGTGTGACCACTCCATAGAGCAGCATGGGTACCCATCGTGTGACCACTCCATAGAGCAGCACAGGCACCGATCCTGTGACCACTCCATAGAGCAGCGAGAGCACCCATCGTGTGTCCACTCCATAGAGCAGCATGGGCACCCATCGTGTGACCACTCCATAGAGCAGCACGGGCACCAATCCTGTGACCACTCCATAGAGCAGCGAGGGCACCCATCGTGTCACCACACCATAGAGCAGCGTGGGCACCCATCGTGTGACCACTCCATAGAGCAGCACGGGCACCCATCGTGTGACCACTCCATAGAGCAGCACGGGCACCCATCCTGTGACCACTCCATAGAGCAGCATGGGCACCCATCGTGTGACCACTCCATAGAGCAGCACAGGCACCCATCGTGTGATCACTCCACAGAGCAGCATGGGCACCCATCGTGTGACCACTCCATAGAGCAGCATGGGCACCCATCATGTGACCACTCCGTAGAGCAGCGTGGGCACCCATTGTGTGACCACTCCGTAGAGCAGCTTGGGCACCCATCGTGTGACCACTCCATAGAGCAGCATGGGCACCCATCATGTGACCACTCTGTAGAGCAGCGTGGGCACCCATTGTGTGACCACTCCGTAGAGCAGCGTGGGCACCTATCGTGTGACCACTCCTTAGAGCAGTGAGGGCACCCATTGTGTGACCACTCCATAGAGCAGCACAGGCACCCATCCTGTGACCACTCCATAGAGCAGCACGGGCCCCCATCGTGTGACCACTCCATAGAGCAGCGAGGGCACCCATCGTGTGACCACTCCATAGAGCAGCGAGGACACCCATCATGTGACCACTCCACACTGCGGCACGGGCACCCATCCTGTGACCACTCCATAGAGCAGCACGGGCACCCATCCCATGCCCACTCCATAGAGCAGCACGGGCACCCATCCTGTGACCACTCCATAGAGCAGCACAGGCACCCATCCTGTGACCACTCCATAGAGCAGCAAGGGCACCCATCCCATGACCACTCTATAGAGCAGCACAGGCACCAATCCTGTGACCACTCCATAGAGCAGCAGAGGCACCCATCCTGTGACCACTCCATAGAGCAGCATGGGCACCCATCCCATGCCCACTCCATAGAGCAGCACGGGCACCCATCGTGTGACCACTCCATAGAGCAGCACAGGCACCCATCATGTGACCACTCCATAGAGCAGCGAGGGCACCCATCCCATGACTACTCTATAGAGCAGCACAGGCACCCATCCCGTGCCCACTCCATAGAGCAGCACGGGCACCCATCCTGTGACCACTCCATAGAGCAGCACAGGCACCCATCCCATGACCACTCCATAGAGCAGCACAAGCACCCATCCTATGACCACTCCATAGAGCAGCACAGGCACCCATCCTGTGACCACTCCATAGAGCAGCACAGGCACCCATCCTGTGACCACTCCATAGAGCAGCACAAGCACCCATCCTGTGACCACTCCATAGAGCAGCATGGGCACCCATCGTGTGACCACTCCATAGAGCAGCGAGGGCACCCATCGTGTGACCACTCCATAGAGCAGCGAGGTCACCCATCGTGTGACCACTCCATAGAGCAGCGAGGTCACCCATCGTGTGACCACTCCATAGAGCAGCGGAGGCACCCATCGTGTTACCACTCCATAGAGCAGCGAGGGCACCCATCGTGTGACCACTCCATAGAGCAGCGAGGGCACCCATCGTGTGACCACTCCGTAGAGCAGCAAGGACACCCATCATGTGATCACTCCATAGAGCGGCACGGGCACCCATCCCGTGACCACTCCATAGAGCAGCACGGGCACCCATCCCGTGCCCACTCCATAGAGCAGCATGGGCACCCATCCTGTGACCACTCCATAGAGCAGCACAGGCACCCATCCCGTGACCACTCCATAGAGCAGCGAGGGCACCCATCCCATGACCACTCTATAGAGCAGCACGGGCACCCATCTTGTGACCACTCCATAGAGCAGCACAGGCACCCATCCTGTGACCACTCCATAGAGCAGCACAGGCACCCATCCTGTGACCACTCCATAGAGCAGCGAAGGCACCCATCGTGTGACCACTCCATAGAGCAACACAGGCACCCATCCTATGACCCCTCCATAGAGCAGCACAGGCAACAATCCTGTGACCACTCCATAGAGCAGCGCAGGCACCTATCGTGTGACCACTCCATAGAGCAGCGCAGGCACCCATCGTTTGTCCACTCCATAGAGCAGCACAGGCACCCATCGTGTGACCACTCCATAGAGCAGCGCAGGCACCCATCGTCTGACCACTCCATAGAGCAGCGAGGGCACCCATCGTGTGACCACTCCATAGAGCAGCGAGGGTACCCATCGTGTGACCACTCCATAGAGCAGCGAGGGCACCCATCGTGTGACCACTCCATACAGCAGCGAGGACACCCATCATGTGACCACTCCATACAGCGGCACGGGCACCCATCCCGTGACCACTCCATAGAGCAGCGCAGGCACCCATCGTGTGACCACTCCATACAGCAGCACGGGCAGCCATCGTGTGACCACTCCATAGAGCAGCACAGGCACCCATCCCGTGCCCACTCCATAGAGCAGCACGGGCACCCATCCCGTGCCCACTCCATAGAGCAGCACGGGCACCCATCCTGTGACCACTCCATAGAGCAGCATGGGCACCCATCGTGTGACCACTCCATAGAGCAGCGAGGACACCCATCGTGTGACCACTCCATACAGCGGCACGGGCACCCATCCCGTGCCCACTCCATAGAGCAGCACGGGCACCCATCCTGTGACCACTCCATAGAGCAGCACGGGCACCCATCCTCTGACCACTCCATAGAGCAGCGAGGGCACCCATCCCATGACCACTCCATAGAGCAGCACAGGCACCCATCCTATGACCACTCCATAGAGGAGCACGGGCATCCATCGTGTGACCACTCCATAGAGCAGCGCAGGCACCCATCGTGTGACCACTCCATAGAGCAGCACTGGCACCCATCGTGTGACCACTCCATAGAGCAGCGAGGTCACCCATCGTGTGACCACTCCATAGAGCAGCGAGGGCACCCATCGTGTGACCACTCCATAGAGCAGTACAGGCACCCATCGTGTGACCACTCCATAGAGCAGCGCAGGCACCCATCCTGTGACCACTCTGTAGGGCATCGAGGGCACCCATCGTGTGACCACTCCATAGAGCAGCACGGGCACCCATCCTGTGACCACACTCTTAGTGAAATCTGTTTGGCAAGAATTTCACTTGGGAAATTGCTTTTATTCAGGACATCTTTGTTTAGATGCTAGGATTGGACACTTTACATTTAATAATAAATGATTATCTAAAGATATCGAAGGATGAACTCAATCGATGTCCTATTCTATAAGTGGGTGCATATCGAATTCATTTTTTGTTGATCAAGAAAGATCTGATCAAGAAAAATCTTATTTTTGCATGCTTTCTGGGTATAAATATAATACCTTTTAGAAGTGCACTTCTATCACAAAATTTTCCTCTTACCTAACTTTCCCATGCTCTTATAAAGATGAAAGGCAGTTGGTTACAATCCTCTGTAGAACACCAGACTGTAGTTCTTTGTTCATTTTGCCATTCAACAAGTTTTTGAGTACCCACTGCTAAGAATAACTCCCTGGGATAAAGCCAGATACATTCTGGGCTCTTTTAAATTACTTTCATGGTCAAAGGATCCTCATTCTTTATTTTTTGGAACAAATTTTCCAACCACTAATTTCTGTTCCTGCTTGTCTTCCTTATTTGCTCTGGGTTACTGGGAAAGTCAACAGTATTCTGTAAAATAAGTTTTCTGAATTTATTAAAATGAATATAACTGATATTTACCGCACAGATGGTTTGAAGTTTGAAAGGAATGTCAAATGTTCAGTAAATGTTAGTCCTGACTGGCCATTATTATTTAAATTGTGTCTCTACTGTTGCTCTTTAATCAGTATAACTAATTGCCACATGTCGAGTATTTATATTTAAATTAAGTAAAATTAAACAAACTTAGAAATGAATAGAACTGACCATACCTCTAAGCCCTTGAATATGAGGGTGAGACAGCAGGAGAAAGAGGAAGAGCAGAGGTCTGTTATAGTGGAGCATGGCTCCTTGCTTATTTCTGATGGGCTTGCTGCTGCTTCCATAAAAGCAGACAGCTATTGCTCCACTATGACTTTTTAAGCTACTTTATATTACAAGGCTTAAGAACATGCCCTGGAGCTAGAAGAGTGCCTGGGTTACCATCCTGGAGTCTCTACTTACTGGCTGTGTGACTTGGGACAAGCTTTTAAAACCTCTCTGTTCTTATACTTCCTCCATGTAAAATATAGACCACACAATATTTACATTATCCATAAGTCTCCACCCAGCACTGAGAACAGTCTGAGAAGGAGAGTCTTGAAGTGCTTGGAAGGCACATATCACTTGAACAGTTTTCACAAACCTGTCAACTTGCCTTTCCCTGGCATTTTTTTTTTTTTTTGAACACTTTTTCTACTGAAATTTTCTGAGTCTCATTTATTTTAGAAACAATAAGACACTTGTGATGGCTAATCCTGGGTGTCAACTTGACTGGACTAAAGAACAAATAAGAGAAAAATGATCTTCGGATTGGACTACCTCAACCCGGATGGCCCACCCCAAATGTGGGCGTTACCTTCTGCCAGCAGGCAGTATTAAAGGCCATGGCAGAGGGAGCTGGTCCCTTTTTTTCCTGTGGCTTGCCTCTCTCTCACTGGTGAGCTTGTCTTGCTGCTGTGATCAACCCTTCGGATCCTAGCCTGTATTGAGACCAGCAGATCTCCTGGAATCCATCGGGCCTTCAGCACCAGATTGGGACTACTGAGACATCCAGCCATGCGGACTGAGCAGTTTCCTGGATTCTCAGCCTCTCCAGTGCAGCGCAGCTACTGTTGGACTACTTGAGCTCTGTCACGTGAGCAAATCAATAAATTGTATATAGCTATATATTCGTCCTGTTGCTTCTGTTTCTTTAGAGAACCCTGACTAATACAACACTTTAAACAGAATAGTTCATTGCTTTGGGAATCACAATGACAAAAAAAATAAAACAGAATAGTTCAAAAAATAGAAATATGAGCTGTAGCAATGGCTCAGTGGTTAAGAACACTGGCTACTCTTGCAGGGGACTAGTATTCAGTTTCCAGCACTAACATGGCAGGTAAGAGCCATCTGTAACTCCAGTTCAAGGGTATCCAATGTCTTTTTCTGGACACCCGGTTATTGCTTGTGCATGATGCACTTAGTACACATGCAGGTAAAACACTCATATACATAAAATAAAAATAGGAATATTATATACTTCTCAAGTATGGACTAAGTATGAAGTACAGTAGTGTGTCTGACATTTGATAGACACTATCTCCTTACTTCCCTTCTATTTCTTGCTAGAACTGCTACAAAGCACAAGTCATCCTGCATGTGATGGTCAGTTGTCCTTCAGGGTTATGTAACCTTGTATGTGAACAAAGCAAACTAACTATACTAAATCATAGCCCTGTAAGACAACACCCAGGGTCTGTGAAGCAGACAATGTGTTTTTCTCCCTGACATTCTGACTCCTATTTTGTGTGCTCTGGGGTGACTCAGATAACTGTACATTTTAAATTACATAGCCAATGGCAGGGGTGAACAGTGAGAATAATATAATGAGACAGAAAAACTAAACCACAGATGGGTGCAAAAGCCATTAACAGTCATTTATTTAAAAAAACATTTGCTGGGGCTGGAGAGACGGCCTAGCGGTTAAGAGCACCGACTGCTCTTGCAGAGGACCCGGGTTCGATCCCCAGCACCCACATGGCGGCTGAGAACCGTCTGTAACTCCAGTCCCAGGGGAATCCGATGCCCTCTTCTGACCTCCGCGGCATTGCATGACACGGGTGCACAAACCTACGTGCAGACAGTACATTCACACACATACAAGAATAAATAAAAAAAATAAAAAAAAACACATTTGTTGATTCAATCTCCATTTAGTCTTCTGGATAAAGCATTATACTGGATACTACTTATCCTTCAGAATAAGTTTAGCAATTGCTTAGTTTGGGTTTATATTTAAATTGGTTTTCATTCACCAAACATGGAGGGAATGATTTTAGAAAATGGAGTAGCTCAGGATATCAGGAAAGAATCAGGCTGAGATTAGAAATTCTGTCAGCATTCAGTATGTAATTTCATCTATAAAATGAGGTGTTTCAGGAAAAAGTAAATGTCTTTATTAATGTGCACTTTTAGCAGGCTAGTAGAACTGCTTTGTTCTAGCCTCAGTGCTCTCTGACATGACAGAACATTGTTCTTTTTATACAGACTGTGGTGATGACCTTGAGCCAGGGGCTGCGGGCAGCCTGAGAGAGTGGGCAGGGTTATTGGATTAACCCAGTGTGAGCAAAGTTATAGTAGAGTGACTTAGCAAAATTACATCTTCTTCCTGTGATGTGTCTTCTGGACTGCAGGATAGCAAAACCATTGTGCAGCGGGGAGCCAACTGACAACAGCAGCTCTCTCCCCTCTGACATCAGCAAGCTGGCCCCTGAACAGTTTGATATTGACTAAGGTTTTACGTGCTGATGCCCTGAGGAGATGTGGGAAATGAACAGCTATAGAGCTGTAGTAAATCCGTGCCACACCCTCTGTTCTGAGCAGGGAAGTTTTGGAAACCTGTGAATGTGACTTCAGATCTTTGTGGGCCAGGGTGGGCAAGTCTTCAGTTAACCTGGGCAGATCTTGGACATATCCACTCAAGTTGCCATTTGTACTGACCTTATCCAGCAGTTCAGAGCCCTTATTTCCTGGTGGAAGATAAGAGAGGAGTTTGAGGGAAGGAGAACGGACATAGCTCTCATGTCCCCGAAATCGGGATAGAGACTTGATTCATATATTAGCATAATTATTGACATGGCAAAAAAATGAATGGATGAACATGTTAATGTGGTACTTACATTCAACTGAGAGTTATGCAGAAGCCCTATAATTAGGATGTTTGGAAACCTGGTTTGGTACATGTTTCTGTGTCATCGGCAAAGTCCATGAGTTAGAATGGCTGTAGTCTCAACAGTCCCACAAGATGAACAGAAGTCAAGGGCACTGTGCTTGTCTGTTGTCTCAGGCCAGATAATCAAAGGTATCTTTTGTTTCTCACTTAAAAATAACTAGTAACTACTGTATCGGGAAGCACCCATATCCCTCTCCATAATTAACCTGGAATCCAAACAGGATAAAAAAAAATAAGTAATCCTTTTTACTCTACCAGAAGAAATAAATGTCTATCACAGGAAAATGAAGTGGAGCTTAGAGGAGAATCTAATTGCCCAGTTCAATCACGCCGACAGAAAATGCCTGGCTAAAGAAGGGCAGGCAGTGCGGCAGTGTTTTGGCAAAAATTTAAAATAAAAAGAAAGGGGGAAAATTGTTCCAATTCTTAAGAATTTTAAAGAAAAAACGGAGACAGCTGCTGCATTTCTCCAGCCTGTTATCTCTTTCAACCAGACCCAAAGACAGACCAGCTCCTGGCTCAATTAATCACTTGTTGTTTTTGATGATGGGAGAGTCTGGGACTTACCTACTGCTTTCTTTTAGGCAAGGAGCTAGGTTCCCAAATAGGAATGGAATGCAAGTCAGTAGAAGGAAAAGGCCACTTCCACAGCGACCAAAACATAGCTTCTTGGTGATTTCACTCCGCTGGTTTTTGCTGTTATCATAAAGTAACTTTGCAAAGAACTCCTCTCAATCCATTATGACGTCACATCCATATACATTCCAACCTAAATGAACAATTCTGTCTTAAGTGTGCTTCCTGATTATTCTTTAAAGCTTTTAAGTTTTCACTCATTTAGTGCATAAAAGTTTGAGTATAGTTTGTCCCCACTGAAACTCACACTGAAATTCAATTCCCAATAATAATGGTGTTGAGAGGTGGCTCAGCCTATACCATGTGCTTGGTTCATTAGGGGGGATTGCTGCTTTCTTGTGGGAGAGACTTCTCTTTCTTACAGGCCTGGATTGGTTACCATCAGGGTGGATTGCTGTGAAATGAGTCAGGCAGCTTCCCCCTTCTCCCTGATGTATGCTCTGTTTCTACCACTTACCTTCTCTTCTGTTCTGCTTTCTGCTATGAACAGAGCCTCCACAAGGGCTACAGCAGAACCTGAGCAGACTTCTCCTCTCAGCCTGATTCTCTTCTGAGGCCTTGAGCTGCTCCATCTTCTAAAGTCATTCTTTCTGTTTAGTGAATGGAAACCAATGTGCTTGGACATTCTCCCTTCTAGATTATGGTAGAAAAAAATCAATCCTTTTCCTTCATAAAGCATTTAACCTCAGATATTTTGTTACAGCAGCAGAAAATACATAAAACCTTCATTGATTAAGTATGTTATCTGAATGGTATTTTAACAAGAAAACTCTGGGCTGGAGTCTCTGTGGCTGAAGAATAATCCCAGGACCTCCTCTAGACCAAGGCTCAGCAACTTAAAGCACAAAGGTGACAGCAAGTGAGTGGGATGATAGCCAGAGGTCAGCTTCAAAAGAAATATGGAGTTGGCTTTGAAGGCAATCTCATGTGTTTAGGACATAAAGCTGGGGCCAAGAATGTGGGATGGCATAGAGAAGTTGACAATTTGGATTTCTTGTTGTTAAAGAGGATTATTTTAGGATGTTGATCTTAAATAAGATGTTGCCTGGGATTCACTGCGTTTCAGGGTGAGGTTTAATCTGTTCTTTGAGTTGCACTGCTTAGGTAAGGAGCAGATTTTTTTTCGTCTCCTTATGAAAGCCTAACAAAACCTGGGCTTTCTCTTTTCATGGAGAAACTCATTTATTATTATGAAATAAAAATCCATTTTTTATCCTTGTCTTTTTTTTTTTTTTTTTTTTTTTTTTTTTTTTTTTTTTTTTTTTTTTTTTTTTTTTTGGTCTTTTCGAGACAGAGTCTCCCTGTAGCCCCAGCTGTCCTGGAACTCACCTTGTAGACCAGGCTGGCCTTGAACTCACAAAGAACCGCTTGTTTCTGCCTCCCAAGTGCTAGGATTAAAGGCGTGTGCCCCCACGCCCAGCTTAGCCTTGTCTTTTAAATAATGTTCAGCCTTCTGCTGCATCTTCTCCAAGGTCCTGAAGCTTCTCACTTCTCCCATAATGGTGCTCAGCCCGAGTGGGTTTTTCTATTCTAGCTTAAGTCCTTTGCTACATACAATGGAAATTTTTTGGATTCCTTCTGAATCTCCCACTCTGTTTCCCAGCCTATTCTCCAGATTCCACAACAGGAGGATCTAGGCCTTGGCTGAGCAAGCCCTGTAGGCAGGAAGGAGTTAGGGGAGAAAGAAGCAGACAGGGCTCATCCAGGATCTAACTGCATTCAAGCTCTGTCCTTGATCATCTGGTTTTGTTGAGCCCTACTTTCTGACCTCATAAACTAGTCTGTTTTATCACTGTGATGTCTTGAGTTTTAATTATTTGAAGGGAATATCTAAAATAATGGTTAGTTACCTTTGAATCACTTATAGTATTGTGTTGTTCAGTAGCCATATCCTCTGATTGAGTCACTCTCTCTTGGTTAGAGAAGAGGTTATAAGGCACAGGAAGCAAATGAAACAAGGCCCAGGAATACTATAAAATGTACAAGACTCGCAAGACCCCTCCTCCAGATCACATAAGCAGAAAATAATAGCAAGGAGATCAGCTGATTAGCTGAGCTGTCTGCAAGTTGTATGAGAATCTAAGGAATGCGCACTCATGAGCTGTTCTGGGGCTTGCTTTCTACAGCTGCATGAGTCATCTCTGCTCCTGCAAATATCTTTTTGTAACAACAATAAACTCACTAGTTCACTAAGATAGTCGGAGTTCCAATTGCTTCTGTGGTCTGTTAATATCCTACCTGGGTGAATAGATGCTTTTGCATGTCTCTCTAGGCAATGTCACACAATAAGACATGAATATTCAGAACGTTGATACATCTTTAAATGACCCAGAGAAAGTTGAGATAATGGAATGACCTGTCCAATTGAGTCAGGGGTACTAGAAGGGGCCAAATTGAACTTGTGTATTTAGTTAACTTCATAATGATCTTTGCTCAATATCACATCTGTATTGAGCACAAGTATCAGGAAATGTTATCATAGAAATATAATTCTGAAGAAAATAGGGTTCAGTTAAGTGGGAGATATTATGAATAAATATGATTTCCTGAACACTTACTTTTACGCTGATAGTTCTTACAATAGTTCTTAAGATGTATTTATCCTCATTTGTAGTTGGGGAAATAGAAATTAATTTTGAAGACTTTGTGTAATTAATTGTCAACTGGATGGGGTCTAAAATCACCTAGGAGCCAAATCTCTGGGCATGTCTGTCAGTGAGTTTCTAATTGTGTTGCCTTAGGAGAGAAGAGCCATGGGCTGGGGTTCCAGGATGAATGGAAAGGACAAGGCCAGTGGTGCACCAGCACTCAGGCATCTGCTTGTTGACTGTGGCACGTGAGAGCTGGTGCAGAGGCGTTCTCTGCCAGGGTGGACCGTATCCTTTCTCAAACTGCAAGTCAGAATAAACATTTCCCTCCTGAAGCTGGTTCTTGTTGGGAATTTGGTCATAGCAATGAAAAAATTGGTACCAAAGAATGGGGCCTTTGATGTGATGAACATGACCCTGTGGTCCATAAGACTTTGGAGCTGGTTTGGGGAGAAACATGGAATTGTTTGGAACTTTGAGCCAGAAAAGCCCTACAGCAGTGTAAGAAGCACTTAATGGTCCATTCTGGTGGGGGTTTGGAAGACCAGAGGCTGAGAGAAATGTGAACAGTGGAGGCTTGGCTCATGGTATTTAACACCTGAACAAGAGCTCTATAGGGAACTGAGCTAGAGACCATTCTTGTTATATTCTGGTAAAAATCCAGCTTCATTCTTATGTCCTGAGAACTTCAATGAAAGCCAATTCTAAAGTAATGAAGTAATTTGTTTGGTGGAGGAAATTTTCCTTTTCTTTATTTACATTTTTGTTTTGCTTTTTACTTTTCTTTATTTTAAAAAAAGTTTTATTTTATTTTTATAGTTATGTGTGCATGCATGTGTGTGCAACTCTCTCTCTCTCTCTCTCTCTCTCTCTCTCTCTCTCTCTCTGTCTCTGTGTGATCACATGCACATGAGTGCAGGTGCCTGTTAAGGTTAGAGGCATTAGATTTCCCTGGAGCTTGAGTTACAGGTAGTTGTGAGCTGCCCAACATGGGTGCTGAGAATAAAATTCAGGTCCTCTGCAAGAGTTTATAACTGTGGAGCCATATACAATAATGTAATATAATATAATATAATAATATAAATAGTACAATGTAAATAATATTTTATTAATTTCTGAGAACTCTAAACATGCATACAGTAGATTTCGGTAAGATTCACTCCCCACAATCCTCCCAGGTCCACTCCTGCTCGCCCTACCCCTTCCAACTCTATGGATTAGAAAAAAAATCACTGAATCTAATTTGTGGTGCCATAGTGAGGGTGGTGCCATCCACTAGAACATGATGACCTTACCAGGAGTCACATCCTTCAAGAAAACTGATCTTCTTTCCCACAGAAACCATTGCCTCTCAATAGTTCCTTAGTTAAGGGGCTCTTCCCCCATGTCCATGCAAGGAGTGTCGACTGGCTTAATCTTGTGCAGGTCTTATGCAGGCAGCCACAGCTGCTGAGAGAGTTCGTGAGGGCATTCATCCTATCATGTCCAGAAGACACCGTTTTGTTCTGATTTTCTCCAACCTTTGGTTCTTACAAGTTTTTTTTTTTTTTACCTCCTCTTCAATTACACTTGCTGAGTCTTGGTGAAGGAGGACTGTCACAGAGAAGTACCATGTGTGGCTGAACACGCCACAGATTTTTATTCTCTGTGTGTTGACTAGTTGTAAGTCTCTGTGTTAACTGCCATTTATTACACAAAGATGATTCTATGATAAAATCTGAGATATGCATTATTCTATGGGTATAGACATACAAATTTAGAGAGCATTCATAAACGGTTTACTTATCTGTGATTGTGTGAGGTATAATAATGACCAGTGTGGTAAGATATCCCTGTGCATGCAACAGTGCCATGAATGTTATGATTGGATTTAAAGCCTGCTCCATTGAAGGAAAAACATAGCTAGTATTGCAACTCTGGTCAAGAACCCGTCATATGGAGATCATAGGGGTCAGGAATGAACCTACTTTGCTAATTAGAAAAGTAGAGGATAGCATTCATGGATGTTCAGGATACTAATACCATGGCTTCTCCATTGGGGAAAGCTGCAGGCACACAGTGGAGTTAATGTGAGAGGATATATGTATAATGTCAGCAAAGTTGGATGATTGGAACTACTCAAGGCTCTTGGAGTCCCAGTAATTCCATCATGAACTCCAGATGCCAAAAATGGAGCTGTAAGATTTTATAACTGCCCTGATGAGTTTTGGCCTTACTTTGGTCCAATATTTCCCTGCTTATGTTCCAATTTCTCAGAGTAGTTACTCTGTACCATTGTATATTATAGGAAGTATGTAACTTTAAAAAATATAGTAACTCACAGTTAGGGATTGCTCACATCTCAGAAGAAACTCTGTACTTACATTTTTTAATAGTAGTGGAAGTATCAAAAACTGTGGGGGATTTTTAAAATTAGACTAATGGAATTTTGCTTTATGATATGACTATGAGCTTATGGAGTGAAGGGGTGGAAGATTATAGCTTAAAAGTGATCTGTTTGAGTATCAGGTTCACAGGCAAGGACTTGTGATGGTTAATATTGTCAACTTGATAGGATCTGGAATCACTTAGAAAACAAAGCTCTGGCATGCCTATGGGGGTGTTTTTAGATTGAATTAACTTAGGTCGGAAGACCTAATTGAGTCGTTTGAATGAGAAATATCCCTCATAGCTTCATATATTTGAAACTTTGGTCCCTGAATGGTGACACTGTTTAGGGAGTTTATAGAACCTTTAGGAGGTAGAGCCTTGCTGGAGAAAGTACATCATGGGGTCAGGCTTTCAGAATTGATAGCCTCACTTTCACTTGCTTTCTGCTTCATGTTTGTGACTGAGGATGTGATTTCTCAGCTTCTTGCTCTGTCTGCCTTTCTTACCGTTTTGGATTTTCCTCCTGGAAATTATAAGCCAAAATAACCCCCTTTTCCAATAAATCTCTTTTGGCTATGGTATTTTATCACAGCAAGAAAAAGTAACTAATACAGAAATTGGTACCAGGAGTGGGGTTATTGCTTTGGAACTTTGAACTAGAAAAGTGGTTTAATACTGTAAGCAGAGCTGTGCAACCTGTTCTAATAGGAGCCTGGAAGACTTTAATACCAAGAGTAATGTGGAAAGTGGAGGCTTGAGGTTTCAGTGGGGAACAAGGTCTTTTTTAAAAATTGGGCTAGAGATCATTTGTATGATATTTTGAGAAAAATCTGATTGTTATTAATAAGTTGAGAATTCATGTGAGGCTGCATTGAAAAGTAATAGACATTTCTTAGGCAGAGGAAGTTTCAAGGCAGCATAATATAGAGTCTGCAGAATGGTTATTACTAGAAACTCTTATGCAGGTCTGCAATGAAAAAGAGCAAGTGGCACAGAAAGAAATACAAAATGTACAGTTTGGAGATAGAAAGGAGCACTTGGAAGTTTAATGCTACAGCAAAGCATGTGCTGACAAGAGAGGCTGTAATTAAGGATACTAGCTCCATTAAAGAGAGGCCTCCTGCTCTGCATTGGAAAAATTACAAGGGTGCCATAGCTTTCAACTTGTGAAAGGAGGAAGCTCAAGGGTTTGCTAGATCCTAGAAAGAAGTGAGTTAGACATAGTAGAGTTGCTGCCTTAGTGGTTGATAGATGTGAGAGTATATCTGAAGCTGGCAGCTAGACTTGGCAGTATCATCCATGTGGTACTGGATTTAAAGGCATCAAAGATGCAAGAGTAAGGAGATTATAGATCACTCATCTGTAGTTTTAGACAGCTGCTGAGGAGAGGTAACATGTGAGGGAGGAGTCCCTGCTAGGATTTGGGGAACTGATTGTGTGAAGATGTAAAAGTGAAGCCTGGGTTGCAGTAGAGACCCTGAGATGTTGAGGATGCCAGAGCTGTGAGAAATACTCCAGGAGATAGAGGCATATAGGGAGTAGAACCTGCTCAAGAGAGAGATGTATGTGGTAGACAGCAAAGCTGGAGAGGCAGAGCCATTCTATGCCCTTTGAAACTAAAATCCCAGGCTGGGCTTGGAGCTACAGGATTCGGTTTCTGTTATGCTGGTTTTTCATCTGTTTTTTTTTTTCTTCTTCTTTTTTTGTCCCATGTTTCCTTGCTTACATCACTTCCTATGCCCACATTCCTTGCTTTTGGAGTGGAAATGTATATTCTGTGCCATTGTATATTGGAAGTGTTTAATATTGTTTTTTATTTTACAGTGAGTCATAGCTAAGAGATTATTTTGAGTCTCAAAAGAAACTGGACTTTGAAACAGTGTTGAGACTATTAAAATGATATGGGGTAGGGGCTTTTTAATGTTTAACTAAACACATTTCACATTATGATATGTATCATCAGCCTATGGGGGCAGTGAGTGGAATGTGGTGATTTGAATGAAAAATATCTTCCATAGGTTCATGTATTTTAAGATTTGGCTTCCAAGGGTGGTGTTGTTTGGGGACGTTATAGCACCTTCGGCAGGTGGAGGCTTGTTGGAGGAAGGCTCACTGAGGGAGGGCACTGAGTGCTTCTCCACTTGCCCCACTTTCAGTTGTTGTTGGTTTTTGGTGTTTGTGGTTTTTTGCTCAGCTTCCTGCTCTGGCTGCCTGCTGCCATGCTGTCCCTGCCATTATGAACTCTACTCCTAGTCTGAACTCCCCCACCACCAAACTCTTTCTTTTGTAAGTTGTTTTCAGTCATGGTGTTTTATTGCAATAATACAAAGTAACTAATATACCTACCATAAATGTAGAAGACGCCATTCCCCGGGCTGGAGGCCTGGACTGAGTAGAATGGAGAAAGTAAGCAGACTTTTAGCATTCATCTTTCTGTGCTTGTGGCTGTGCACACAGACTGCAAGCAGCTGCCTCCCTTCTTAAATTGTAAGCCAAGAAAAACCCTTCCTTCAGTTGCCCCTCAGTTGCTTCTTAGTCATAGCAATGAGAGAAGTAACTAAGTGAATAAAGACAGAACGTTAAATTAAATCAATGTTTCTTTCATCACTTAATCATGATATATAAATTCATCTACAAATATGTACTATAAATGCCTGTGTGTGTGTGTGTGTGTATGTGTTCTAGATGCAAGGTGTAGGTCTCATACAAAACAACTATAGCCAATTAAATACAAAGATCTAGATTTATAAATCAGCCTAAAACCTAGGAAGGAATACATATGTAGAGTTTACTGTGACCAGCAGAATCAAATTTCATCTGGAACAAAACACCTTCAAAGAGGTTTTAAATAAATTTTGTTTATTCTAATTCAACATCAAAAAAGGCACTCATTTAAAAAAATGTAGTGTGTTTTATTATTAAATTTAAGGAAATAATATCTCATTTAACTTAACAAGTTCTCCAGAGCATGTGAACTGTTTTTTTTTAATGGGAAGAGTAATGAATAAAAGCAGAACTCAGAATATGACTGAATTATGTGCTGATAAGCAAGGCGCATGTCCTCATTCATCAGTTACAACTGTCCAGTTAATAAAACGTAGCAGAGAGTTTACTGAGAATGGAGAAAATAAATTCTCTTTCCTGGGGATCTTACTAGCTGGTACATAAATAATCCATTAAGATGTGGTTTGGGCTTTATATTCTCAGGCTGCAGGTGCAAAAATGAGAGAGTGAGAAATCTTATAGCTATATGGAAATGAAGGAACGAGTTCAAAGGACAGGTTGGTGTTTGAGAATAAAAGGGCTGGAGAGATGGCTCAGCAGTTAAGGGAAATGGCCGCTCTTGCAGAGAACCCAGGTTTGGTTCCCAGCACCTACCTGGCAACTCACAACTATCTATAACTTCAGTTCCAAAGGATCCAATGCCCTCTTCTGGTGTCCACAGGTATTTACCACATGGTACACTTACATACATATGTAGAAAACAAAATAAAACATGTAAAACAAAAATTAAAAACCCACATTAAATAAAAATGTTAATAGAACAATGCTGACCAGGGGACTAGACAGTTGTGGTGAGAGAACAAACCTGTTAAATATCAGGTTGAGCAGGTGGGGAACAAGCATGGAAAACAGGAAAATGTGGAATTAAGATTGTGAGAGGCTGAAGGACAAAAACCACGCCATCATCTCAATAGATGCGGAGAAAGCCTTTGACAAAATCCAGCACCCTTTCATGTTTAAAGTCCTGGAGGGAATTGGTCTGGAGGGATCATTCCTCAATGTAATCAAAGCCATATACAGAAAACCCACAGCCAATATCATCCTAAATGGGGAAATGACAGAAGCATTCCCCTTAAAGGTAGGAACTCGGCAAGGCTGCCCCCTGTCACCACTCCTCTTCAATATAGTGCTAGAAACCCTAGCTAGGGCAATAAGGCAAGAAAAGGAAATTAAAGGAGTTCTAATTGGAAAAGAGGAAGTCAAGCTATCCCTTTTTGCTGATGATATGATTGTCTACCTAAGGGATGCTAAGAACTCCACCAGAAAACTCCTAGAAACGATTAAGAGCTTTGGTAAAGTGGCAGGATACAAAATAAACCTAGAAAAATCAGTAGCCTTTCTGTACACCAACAACAAGCAATTGAAGAAGGACTACAAGGAGACCTTCCCACTCACAATAGCCTCAAAAACAATAAAATACCTAGGAACAAACCTAACCAAAGACACCAAGGATCTCTACAACAAAAATTTTAAACCCCTGAAAAAGGAAATTGAGGAAGACATCAGAAGATGGACAAACCTCCCATGCTCATGGATTGGGAAAATAAATATAGTAAAAATGTCCATCCTACCCAAACTAGTGTACAGATTTAATGCAATCCCATCAGAAATCCCACAGAGTTTCTTTCCCACAGGCCTGGAAAAAAATCCTCATTTCATTTGGAAAAACAAAGACCGCCAATAGCCAAAAGCAACCCTAATGAAAAGAGCAATACAGGGGAGGATCGCTATACCAGGCATTCCAAAACTGATCTATAGGGCTATAGTCATAAAAGACGGCTGGTACTGCACAAAAACAGACCCAGTTGACCAATGGAATAAAACTGAAGATCCAAAACCTGAGCACATACAATTTCAGCCACTCTAATATTTGACAAGGGGGCCAAGAAGACACAATGGAAGAAAGACCAGCATCATTCAGCAAGTGGTGCTGGCAAAAACATGGGATCACCACTTGTAGAGAATGAATTAAACCCCTACCTCTCCACCTTGTACAAAGGTCAACTCCAGATGGACCAAAGACCTAAACCGTGAAACCCCAAACTCTGGAGGTGATAGAAGAGAAGCTGGCAGCAGACTACAAGACATAAGGTGTAGGAAAGATTCCTAAATCAACAGAGGACAGCAGCTTGCACAAGAAATAAGACGACCAATTGACAAATGGGACCTCATTTAAACTCAAAAAGCTTCTGTATCATCAAGGAAGAAAAGGAAGTGAAAGGGAAACCAACCCAAAAACAGTGGGAGGAAACCTTCACAGAGATACATCTCACAAGCATTAATTTCCAGATATACAAGCCTACTCAAAAACAAAGAAGAAAGAAAACAAATGAATCATCAAAGAGAGGAGCAAAGATCTGAATAGAGCTTCACAGAGGAGGAGTTAGAGGATGGCCGAGAAACATCTTAAGAAGTGTTCAAACCAATCTTCTGATAATTAAGGAAATGCAAATTAAACCACACTGAGATTACCACCTTACTGCCAATGAAGACTGGCTAGGATCAGGAAAGAATACACAAAAAAAAAAAAAAGTGCTGGAGAGGTTGTGGGGAAAAGGGGAACCACTCATCCATTGCTGGTTGGGAATGTAAACTTGCTACAGCCCTATGGAAAGCAGTGTGGAGAACCCTAAAGACTCAAAATGAGCCTTCCATTTGACCCAAGTCCATACCAACTCCTGGGTATATACCCACAAGCCACATACTTACTGCAAAGATACTATCCACAGCTATGTTTATGCAGCTCTGTTTCACAATTAGCAAAAGCTGGACCAGCAGGTGCCTTCAATGACGAGTGGATGAGAAAATGTGGTACATAAAATGAAAAAAGTAAAAAAGGACAAAAAAAAACATCATGAAATTTGCAGGTAAATGGATGGAGCTGGAAAGAATTATGTTAAGTGAAGTCCAGTCTCCCAGGAAAACAAACGACAAATGTAGTCTCATATTATGTGGATGCTAGTACCAATAACACCAGATATAAATATTTCTTCATTGGAGGAGGGAGGCATAGTAAAAAACAAAAGAAAGACTGCATTCGAAATGGACTGATGGTGAATTGGAAAGGGGGGATGGTGGGAGAGGGCCGGGTTGTAATATTCGATTGGCAATTATGACGTGAGCTCAGCAAAACCCCATGTTTCGCCTAGACTGTCTACAGGACACATTGGTGTTTTGCTAGTTAAAGTAAAAGTAAACATATAGGATATTAAACAACATTGGTTTACAAGATATTGATAAAAATGGTATGCATCTGATTAATGGAGATATTATTTGCTGTTGCCCCACATTTGCTTATTCTATAATATCTGTATAGGACAGCATAAACTTGGGATTGAACATCAATTCTTATAATTTTTCTATAATTTCTCTGTTACAGTATCACCTTTGTAGCATTCTCTTTAGTGATTTAAAGCGTATAATTAGTATGTTTGCTTCCAAGTTAATCATTTAGTCCAACCAAAACACATGGTGAAATTTGATTGAAATCTATGCCTTGACTCCACCTATAGTCATGTATAATACAACTATCTCTGGAGACTCATACGCTAAAAAAAAAGGGGGGGATCGAAAGACATGTGAAACCTTTTCATCAAACCCTGCAATTCAAATCTTAAAACTTAACTATGGGAAAAGATTTGTTTGCTCCAACAGGACAAAATGTCACCAACTTAACGCTGAGAAAGAAAGAAAAAGATACAGGTTTGCATTTAGTAGGATGTACCAAAAAGTGGCAACCGAAAGGCTGAACCCATCTGAAACATTCAAGGGAAGAAAGGCCTGCAGATTGCCTAAACATCGAACCCCTCTGTGGATCTACATGTAACACACTAGTTTATAATGAGTCCTAATGAAACTTACCTTCTAGTTGCCACAAAGGTTCGGATATGAGAGGACTTCCTTGCCTCCCCAACCCATAGAACAAGGAGAATTATGACAATAGATGAGGTCGTCTCGCGCCAACTGGTAAATTGGAGAACAACTATTGTAGGAGGTTTCCTCTTATAAAACCGTAAAACTGCCTTCTTTTTGACTAAGACATGGGAACTGTGGAAGGGATTACTCTCTTGTTCAGAACCAAATATAATACTAAAGCCAGGGCTATTGCACTTCAGGCAAAATAATATTTAATACAGGAGCTTCTGAAATCAGCAATGGATTGTTCCTACCCAGGTGGAGTTGGCCAGGGGAACAAGGCCCCACAAAAGGTAAGACTCCTTGCCTCTAAGTTGGGATACCTACAGGAGGAGAGGCAATAAGAACCCTGCTGACGAAGACCTACGATTAACATGGCGAGGGATGTATTGAGACCACACATGCAAGTATACAGATGGCCTCTGGAATAGCCAGAAGGTGTTACCAAAGGCCACTAACACCAATAAATGCAAATATGGTCTCCCTGAGTCAAGCAAGACCCCACCGTCAGCACACAGATACACCCTCACCTGCCTGGAAATACTGTGCAGCAGAGGCACCCATGTGCCTGTATATCCCAAGTCTAATTGGCTATTGGCTCTCCCCCTTGGAGAAAAAACCCATGCGCTGATGCCACAAGGCTTACATTCCTCTACAGTTAGGAGATGTTATAAGCCACCAGTAAGACCCTGTCATATTTAACAGGGTGGGAAAATTGGTAATTCATGGATTAACATATCCAAACCATGTGTCTATGCTAAAAGTAACCTACCATAACTATTAGTGCTGCTTAAAATACCTATATTATCTAATTGCTATGTTTCTTCATTAGTAGGATCGAAAGGTTATTCCTGGCCAAAACTGTTCAGCCATGAAAGGAAACAGCCAGAATTGACCAGAGTCCAAAGTCAACAGCTCCAGAGAGAGATGGACTTGTCTTTACGCTCTCAATCCACCTGTGCCCCCTTTTCTAAGCCTAGGGGAACACAACCTGCGGAAGAGGGGGTGGCGTGGTTAGAATTAAGGGCTGCGATTGGGGTGGAAATGGTGAAACTAACAGCAATGTAGTCTGGACACTTCATTTGATCAACTTGAATTGAACAAACAAACCTGTCACCCGCCCACTGGATGTGGGGCTGTAGGTGTTTGGGCAACAACAGCCTGCAGATAGGTTTTGCATGAAGGATGCTTTACTCATGGATTAAAACTTATAGCTAAAAATGAAAAAAAAAACCTGAGAGAAAGATTCAGGACAGTTTATGGCAGGAATGCATGATCTGGGATGGTGGTGGGCGGGGGGAAGGGAAAGGGAATTATAGCCTGACTGAATTGGAAAAAAATGTATGAAATGCCACAAAGCATTCAATAAAAATTAATTTAAAAAAAAAAAAAAAAAAAAAGAAATAGTAGATCTCAGCAGTTATCATTGTCTTCAACACCAGCTTAGCATAACTCGTGTTTATATTCTTCTGTGGATCAGTCCTCTCTCTTCTGTTTCATTGACCTTTCCCTTGTCAATATAGATTGCATTTGAATGTGAGTTTGGTAATTCAGTGATGAATATGTTTTGGCTCATGTCTGGCACAGCCCTGAGCCCTGAAGGACATTGATAAAATGCCATTCAAAAGTGATAATTATAGGATTTTTGGGTGGATCTTTAAGGTATTTTATGTATAGAATCATACTATGTGCAAATAAGGATACTTAAAACATACACACATATTTTGACAGTAGAGTTGCATTCAGGTAAAGAAAAAAATATTTCTTTACATTCTTACATTACATAGCAAGTTAATGAGTAACATCAGGTATTATATTTACTAAAAGAAGGGAATTATTCAGTTTGCCTTATAAAGAGAGTTTTCGTGGTAGGATCCATACATTGTTTGTTTTTTGGGGACTGTGTTACTTCACTTAACATAATGGCTTCTAGTTCCACCCATTTACCTGAAGGCAACTCTGTAGGAAGCTTTCTTTTTATGCTGAACAGGGACCATGCAGCCCTGCTAAGGGGACTGGTAACACAGTGCCCACTGCAGGCACTGTGGGGAGCTGACCCCTCAGCGCAGAGGCCAGCTGGCTACTTCCTGTAGCCCAGCCTGAGTGGTACTTCCAACTCAGGGCCCTTAGCCTGGACCCATGAGACACATGTTCCACTCTTGGCTGTGACTTCCCACCTGCCCAGAGACTGCTGAACCCTGGACAGGAATATCAGGCTGATGGCTATTCGCCTCCCTTCAGCCAATGTCCGCTCACCACACCAGCTACCCAGATTGGTGGTCTGCAAGGGGAAACTTTTTCCAACCCACTGGCCACCCAAACAAAATGCAGGCCTACCTTAGCCTGTATGCATGCAATAAAAATAACGGCTGGGAATTCTGTGATGATGTTACTATGAAATTCAAATTTACAACTTGCTACAGCTTGCTTTTATAAACCAAATGATGTCAGTTCCCAGAGCCAATCATAAGTCCCCCAACTCCATGCCACTGCACACCATTGCCCCACTCAGCATCATGCACCTAGGCCATGTCACTTGTTCCTCCTTGGGGCAGGGTCAGACCCTTGGCCACCCAGTGCCCTGAGGTGTGCTAGCTGAAAAGCTAGCCTGCAATTCAAGCTGGATTTTCTCATACAACTCTGTTGTCAAAATGTGAATCCCTGAACATGTTTTGGAATTGACCTATAGTTTATTTTCAGACATCATAACTTTGGTATATGTGTGCAGTATATGTAGGCATATTTTGGAGTGATACACATTGGAGGGAACAACAACAACAACAACAAAAGACTGGGTCAAGGAACTAACTGAAACAGTAAACTTTTGCCCAAATGAATTGGAAAAGTTACCCGCCTCTATCTCACATTATGCATGAATTATCACCTGACCTGGCAAAAGAAAAAAACATTTTAAGGCCAAGCTCAGAGTGAGAGCTCTTTATAGTTGGTTTGGGCCTCCTCCTACCCAACCCACCAATGTATAGCTTCTTCTTCTTCTTCTTGTCTACTCAGTAGCTTGGAGAGTGATGTGTAGTCTTCTAAAGAGACACATATCAACATCCATAGAACATGGTCAGACATTTCCAAAATGAAGAAAGACCTTAGGAAAACAAGGCTCTGGTCTACCTTACTCAACAGAATATGGCACAGTAAACAGCACAGAGAAGATATTTAGCGCTTGCCATTGGGTAAGCAAATGAGTGAATGAGCTCAAGAATCCAAGGACCAGAGACACAACTTTTCTCCATTTGAAGAGGAGCCATGGTTCTAGCCTGTTTGGCCTCTGTCATGCAGGGTAAGTCACAAGGTCTACTGTGTGTCTGGACCGGACCACCTTTTCTTTGGATGTTTGCATTTTGCCTTCAAGCTTCCTAGAGTAAGGAGGGAATAGGGCATCCAGTGTGGCTCCATCCTCTCCAGGCTCCACCAGGGACGACTCATTACACATTAGTTCATTAAAGCCTTTATTAGAAGACAATTTGTTATGCTTTAATTATTTTCCCTAACGTGCAAGTTGTGAAAAAATCTCAGAATGTGAACATTTTCCTTTTTTCTCTTCTAAAAACTTCCCATACAATCAGTATCTCTTTGCAACATTATTCAGAAATACACTGAGGCCTTAAAATATCAAAGAGAATAATTTTAGAGGTGCAGTAATGACACTTAGCTATTTAATTGGACTTAAAGCCCTCTTAATGGGAGAGAACTCATGTGTGACACTGTAAACATAGCCAAATACACATGGCTGGAGAGGTCACAGATGCTCCAGGAGACCCTACCTCTGTCATATTCATTTTTCTTTTCTACATGACAAGAATCCTGGGGAAGGAAGATGAAGGGAGTAAGCTTTTCCCTTTCCCAGATTCTTAGGTGCTAGAAAACAAGTAGGTGAGAGCATGTGACCCATCAGTGTCATCCCCAGGATATCCAAACCAGAGCTTGTAGTGGCAGTGTGCACAGTGGCTAGGAAGTCCTGCTGTAGCGATGACTGTGGTACCCTCCTTTAAGGTGCAGATGCCATAGTTATGCATCAGTATTGACTGTATCATCAGTGACAGCAATGGTGACATGAAGTCTAAGAGCAATGACAGCAGTAATATTTGGCCAGATACTCTAAAGCATGATCTGGGCTCCATTTTTGACTCTCTGGAGTTTCATTGTTCTTAACTTTCTAAGCATGCTTCTGCAGCCTTCATGTTTGAAACTGGAAGAGCATTATCTTCTGGAAATGTTTTAGTGGAAATCAAATGACATTAGTAAAAATTAAGCACAAAATGGCTCCCATGTGTTAAGATTACATCTAAGCATCTCTTTAAAGAACCCTAAGAGAGCACATAAAAATGTAGATTTACAGATATTAAATTAAATACTGAATATTTCTTTTGCTGTAAAGGTTTTCCTTTTTCTTTTTAGCATTCAGTTTCTTTTTAAAAATTTTATTTATTTTTGTATGTGTATGAATGTACTGTCTGCATGTAGGTTTGTGCACCCGAGTCGTGCAATGCCGCGGAGGTCAGAAGAGGGTCTCGGATTCCCCTGGAACTGGAGTTCTCCTGGAACTGGAGTTATAGATGATTCTCAGCCACCATGTGGGTGCTGGGGATTGAACCCGGGTCCTTTGCAAGAGCAGTCGGCGCTCTCAACCACTAGGCTATCTCTCCAGCCCTGTAAAGGTTTTTCTACAAATGGTTAACTGTATGAGTTCTGAATCAAACAAGGGATGGGCAATAATTAGACATTACTTACTATCAAAATGGGCTATAAGAGAATGAAAATATGTTTGTGATAACTATTTTTTTTGTTTAGGTCAGGATTTTAGTCTGAGAGAAAAGATGAACAGATAGGAATTGTGACATTTGAAGGGTTTCTTGAACCCCTGACCTCTAGATCTTCCTTTAGTCAACAAATTACTCTTCAGGTCTTGCCTCATATGCTTGGCTTTCTGGGGGCTGTCTCAGCTGAACATCTTTACCGCTCAGAAAGAAGCAGTGCATTTTCTAAGCACAGAAGAGAGGAAATGGTTGTGTTGAGGCTGTAGTCTGTTTTAGAAGGATCCCCTTTCTTGATTTGCCTTCATACTGTGTGCATTTTGTTTTCCCCTGGAAAACAGATACTGATGAATTTCACCATAATCAAGCAACCAAAAATAGCCCCTCAATGGGCTTAGCATTTTTACTTCTGATCAGGATTCTTTTTCATCTTCTGGTTGTGGTATGGGAATCTCCCTGTTTGGTTAGGTTTCAGCTGCAATGTCTTATTGCTTTATGTGTGTCTCTTCTCTTCTGCACTCATGCTGTCAATACCTTAATTTTTAAATTATCCTGGAGTCTTTAAAACAAATCAGTGATGGGGTCTGGAGAGATGGTGACCAAGAGCCCCTGCCGCTATCGAAGAGGAGCCAGGTTCAGTTCCCAGTACCCACAGGGCAGCTCACCACTACTGATAACTTCAGTCCTCTTCTGGCCTATGAGAGTACTGCATGCATATGGTATATATAATAAAATCTTTTTCAAAATAAGAAATCAAATGTGATAAGATAACATTTCATTCTATTACAGAGAAAATTGAAAATGGTATTAGCAAGAGAAGTAAATGAAACAACTGCTTATATTAGTTTTGGCTTTGTTAAATCTTTATATGGCCCCAGGTCTTGGAGAGGAAAATGTAAAGTCCACCATGCTTAACATACACATTTCCTCAAATTTTTATACCCAAGTACCTATTTAAAAATGTGTTCAGGGTTGAGATGGCTCAGGGGTTAAGAGAGCTGACTGCTCTTGCAGAGAATCTGGGTTTGATTCCCAGCACCCACATGGTAGCTAAGAACCATCTTTAAACCAGGCGTGGTGGTGCATGTCTTTATCAGTGAGTTCATATCTCACTGGATCTTTCTGGCTTTGGCATTAGTAGCCATATCTTGCATCTTAAAAGTCTTAAGATTTCTCTGTGAATACTTACCATTTTTATATATTTACTATTGTTCAAACTTTTATGTTACACAGGATTATGTATTTGAACCTGTGTTCTATCCATTTTATTTCCCACCTGAATCCATACTTTCATCTGTGACTAGTAATCTAATGACCCTTCTAATCATACATTGTATGCAGACTTCCAGGTTCTTACTTACTACAATTATCAGGTGATAGGGTTGGAAGAAAATGTTCCATATTTAGCTCCATGGACTACTGGGACCCTGAAATTATCCTCTGAGAAAAGCACATTTTTGTTTGATTCCAAACCTATTTTCCCCTCGCCCAATGACCTTAGGAAGAAACCAAGACACACTTTAGATATTTTCTCTCACTCTCTTAATCTTGATTTGCACCAGGCTTCCAGCCATCATTAAATGCCAGCCTCTGCCTTGGCCACCTTTCTAGTGCACTACTGCTATCCTGCCCACTGCTTCCTGTGTCTTAGTTTTGGGCCCATATATCTTTCCCGCCCTGTACTGTACTGTGACAGAACCAACTCCTGTTTCCTCTCTTACTCCCTTACTGAAATGTTCTTAACTGATGCCAGAGTGTTTTTTCCATATCACATACATGATCATGTAACTGTCTTATTTGAATGTAGTCCAAATTCTCCTTAGTGTTCAAATTAAAGAGCCCAATCATTAGCTTAACAAATAGGCTTTTATTTTTCTAGGCTTTCCTTATTTCTCTGGCTCACTATTTCTCAAGAATGTTTCTAGGTATATTGAGGAAAAGGAAGAGAGGACGTTTTTCCTACTCAAGCCTTTAATGTGTGATGTGCATTGTGGAGCTGTAGAGGTGTCCTGTCATGAACATCATGGAGCACCTTGGCAGACTGTGATGTACACCACTGAGCTGGAAGAGGTTAATACTACACAGTGCTTCTGAAAATGGATGTGGTCAAGGAATTTATTTTTCTCCAAGGAAAATGCCCTTGAGCACTGCATTCTTGCTAAATAGAGATTCTTGAGGTTCCCAGAATATGCTACTCTTCCTCACCTGTATGCCATGAACAGGCTTTCTTCATGTGCAGTTCCTAGGCTCAAGTTTTTATCTGAATAGCTCCTACTTTTTAGGCATCACAGTCTTTGAGCTTCCTCCCTCCCTCTGGGTTGTCTTTTATATTTCTTCTTCTATGGCCTAACTTGGTAAAGGCACACACAATCTAGTCAAGTCTGACTCTGCCACTGAATTTCATCCTCCTTGTTTGTCACATATGTGTTTTAGGGTGCTTGTTTGTGTGCAGGCCCATATGTGGATGCATGTGGGGGCCAGATACCATCCACCTTGCTTTTTGAGCCAGGGTTTCTCATTGGCTTGGCATTTGCCTGCTCATGTCAGGCTGAGTGGCCAAGTAAGCCTTGGGTTTTTTTCTCCTTTGCCTGTTTTCTCCCCAGCACTGAGATTACAGGTATGTCCCACCGCTCCCAGCATTTTTATGTAGGTTCTTTGGTTTCAGTTGAGGGTCTTATGCTTGTATTGGAAGTATTTTATCAACTGAGCTACTCCCATAATTCCTCCCTTCCCTGTCTTTGTGTTTCTGGCATCTCGTACATTGCCTGATAGATAATGTGATATTTTAAATAATTGCAGTGTGTTCTAATGGATTCTACCTCTAATTTTGTTTAATTATTATTATTTATTGTTGGACATTAAGCTGCTGAAAAATTCTCACTACTTTAACATTGTGATGAATATCCTGTATATTAAAAATTCCTAAGAATTATTACATTCTGATAATTTTGATTTAGAATAACAACTTGTCCCCTTGAAATATGGTATCAGTTTATAGTTTAATCAACAGAATACAAGAATAATATTTTTCACTCATTCTCATCAATTAGATTCTAAAACATATTTCTGAGCTATATTCATAGATGAAAAATTCTATCTATGTTAACTTTAAATTTTTAGCTGGCAGTGGGCTTAACAGTGTTTTTATTTAGTTTTGGATATTTGTACTTATTCCTTATAATTCATTTATAAATCACCCTTACCTCATTTGTATTAGTATATACATACATATATATATATATATATATGTGTGTGTGTGTATAGAGAAATAGAAATATATATTTTCTTATAAGAGTTTTAACAAAGTATTTTTGAAGCACATTACAAAATAATTAAAATGTTACAGGTGCTCTAAATCTAAAACAATTTATGCAAGTAAATGCCTAATCACAGGTAATGGCCATTTAATATCATTACAGTCCTCAGGGATAAAATAGTAGAGCCAGCTGACTACTGTGTTCTTTTCTTTGTCTATAGACTGTATTTTAATTAACATTTTACAGTACGGAAGGGCTGAACCTAGCACTTTACCACTGAATACATTAGAATCGTTTTTTTTTTTTTTTTACTTTTTACTTTGAAACATGGTCTCACTAAGTTGCACAAGCTGGTGTTGAGCTTTGATCTTCCTGCCTTAGCTTCTCTAAGTGCTGGGATTACAGATCTGCACCATCAGACCCAGCTTCAGAGCACATTTTAACTAACAGTATATACTCATTTCTCTGTGCTTTAACTAATAGCCTCTGTGGGTGGATTTAAGTGGAGTACAGGCTCTTGATTAAGTAAAAAGGAAATGAGTTCAAATTCTTATTCTGTTGCTAGATTTGTGAATTTGACATTTAACCTCTCTGGGCTTCAGTTTTGCTAAGTTAATAATATCTACCCCCTTGGTTAGTGTTCACATTAAATGAGGTATAATAAGAAATGAGAATGATATTGTCAGTACTCAGAGCACAGTGGATGTGCAGTCACGAATGTAACAATAGATGGAATTATTGTATTGTTTACCACATATGACTGGTCAGCAAATAATGGACAAGTTCTCACAAGAATATCCCATCCACACTGACAAAGTCCATCTTGCAAGTTGGTTCCAGTCCCACTCACAAACCCAGGGAGTCTATGGAAAGGATGGAAACCACAGACAGACTGGATGAGTTACAACAGCAAAGATCCAAAGGCTCTGATTTCCTCAAAGCTGCCAGGCTCCCAAGCCTCAGACTGAAGCAGGCATGCAGGATCTTCCCTCCCTGGATACTCTGTCCTTGTCAGAGTCAATATATTTTAAAGCAAATGGAGACATTTCCCCTTCTCAATAACCCAGTTCCTCTGAGAGGCATCACTTTCAATTCGTCTCTGTTTCTGTCCCTTTAGCTAATTTATCATCCTGTTGGGCTTTGGAAGTGATGGTTAGCATTTCCCTTCTCAGCTCCCAAGTTTAGGCCCTCCTCAGTTTCAGGCTGTATAAATTGCCTTCACTCCCAAACTCAGCTCCTCTTCGAGACAATTTTCCATCATCTTCACGTCAGCCCTTGGTTGTTTGTCCCTCAAACTCACACACATTTGATACTGTAATTCTTCCAATACTCCATATCCTTTGTGCATTTCAGAATCAATTAATCATGCTTAGTTTTGATGCCTTAATGCCCTTTCTTCTGCCTAATCTATCTAAATCACAGATACCTTTCAAGACCTCTCTTGAGGTCTTTCCTTTAGGAGTCTTCCCAGCTCCATGTTTGGCTCTCTCCGAATTTATGTTCTCAGGTAATCAATGATGCTTAGGGTCAAGGGTTTCATGTGTCTTTCTTCCTTCCTTCCTTTCTCTCTCTCTCTCTCTCTCTCTCTCTCTCTCTTTCTTTTTTTTTTTTTGGTCTTTTTGAGACAGGGTCTCCCTTTAGTCCCAGCTGGCCTGGAGCTCGCTATGTTGACCAGGCTGGCCTTGAACTCACAGAGATCCACCTGCCTCTGCCTCCCGAGTGTTGGGATTAAAGGTGTGCGTCACCATGCCCGGCCTGAAATGGTTCTTAGCTGCCATATGGGTGCTGGGAATCGAACCCAGGTCCTCTGTAAGAGCAATCAGTACTCTTAACCACTGAGCCATGGCTTAGCATGGCTGGGTGACTCTTCCCATGCCAATCATTCAGGGGGCAGGGCATGTGTGGTGGTTTGAATGAGAGTGCCCACCCCATAGGCTTCAAGTATTCAGACATTTTGTCCCCAGTTGGTGGTGCTGTTTTAGGAGGTCTTAGAAGGTGTGGCCATGCTGGAGGAAGTACGTCATTGGGGGCGGGCTTAGTGAGTTTAACAAGCCTTGCAGTCTCCAGTCTCTCTCTCTCTCTCTTGACTTCCTATGCTCATTGGGAGATGTAAACCTTGGCTTTCTGCTCAAGCCCTGGCCACCATGCCTCCTGCCACAATGGACTCTAATTCCCTGGAACTGTCGATCATAAGCTCAAATAAACTCTTCCTTTTATGAGTTGCTTTGGTCATGGTGATTTTATCATAGCAACAGAAAATTGACTAATACAGCATGTCATCCAGCCTGGTCCCTGAGGCTCTCCTCTGGTGTTGGCGCTGGCTCCCTGCAATTTCCTGGCCCACCTTGAACTATTTACTTTTCATATTTTGGAGGGTGGTTGAATAAAGGTAATGCTCTGGTTAAGTGGGGACTTCTTTGCCATGACTTGCTCAGGACTCAGCCTTGACTTTAAGGCAAAGAAGCACATGGGACACCTCAGGCTTGAGGCTTCTAACCACCAAGGGATGAGGGTGGGTACAATCTAGAACATGGCCATGTGAGCAGAAGACCTAAACTATTTGAGTATGGTAAATAATTTTTATACTTGTATTTTATTTATAATTTATGACTTCCTACTTTCTGAATCACTTCCCTTGTCACTGAACATTCTCTTCCCTTTTAAAGTAGAGTGGTGTCTGAAAAATCAGACTCAGTTCCTGTTGTCAGCTCACAAGTATGCTCAAGTTCTTGCAGTGGGAAAATATTCAACATGACTGAAAGATTATTTTTTTTAGCATCTTGAAGTTAGGTTCTTACATCTCATTTTCCATGAAGCTCTTGAGGCCTAAAGGTGTAACTGCAAGAGGAAAAGAAGATTCCAACTCATGTTTTGAACTTCAGCATAAACATAAAAGACAAGACTGGTATATATTCTACCGAGAAATGTGGAGATGATACCTGGGCAGGTGATTTATCATTCTAAGTGTTTTCCTGCAGAGGAAACTGCAGCATTTATCTGTGATGCTGCTCCCACTCAAAGCATCCTTGAGCTTCTTTCAGGTATCGCTTCAAACCACTCTGATGACAATTTAGGAAACCATTCTTTGAATATAGTAGCTGTGTCTATTTCTGCATCCTGAGCAGTAGATCTTACCTTTATCATAGCCTTTAGTCTTCAGGTCTGCCTAGAATGGCCTTTGATTTTTCCAAAAGATATACATACATATCCCTGTATGTTAAAGATTTGGCATTTTGGGGTAAATCTCTCCAAATATGTAGTTCTGGTTTTGAAAACATTCCCCAAAGGAATTTCAGTAGGTTCTGAGTGAGGAAAGTGAATTAAAAGGTGTGTAAAGTTCCCCAAGGTGACCATTTTGACTGACAGCACCATGTTAAGTCAGATTCCTTAGAAACAGACTTTGAAATGTAAAGTTTCCTGCAGAATGCTACACCTGGGAGATACACTACAAGAAAGTAGGAAAAGCAGATGGGTAGAAGAAGCTGGTCCTCAGTGCAGTTGTTATGTTAGTAAAAGGATTCTGGATTCTGGAAAATCTATTAGAACGAGGCCTATGCCCTGAATATCATCCGCATTATACAAAAAGCTCAAGCAGGCTGGGGAGGAATTATTCTTCATAAATACAATATAGACTAGTAATTGTCCAGCAAATTTCTCATTATATTTATAGGCACACCACTGGGGCTTGAACTTTGCCACTTAATAAACTGCCAACAAAAGGCAACCAAATAGAGAATCCCAGTACACTTCCTTAAAAAGATATTAATGGCATTATGAATGTAAACAATTATTTCTTACTTTTTCTATTTAACTTATGGAACCCCCAATTTATTGTTTAAAGCATATTTTGATTGACATTGTGTCTGTATTAGTAGATTTAAGTGGAGAATTGAGAAAGAAACACATAGGAATCAATTTAATCTGTCAGTCCCTGAAAACCAAGGTGCAAAGGAATTTTTCTCCTAGAATCAGTATTTTAGCAGTCATTAATCTTGACTAAGGCCTGCAAATTCCACTCTCCAAATAGCCACTGAAAGAGTAAATGAACAGAAGATTGTTCTTTTAGCTGTACCAATTTGTTCTCAAATAGGAAAGATCATCGCTGAAGGTTAACTAGTGCTAGATTGGATAAATGGGTTGAAAGGATCTCAGTCTTTTTCCATCTCCTGTAAATTATTCATCAAATCCCCTCGGAGCTCACCTGTGCTTCCATGTCCCTGCCCGGATTTCTTTCACTTTTTGGCATCTGTATCCCTATTTGATCCTACCACTTGATTCTAAGCTAAGCAGTAAGAGCTATTATTCCTACCATCCCCAATTAGATGATAGGGATTAAAATACTAAATTTATAGATAACAAGGATATGGTATAAATTGCTCAAAGTCACATTGCTACTCAGATGGACCCAGCATTCATGCTGTCTGTGAAGGGATGTCCTTATCATGGCTGACCTTAAGCTATGAACAGAACACTAGTACACATTAGGCCAACCAAAGAGAGTTTGATGTTCCAATAATTACACAGACTTGTAACAGTGTAAGCAACTTCAAGGAAAATATTTGGCTATCAAAATTCCTGTTCAACTGAATTTAAACCCTGGAAGACATTCCAGTAATACTGTGTGCCTTTTGTTGTCTTAAGTCTTGAGACGTAGGGATCAGTATCCTGTGACATGTAACATGGCCCCCTTTTTCCTCCATTAGACATTCTTTTAGGGGAAAGAAAAAGGAAAAGTACATGTATCTATCCATCAGGTGCCTGACTTCCACTTGATCTTTAGTTTGCTTTCCTTCCAGCTACTTTCCCCATGGGGAGCATCATCAGTGGCCATAATGAAAAGAACAAGGCCTCCGTTTTCATAGGAGGGCAATCAGCAAACAGTAGTGACATTAGTTCTCTGGCAGGCTTTGCTGTCATGGCTCCTGCTTGGTTAATAGGTAGACAGGGTAATGGGAGTGTGGCAAAAGGTGGAGACAAGCAAAAGTATATTGAGCAACAAACTGGTACCCTCAACCATACCCCACCCCCCAAAATCGCCTCCTTCTGCCAGAGTTACTGAGAACACCTGGAGTGAATTCTGTGATGCATGAGCAGATTGACCTAAGCCGAGTAGCCAGCCTGGCCACCAAGTTAAGGTAGTGTTTCAAGACAGAAGCAGAAGCCAGTGGATTTCCCACTGGAGCAAATTTCATGGGGCCACAAAGCACATTGATAGAATGAAACTTCCTTTTCCTTCCTTCCTTCCTTCCTTCCTTCCTTCCTTCCTTCCTTCCTTCTTTCCTTCTTTCCTTCCTTTCCCTTCTCTTTCTTTTTATCTTTCTCTCTTCTTTCTCTCTTTCTTTCTCTCTTTCTTTCTCTCTCTCTTTCTCTCTCTCTCTCTTTCTTTCTCTCTCTCTCTCTCTCTCTCTTTCTTTCTTTCTTTCTTTCTTTCTTTTCTTTCTTTCTTTCTTGTCCTTTAAAGGTGGCAGCTGGGACAGGGTCTCGCTGTGAACCCGTCTACGGGGTCCCCGGCCCAGAGGGACCGCGCTCGGGTGAGCAGGGTCGCGTTTCCCTCCGCTCTGGTCCCGGCTGGACTTGTGGGTGGGAACTGGGGTCACAGGGGAGACGCCATAACGCGCCAGGCCAGGTACACAGCTCCTCAGCTCTAGGCGGGGTCTGGCGGGGGGCAGCTGGGATAGGGTCTCGCTGTGAACCAGTCTACGGGGTCCCCGGCCCAGAGGGACCGGGGCGCGGGCTAGATCAGGCACACAATAACCAACCCCCCCCTCTCCCCCCCCCCCCGCGCGGGCGCGCCAAGTGAATTGCTAAGAATCCAAGTGGTCTTCCTTTTGGAGAACCTTCAGAACAGAAAGAGAAGACTAACTTAGGCTTCCAACATCCAATATATACACAAAACTGAAAACCTGAAACCTAGCCAAGTCAATACACCATAAAAAATAAAAATAAAATAAAATAAAAAAAAAAGCATCGGAAGGAGGCAAGCAAAACCATCCACTAATATAGTGAAAAGTCGTTTGTGACTTGAACCACAAAAGGGAAATCCATATGCCAGGGACACGACGAAGGGACAACATGGGAAAGGCACAGGATACTCCCACACCAGGCCCTACCAAACCTGGAGGAGATAGCCACAATGGGATCCCCTTGGAGGAGACCCAAGGAACAGAGCTTAGACGAATAATTACAGACATACGCAGAGAATTAAAGAAAATAAAGAAGAAGTCCTGGAACTAAAAGAGAGAATGGAAAAACTCAAAAAGGACCTAGAGGGAACAATGGACAAACTTCGGAAAGACTAAAGGAACAGAATGACAAACTCCAGAAAGAACTAGAGGGGAAAAAAACAAACTCCGGAATGGCAGTAGGAAAAAATGAAAAAGGAAGCACCAAGAAGAGATTGAGCAACACCAAGAAGAGATTGAGAAGCGACAAAGAAGAGATGGAGAAGCGCAAAAGGAAATGGAGGTACTAAAGAAACACAGGAGAAAAAAAAAGGATTAGAAGCACTACATATCAATCAAGAGAAGAAGAAAAGGTAAAAACCTCAGAATATAATTATTGAATCAGAAACAAGAATGAAATCATATCTGGAAGATGACACAGAGCAATTAAAAAGCTCAAAGAAAGATTATGAAACAATTTTAAAATACACAAAAGATGGAAACAGACCAATAGAAATTTTGACACTTATTAGAAATACCGAACCTTCTCACATATGAATATAGGCAGGAGAAGAAATCTCAGAAATTGTATTGATCAGATCTTCACATAATAATAGATGGAAAATTTCCCCCAAACTACAAATAGACAAGCCCATACAAAAACAAGAAGCAAATAGGACCCCCCAAAATAGCACAGATCGAAAAAGAAACTCTCCACCCCATATCATATTTAAAATGCTATATGCCCAAAACAAAGACAAAATTCTGATGGGCCAGAAAAAAAAAAGAAAAACAAGTCACTTACAAGGGACACCCATCAGATTACAACTAACTGACTTCTACGCCTCAAACCAGTAAAGCAAGAAAGAAACATGGGAGCAGAAAAGCTTCCCGCTGTTTTTAAGGGACTATTGGATGCCAACATCCAGGAATACTTTTCCCAGCAAAATGTCGACTATACTTGAGGAGAAGAGAAAAATCTTCCATGAACATAAAGAACAGATGATGGAATACATGTCTGGAAAAACCAACTCTTCATAAAAAAAACTTGAAGCCATTCAAAGAAAGAGGAGCAACAATCCTCAACACCTAGGAAAAGAAGAACTAACAAAACAAAGACAAATAACCATAGGAGCAAAATCAAAGGCTAGAAGTCCAAATGGCTAATAAAGTGAAAGGAAGCAACAGCCAACTTTCAATTATAACCTCAAATATTAATGGAATAAACTCCCCATTCAAAAGGCCTAGACTGGGAGAATGGAGGAGGAAACAAAACCGATCTATGCTGTCCACAAGAAACCCAACTCAATTTTCAAGGATAGGCACCACTTAAGGTGAAAGGATGGAAAAGTATTCCAAGAAAATAGAACCACAAATGAAAGCTGGTGTGGCTATTCTAATTTCAGACAAAATAGGACTCAGAGTAAAATTAATTATAAGATACAAAGAGGGCCATTAATCCTTATTAAAGGAACAATTGACTGTGAAGATTTCACAATCATAAATTATATGCACCAAACATCAGTGCACCAACTTTTTAAGACAATTCTTCAGGATCGCAAGGCACAATATTAACCCCGCACACTAATACTAGGGGAACTTCAATACCCCATTA
>VZQC01011341.1:3398641-3553734 GCA_009823505.1 Rhizomys pruinosus | reverse complement strand
TAAGATATCATCTTACTCCAATAAGACTGGCTAGGATCAAGAAAACAAATGATACCAAGTGCTGGAGAGGTTGTGGGGAAAGGGGAACACTCATCCACTGCTGGTGGGAATGTAAACTCATACAGCCACTATGGAAAGCAGTGTGGAGAACCCTTGGAAGACTTGGAATGAACTTGCCACCTGACCCAGCCATACCTCTCCTGGGCATGTACCCACAAGACTCATCTTACCACAGATACATGCACAGCCAAGTTTATTGCAGCTCTCTTCACAATAGCAAGGAGCTGGAACCAATCCAAGTGCCCCTCAATTGACGAGTGGATGAGAAAATGTGGTACATCTACACAATGGAGTTCTATGCATCAGTAAAGAAAGACGACATCATGAGTTTTGCAGTAAATGGCTGGAGCTAGAAGATATCATGCTGAGTGAAGTAACACAGTCCCAGAAAAACAAATGACAAATGGTAAACCTCATCTGTGGATGCTAGCACCAATTACCTAAAAAAAAAGAATGCAGTTGCCCACAGAGGCCAGAGAAGAAAATACAGACTATGTGCTCATTCTACATTTCCAAGCCCATACTTTTCTACCTTAACGTCCAATGGAAAAATCAGCAACATCCAGGGGAAGCTACTTAAAGTCAAGACTAACTCACCATTTAAAGGTCTCTTTGAATCTTATAAAGATTCAAAATACAGTTCTCATTTATCATTGGTCTTTCCACCAGCCATATGTGCTATGTATGAACAGACAAATCTTTGGAGAAATGAACAAATGAACCCATGGGTCATTTCTCTATGTCTTTACATTATACTTGTAGCATTCTGTTTGTCTTTTTAAAAAATAAAAAAAAATTAAAAATTAAAAAAAAGATATCATGTTAAGTGAAATAACACAGTCCCAGAAAAACAAACGATGAATGCTATCTCATCTGTGGATGCTAGTGCCAATTACTTATTTGTAAGGCAAACTGAGCAATGTTAATGTGATCTGAAAACAACTGTGCTCTTATATTGTAAATCCCTTAACAGGTTCTAGAACTAAGTTACCATTTATTTTCAGAGTTAGGAAGTTTTGGTATATGGATTGTTAGGACCAGGTTAGAAAGAATTAATTAAAAGGAAAGGGTTACTCATGCAGGAGTTAAAGTGGGTCTGGTTCCCATACTTGCTCCCTCCCACCTTGACTGAGTTTAGTTGCTTCCATGACTACTTCTCCTGTTCTGACCATAACTTCAAGAGTACATTTCCTGCTACTCTGCTCTTGAGTTATTAGTTCCCAGAGCTACCTGAGGTCAGGAAGAACTTTCCCAGCCCTGAAGGAGTGCATCCACTCTCCAAGCGGCTTCACACAACCATTGTTTATATAGCTTAAGCCAGTTCCCCTCTTGTGGTTAAACGCTCTATAGATAAGAACAGAGAAAGTCCAGAACAGGTGGACTGATCCAATGAAAGACTGCCTGGTCTGCAATCACCAAGACCCCACCAATCAGAGAAAGGGTCACGGTAACCACAGTGGAAATCCCCTAACTGGGAATAAAAGTGGGAGAAGATCAGACCTTAGGGCTGCTGCCCTCCAGTCCCATGGCTGTGTGCTTGGCCTCGACTCATTGACCTATCTCTGTGATTCTGTCTTGGTTGTTTTAACTTTCTGTTTGTTTGTGTAACTTGCTTTTGATTTGTGATTAAAACTTTTATCCACTACTATCTGTGGTCCCTTGGCAGTTTCTTTTGTGAGTGTGGCAGTTTGAGTTCAACATGGATGAAGGATATGTATGTATATTTTAGAGTAATATAAGATCAAAGGAATGCGGAAAAAACTAGTTTGTCATGACATTATGTCTAACCACAGCAATTATTTATGGGAGTGCTTCTTAGTATCTTTTATACAAGGTTGCTTGTCCAAGCCTTTTCTAAATATTATACAGTAGTTAAAAGTATCAGGCTGGTGTAACTTAGCTTTTCTAGATGCTTAATAACCATACTTAAGGCCCATGCCAATTAGGCCGAGGGACTTAAGGGATAACTTTGTTCCTTGCCCTCAGAGGTCAACTAAGTCCCAGGGGACTATGCATGGGGGCATCTCTTGAAATGTCCTGCAAATGTGAGTCACCAGTCTTCCTGTGCAGGGAGGTCTTGGAGATCCACTAACGGGACTTCAGCCAGTGTCCAGTCTATAAAAAGGAAAGTCTGCTCATGCTTCAAAAAGGGAAGCCCAGCCTAGCAAGACCTGACTTTGTCCTCGAGTGGATGGAACTGGTGATTGAAAAACCAAAAGGATCCAGGGACGCCCCCCCCCCAAAAAAAAAAAGCTTGAGTGACCCTTGAGGACCAGATCCTCAACTGACCTTTAGAAAAAAAAAAAAAAAACCTTGGTTAATCTGGGCTAACTATGTGAATTATGTGGCCTTAAACATCCAAAAGGAAAGTATGACCAAAAATAAATAAATAGTAAGTCCTGAGAAATTGTACTTCAGGTATAAAACTTGAGATCTTAGTAAAAAGACAAAAGAGCACAGTTGTTTTGCCTGTCTTACTGGCAAGTGTGGCTACCCTGTGGCTGCCATTGCTTTTGCCAACTTTCAGAGACGTGAGAAGATACAGCTTTTCAACCTTTCAATATGGACTGAAGACTCATGTCTCTCCAAGAATCCTCCAAACTTTCAGTGCCAGATGGGGACCGCTGAGACATCCAACTGTGCACTGAGCTACTACTGGGGTCTCAGCCTCTTCAGAGTATAGACTGCCATTGTTGGACTACCCAAGTTGTATCATGGAGACCAGTACAGGAAGATCAAGACAGGACACGGTGCTTACTGGACCTCATTTGGTGACCATGGGAAGGGAAAACCCCAGTGTGGAACACAAGGGTAGAAATGATGGTGGTTTGGGCTTGCCAAGGAGGAGACTTCAAGCATGACCTCTTTCAGCCTTATAAAAAAAATCATAAGCTGAAGATGCTAAAACCTATGAAATAAAAAGAAAGCACATCTTATTCACACAAAAATATTTACCATTACCTGTTGACCTGTTTCCATTTGACATCTTCTCTATTATCATTTATATTTCAGGACTGCCAACAACAAAAAAGTAATATACATCTAAGGATTTTTAACTACATTGGAAAAGCCTCTTTCACCACATGACCTAACATGTACAAGTTCCAAGGACTGAGACATAGATGTCTTTAGAGGATCATATTGTGCTTCTGATGTTAAAACCTTGGCTAAGGTTGTGGTCTCCTGCCCATTTCCCCAGATCTAAGCTGGGTTTTTGTCCGAGTTCATATGAGCAAGTTCGAAGAACCTGGAAGACTTTGTTTCCTTATGGTCATCCACTGCTCTGGATCTTAAGTCTTTGGGGCCCTCTTCTGCAATGGTCCCTGAGCCCTGGGTGGGTGAGATTTAATACAGGAGTCTGATCACTGCTGGGCGAGGGAGAGATGGTGTACATTAAAGGAGTGACACTAGATAGGTTGACCAAGCTCCAGTGAATGAACTCACACTGAAGGACATTTGGGTGCAGAAACTTGACTTGACAGGCTTCGACATATATGGCAGAATGCATAAAATTTGGTGGGTGGTTATGGGGGTGCAGATAGGGGAGGGAGTGTAAATATGATTAAGATGAATTATATGAAATGCACAAGAATTCAGTAAAAATATATATTGAAACCACCCCCTCTAAACAAAGAAACATGACTCTGTGTGAGTGGAGACAACCTCTCCCTGACTTCCTTTCTAAGTGGTTGTCAATTGTTGACTCCCTGATTCTTTTATAGACCTCACTGAGGCATTACATTCACATACTTGCTAACTTAATCCTTTTCATCTTACTTCTGGGCAATAACTAGGCACTTAGACTTGTACTGTATGTAAGTCCACACCCAAATATGTTGATGCTACTGTTGTCAAGACATCATTACTGAGGCAGAGGAGACCACTGATGCTACCCGTGGTTTCAGAAGGCTTTTCCCAGCTTGAGATTCCCTAACCTTAGGGAATGTTTAATCACGAAATGGATGCCTTCCATACTCAGGCTCCCCTGAAAACATTGCCAAGTGAGATTCAAGTCTCTGGAATTTTCTGTGTTGTAGTATAACAAGTCTTGCATTCTTGGAATATATAATAAAATGAATATTACTCCTTTATTTCCATACCAGCAAAGAAGCTGGCTGAAGGGGGCTGCAGTGGTGAAAAGCATTGATTGTTATTCAGAAGACTTGAGTTCGGTTACCAGCACCCACTTAGTAGCTAACAACTGTCTGTAACGTGGATGCTCTTTTCTGGCTTCCATAGGCATTGTATGCATGGGTGTACATACATACGTGCAGGCCTGACACTCATACACATAAAAAAGGAAGCTGGCTAAGGTCTCCAAAGATTAGTTTTTAAGGTTGCAAAGTTTAAAACTTTAGTTATGTTGATGCTACAAAAGTTAACACACACACACACACACACACAGGAGAATGCTCTACTTTTGTAAGTAGTAACTATACATTTCAATAAGACTGAATGATTCCTAGGAATTTTTCAGAAATCAGCAAAATATGACTCATTAATCTTCTGAAATAACTTTATAATTTCCCTTAAGGGAGAACAGCAAGTTTGAGTTTGCTGCATGGTCTTTAATTGCTTTTTATTTCAGATTTTTCAGAACTTCTGTAAGTTTTCAGTCTTCTGTACTAATTTTTTATTTTTGGTGGAATGGTCTAGTAGAAGTCATACCAATATTTTAATTAATGATGTAGAGCTAAACATTTTTTTTGTTTAAGCACCCAAACTATTAATTCCCAAAGTGGCTCCTCATTCATTACCAAAGTTGTAGGCTATTATAATAAAATTATTCACAAACTTAGTTTCCAAAAGACTAAATATCAATGGCATTTTCTCAATTATTAGGGTTTTCTGAATTGTTTATAGTACAGAGGAGTCTGGCATATAATTCTATGTATCAAAGCATTTTTCCTCAAGTAAGGATGTTAGGTATTTTTCAGTTTTTGTGATAAATTCCTTGGGGATATTCTTTGTTTTCCCATTTATAAATCCGAGGTACATGTGTGTGTATAGGGGTGTGTGTGTGTGTGTGTGTGTGTGTGTGTGTGTGTGTGTTTAACACTAATTTGGGCAGAATGAGGAGAAAGTTGCAATAGCAGTCAGTTGTTACAACAGGTTTTAGGAAAATGAAAGAGATAAATGAATGTATTCCTTTCTTCTGCTCACTACCATGTTTATTAAAAAAAAAGTATTCCTGGAGTATGGTCTAGTGTTCACGATAACATCAAATGGTGATGGTTCACTCTCTGATGGAAGTAGGACCAAACACCAGAAGCATGAAGGAAGGGCTTCGTTTTGTCTCAGACAACAAACGAATGCTTCACAGAAGTGCCATTTGAAATGCATTGGGTCTTTGTACTTTCTCAGATAGGGATACCAGTGGGTGGGGTGCTCGGATTTGACCAGGAAGCCTGAGGAGAGAGACAAGGCTTTTTTACTCACATATATCATAAGACCACAGTAGAAATGATAAAGAACTGACACAGGACTTCAAATAAATAGGCATGTTTCAAGTGTCTCATTCTGTTAAAATTGGAGCAGCTGATAAGCTTCTACCTGGTCTTGCCAACAAATGATGAGGCCTTGTCATCGATAGGCAGTCATGAAAAAAAGAAGCTGGTGTAATAGCTTTTCTGATTTGAAACATTTTCTGACTTTGTGGAAAAATTTTATTAGATGTTTTGAAAATTGCACTTTTACGCAGAGATGAAGCAGAGTCAAGTGTTGACTGGATCTGGATTCAAACCCAGGGTACAGTATTTTCCAGAGGATTTACCTTGAACAAACTACTTACATTCTCTAGATCATGAGGTTTCCATTTGTATAATGAGAACAGTGTTTATTCACACCTGCTTTGATTTGGAACTGGAATGGCCCTGAGCACAGATGTGATTCTTTTTCTTCTCTTTTTTTCCATTTCTCTTTCTCCTCCCCCCCCCCCGTGTGCTTGTGTGTATGCATGTTTACATAAGTGGACATGTGTGTGTGTGTGTGTGTGTGTGTGTGTCTGTGGGTCTGTGTCTGTGTGTCTATGTGTGTGTGGTACATGTGGAGGAGGCCTGAGGTTAATGCTGGGAATCATCATCATTGCTCTTCCACCTTACTCACTGAGGCAGGCTCTCTCAGTCAAACCCAGAGCTCACAGATGTGTCTAGTCTCACCAGCCTGTTTGCTTGCTTCTCTGCCTCCCAAGGCCAGAAGTATAAGCAGGCCATGACACCGACCTAGCAGGTGTAAGCTCTGGAGATCTCAACCCCAGTCCTCATGCTTTTACGTAGAAAGCACTTTAGCACATTCACCTCATCCCACTGAGCAGATTATTGAAGGCTGAGGCTGTTGGGAGTATGGAAACCTTAGCAGGCAAGCCTTTCTGCCATGGGATGCTTGTTAATGAAGGGCAGCGGTGGGTACCTGCCCCTCCCTCTCCCTCTCTTCTGTTCTGGAGTGAAATAAGCAGGTTTGCCCTACCACGTGCTCCCCGCCATGATGTGCCATCTTGCCGTAGGGCCAATCCTCCCTAGACTATAACTTTAGAAACCAGAAGCTCAACTAGACCTTGGTCACTATGAGCCGATTGCCACAGATATGTATTTCAGTACTGAAATGCTATGTAATGTAGAAAATTTGTACCAAGAAATGAGGTGGTTACTGTGACTATACCTGAGACAATATTAATAAAAAAAACCCTTTTGAATTATATCACAGGAGGGCTTTAGAAACATTTGGAGTGACAGGCCAGAAAACTGAATGATTATCAGTTCTGGTGAGGTCTCAAAAGACCAAACTTCTGACTGTGAATGGAATATAGAAGTGTATAAGTAATGTTCCTGAGGTGGATGGATAAAGAGTGTATTGAAATTGGACTAGAATCTACCTACAACAAATAAATTTTACATAATTTGTCCACAGCCTGAAACTTTGTGGAAACTAAGCTTAGAAATGATGGATGAACTTATTCAACAAATAAAATTTTAATGTATGACAAGATTAAAGGTATGCAGGCATGTCATTAGTTGCTTTTAGCTAATTTACCATGAGGGACAAAGAGAAACAGAGTGACATGGAAAACCTTTGCTGTGAAGGGCAAAGCAGTGTGCGTAAAGATGTAATCAAGGACCATGCCCTTGCTAATGAAATTAGCATCTTTCAAAAGAATTTGCTTTGCACATGAATAGTAAGAAACACACCATAAGGACATTTCAGAAACTGAAAACCTCCGCCTATAGCAGGTTTTGAGGTGTAAAATACAAAAATGTTAAAAACAACTTTGCGGGACATAGTCTTTTGAGAACAAAATCTCCAGGTGAGCTGTTTGCCTATGGCTGCCTGAGCTGGCAAGGGACTCAGAAGTCATTTCAACTATGTATTGAGGAAACCTAGGTAGAGGTTGGTGCAGCAGGCCTCGATGATGTCAGTAAGATGACAGTTTTGCAGGTGTTTGGAATGCAAGAGTCATGGGGTGTTGTGAGAGTTTTCTTGGGGAGATGAGAATAAACATCTCCTTACTCCACCTATAGGAGGATCAGGGGCAACTTACAGGAGGATGCACAACTTAAAGACAACCGTATCACCAAAAAGCCCACATCATGCTGAGTGTGAATCTCTGAAAACCACAGTTCTGGAGATCTCTGCACAGTGTGTAGGCAGCTTGACAGACAGGCAGAAGTGTCCTTCCCATGAGTCCTTACTACTTATATAACCTCAGGGAAAGAGAAGCTTTGTGAATCTCTCAAGTTTCAAGGATTTCTTGAGACTTCTGAAGTTATTGAGTTTCTAATATTATTCTTAATTATTATAAGAAGATTATTATAAATTATTATAATTATTATAAGAAAATTATTATAAATATTTCTTATTTATAATAATTCTTAATTATTATAAATAAGAAATATTCTAATATTTCTTAATTAGTCTCCTTCCTGGTGAAATGTTTGAATTGTGAGGATATTGCTAGAGAACACGAGATTGTGGAGGTCTGTACAGAGACTTCAAAGGGAAGCTTGGGAGGCAGGATAGTAGACACCCTCACAAACAGCTGCTGACAGGGGCATGCTGGAGCTGCGAGAGTGAAGCTCACCTTTCAATGAAGATGTCCATCAAAGGTGCCAAGAACATGGCTTGCCTAGCGAGGGAAGTGCCGGCAATGCCACCTCCAAGCTAGTCTAAAATGCGAAAACACCTAGAGGTGGGGCTTCCCAAGGCCTGCAGAGCCCGCATCCCGTCACAGTGCTGGTAGGGGGTTCCAAGATCCCATCTTTGTCTGATCATTTGCTGTTTTCCTGTTCTATCCTTTTGGAGATGTCTACCCTTTGCCGGTCCCAATGCTACAGATATATGAAGCTTGTGTTCTGATTACCCCAGGTGTAAGCTGCAGTAACAGAAAGCTGGCTGACATGACACCACATAGGATCCTTATAGGATTAACAAGATAGTGCTTGCAAAGTGCTTCGTAAATGAAAGGTACTCAAATGTACATTGCTATTAGGAATAGCTATAACTTTTAGAAACAATAAATTGAATGGTACCTATGTACAACCTTCTTGCTGATATGTGTTCCTCTCTGGCATTGCCTTGTTTTTGCAAGCTTAATGCCTGGCATGGCAAGGAAGAGATGTGTCTGAGGAGTTAGAATCAATTATATGTTAACAAGACTACTGTGTATTTACAATTTTAACCCTTCTGCTATTAATTAATCTGGAAGCTTTGGTAATAAAATTTAAGTTTTTTCTTCCCTTAAAAATCAGCCGTGGACTGCATCTAAATTTACATTAAGTAGGCAATTGAAATCTTCTGCTTATATTACAAAAGACTCATGGAGTGTAGAAAGACAGTTTAAATGCATAAAGAATGAGGTGGAATAATGATTTGGTGCATATATTTTGATAATTACTACTTCCTTTCCCCTAGCTCTTCTGCGATAAATGTGCTGTCTTTGAAAACTTCATTAACAAGAGACTGCAAATTTTAATTGGACATAATAATTCTACCTTAATCTTAGAGCAATGCATTCCAGGTACCTGCTAATTCTGAGTTATTTTCCCTAAACTATCCTTAACAATTCACTAAAATGTTTTTAAGGATTGAAATGAAATCTACTGTTCATATAAAATGCATTTATATTTAATTTTTGTGTTAAAGATGATTAAACCTTTAATATTGCAAGGGAAACAGTAGACAATTGTGTTCTTAAGCAAAAAACAGATTCCTTGGTCCATTTTAAAAATTTTAATAGGAATTAAAGTTTTCATTTCAGTGATTTAGTAGATAATTCACTAAGAAAACCTGGCTTTGCCAAGTCCAAATTCCTGCATAGACTTGTCGCACCTTAGAGAAGCACTTGGGCCATTTTAATGCTTTCTGGGGAAAAAAAATGACATCAACAAAAAGGGCTTGTTGTACAGAAATTCCCTTTTCGCTAAAACTTTCCAGGCTGGAGGGAATGTTGTTCAGGCAGTATACTCTAAAAAAACTGTTAGATGTAAGATATCTAAGCAAAGGCAACCAACAGGATGGTCTAAAAGGAAGTCAACAACTCAATAGCTTTAGGAATGCTCTGAAATTGACTGAGTGCACTAGGCCCCTCTCCATAAGCTTATGTAAGCCCTAAGGACTGCTGAGAGGTGCTAGTGCCTCTGACAAGCTGGGCTCCTAGAAGAAGCAGAGAGACCAACTGAGCTCCATGGAAAGCCAGAAGGTCAGAAGCCAGCAGAGCTACGTGCAGAGGACTCTCACCGCGTTCATCTGCCTACAGGTTGTGCAGTGAGCTCCAGGTTTCCTGCTTTCCTGAACCCCCATGCATGCTGTGGTGGTGGGTGGTGATGCAGCTGTCTCTTTGAGTCATTTCAGCTCCTATAGGTAACGTTTCACCTTTATCCCAATAAAACTCTTTGGCTTACCAAGTTGGACTTTGGTGGTGTCCTTACCTTTGTTTGTTTGTTTGTTTGTTTGTTTGTTTGTTCTCTATCTGGGATTTCCATCTCCCCAGGAAGATGTCACATAGGGGTCCACAGGGCAGATGATGGTGATCCAGTTCAGGTCCCACTGTGGACAGGATTCTGGCCTTTTACCAATTGCATTGATGTCTGGTCTTTGTGACATATTTTTCCCTTTCCAGAGTGTTTCATATTCAGCGATGTTTCTGAGCCTCTCAGTTTAAGGAATGATAATCTACTGAAGCAATCAAGTAAACAGATTCTACAAGTTTACGTAACGTCCATTGCCACAGTTCAAGAAAGAGCCAGAAGAACTTTCCTGGAATGTTCTTTGGTTGAGAACAAACTTAAAAGTCGAAAATGGAAATTTTCTCACAAGAGAAATTGTCTTTTAAAACTGTCAAGAACAAAGACCGACAATTACTCTGTGGTTCTGCTTCCTGCAACACTGATAGTTTCCAGACTAGCCTTCTGGGAAGTGAGGAACCTTGTCTTTCCACTAAGAAAGAAGTTTTGCGTGTAATTTCATACTTCTATTTTATCCCTGACTCTTCATGTTATTAATTATGCACGGAGGCATTTTTCAACTCCTCTTTTGATTGATTTCTATGCTGTTTTGCAGGAACTACCTTTGCTCGCCGATTCTTTCCATTTAGTTTGATGTTTTTCTTTTTGCAAAAAAGATGTGATATTTCTGTGTCTGGGTATGTATCAAAATAAAAGCTCAGGAGAGAGATACGACTCAAAAAAATTAATTAAAAAATTGGCACATTGAGTTGTTTCCTTGCTAGCCAGTTTGCTTAGGGAGTTTTAGCCACTGCAGTGATGTGCTTTAGAAGAATCTTGACAAGCAGAAACTGCTTGGCTTCCACTTCCTAGCCTTCTACCCTGCCTGGAAAACTCTTGTCTTTTTTTTTTTTAACTACAGGGGTTCCACTCCCTGAAATCATTTCTTGACTCTGCCAAAAAAATGTAATCTAGAATCCTATCCAGACTAATCTATCTGGAAGGAAGAGAAGCTTGAAATGAGCTAGGTCAGACTTCTCTCAATTTCTTCATGTCTAAAATGAATATTGAGGAGAGAAAAAATCCTTTCTTTCTACCTTCTTATACTAAGTCACTGGAGGCCTGAAAAACCAAAGTAATGAAAGATTAAATGTAGGAAAAGCAATTATTAATGATTCCAATACATAGAATTCACAGAAAAGAAGTGAAGTTCAAAGAAATAGTTCGGTTTGGGACTTATGCATCCTTTGTGCAAAGGAGAAGGGGTGTGGATTTCCAAGGAGATAAACTGCAAAGGAGGTAGGTGGGAGCAATGCAGGGAGCTAAGGGAAGATAAAGACAAGATTAGCAGGAAATGGAGGCTCATGTTGCTGCACCTCCCTGTCTGATGTAAGACTTCTCCCTAATATGTCTCTTTCCCTAAGTGATACCTTCATCAAAAAGAGCAAACATTGGGCCTAGAGAGATAACTCAGGAGTTATGAGCCCTGACTCCTCTTGCAGAGGACCTGGGTCCTCTGCTAGAGCAACCAGTGTTCTTTACCACTGAGCCATCTCTCCAGCCCAGTTCTAGTCTTTAAAAGCCACTGCTTGCAGAGCACATGCTCTGGTTGGTCTGGAACACACATAGTTTATAGCTGTCATTTCCATGTTCTTCGTGAGAAGACTCTCATCCAAAGCATGTCAGTTTGGAGGAGAAATGAGAAGCTCTTCATATTTAGGAGTCTTTCCTCTTAAGTTTTGGAGTCTGTCCAACCTGTACTAAATGTTTATTCCTCTCCTTTGAGTCCACTGAGACTTTTTTGTCTATGGCACTTCTTTAGCATGTTGAAACAACAACATACCTACCTGAAACAGGAACTTTAAAATACTATCTTTACTGTCTGTTAAATTTTTTTCAGATAAGGAAAAGGCAACACAGATTGTAGTTATTTATTTATTTATTTATTTATTTATTTATTTATTTATTTGCTTGCTTGTTTATTCATTTATCCATGTGTCCATATGTGTACATCTGCATGTGCTATACGCATATGTGATCACGTGTGTATGTGGATGTACATGTCTGTGCATGTTTATATGGAGGCCTGACATTGAGTATCTTCCTCTGTCACTCAATGTCTTATTATTTTAAGGCAGAGTTGCTCTCTGAGCCCGGGGTTCACCATTTGGCTCCACTAGCTGGCCCATGATGCCCTGGGATGCTGTTGTCTCTGCCTTTCAGCACTGGGATTACAGCTACTGGCCACTGTAGCCAACATTTTACTCTGCTGCTGGAAATCCAAACTCAAGTCCTCCTGCTTGTGCAGCAAGCACTTTTCCCACTGAGCCGGAACCTGACCCTTAGAAGATATTTTAAATCACATGTTCATAGTCTTAAGGTAGTAATTACCACGCTTGAATTTTTGCTTGAAGTTGTCTGTCTCCAAAGCTAGGGTTTGATCTACTATGTTGAATTTTATGAAGAAGCTCTGGATGTGATGATTCTAGACCTTCCTTCCAACACGATGCCCCTCACTAGAATGTCTCACCATTTCTCTTCCTTGGATGTATTTTGCTCTTAGAGCCAGATTGAAATTATATTTGAGGAAGAAATTTTGCCTTTTCTCCCTTTGTCTCTCATTCTTCTCAGCACCATGCCTGGCCAACGTCTGGCTGCTGAGCAAGAGCAAGTCTTCTGTTTTGAGCATATGGCTTTTAATGGCAGTCCATTAAGTTCAGCTTCAATGCCATGAAAAATCCTTACTGCTCCACTTCTGATCCACCCAGTCATCTTTCTGCACCAATTGGTAACTGCGTTTGGATATTGCCCCTCTCTCCTATACTCCTGTTTCAATGCCATAATAATTCTGTTTCCCTCAGCCTCCTGGTATTTTACCCAAGAGAAAAATCACATGCAGCATTCATTCTAACTTAAACAGATGTGAGAATGTAAAGAGAGAGTGAATTATAACACAGGCTCAAACAGCTGCCTTTGTGGGGAGTTTGTAGTTCAAAGAAGTACTCCATTTACATGAATTTTTTCAAAGCTAAAACATCCGTAACTAAAAGCAAATATTTTAATGGTACTTGTTTCCTGTGCCGAGTTTGAAGACTACTCCAGAATAAATCCTTTCTTTCTAAAATGATATATATCAACCAGCTGCTACTCATTTGTTCTGCAATTTATGCATAAAGACCAAAGGGGCCTCTGTCCTTCATAAGCCTCAGAGAGTGTCCAGCATCTGGCTGTGCAACTGTGAAGATATGTGTAACCTTCCATTTTTCCCTACCATGCATTCTATGTGCCTGTGTGCTTTTGGATGAACAGACTCGGTAGGGGGTGTGAAGAACTGTATGGGTGGACATTTGAAGTATCCTTCACTTCTGAGGAAACAGTCTTTTAGCCATGTTTCTTAAATTTATTGCTAGATCTTCAAGAGCTTTGGATTTATATATTGAATTCATCTACTTTTCATCAAAAAATTATTGATTTGGAGATTCCTGAGGGAAAAAACTGTATCAGTCACAAAACAAATCCAAGCCAAACAGAACAGAGCAAAAAGTAACCCCATGTATTTTGTAAGCTAATCAAAAAAAACTAAAAAGCAGAAAACCACATTGTGGAATTGATGGCCCATCAACAATTGTATGATTATTCAAACTTCACAAAGAAGTTGAAATAATCTTACCCTCGTTCAGTGGAGGCAGATAAAGCTGTTGACTTTCCCTGTCCTTATGTCCCTTCACCCATCCTTTTAAAACTTTTATTAGGTTTTTAATGGGTGGGTTGAAATCAATAGAGGACAAGCTATTAAAAATTATTGGTCAGCTGTGGCTTCTCACTAAATATTAAAGTAGGCAGGCAAATTAGCACACATGTCCAGGTACCAGGATGAAAAGAATAAAATTGTCCAGGAAAATGGACATTACAATGCAAGTAGAACAGACTGCCTCTAGCACTGTTGGTGGTGTCTTTGGCTGCTGTTCACTCTTAATATTGCTCTGGGTTTGATTGCTTTTATTGGTGTGAGGAGACAGGGTGGTGGACATTCATTAACTGTTGGAAAGACTTTATTTTTATTATTTTATTTTATTTATTTTTACTTCTTATGTGTATGAGCTGTACTGCCTGATGTAGGTAGGTTGCACCGTGTCATGCAATGCTGCAGAGGTCAGAAGAGGGTGTCAGATTCCCCTGGAACTGGAGTTAAAGACGGTTTTAGCCACCATGTGGGTGCTGGGAATCGAACCCGGGTCCTCTGCAAGAGCAGTCAATGCTGTTAACCACTGAGCCATCTCTCCAGCCAGGAAAAACCTTTTTTTGTTAAAGAGACATTATATGCCTCTCTAAAGGGCTAGGTACCAAAGCAACTTGGGAGAAATAGGAGATTGGACTGTGCCTTTTATGCTTATCCAAGACTGAAGATCTAGGGAGAAATGGGTAACTTTGTTAGGTAGAATATGCCTTATTGTGGGAAGATCCAGTGTGAATTAGGGGCTAGTTCTCAGTTAGCACCCCTCAGGGCACCATGTGGGAGTCATGGGTTTTCTCTGACCCTGTCCCAAGAGGGAGCAAGCAATGTGGCCCAGTCACATGACACTAGGCAGAGCAGTAGTATACTGTGGTGCATAACTGGGGGTCTGTGATTGGCTCTGGGAGCTGATGTCATTTTGCTTTAAAAGCAAGCTGTAGCAGTCAATAAAGTGAATTCTCCATTGCTATCTTTACACAGAATTCCCGCCATTATTTCTTCACACAGGCCGAAGGAGGCCTGAATTTTGAGTGACCATTGGGTTGGATGGCGGTCCATCAGACCACCAACCTGGATAGCTGGTGTGGGGCTGGAAGGAGATCTAGCAGATTGCCAGCTGTGAAGTGAATTGTGAGTGAATGGGGGCTGAAGATAGCCCATCAGCAATCAGCTCAAAATTCCTGTCCAGAAGCCAGCCATGTTTGGGCAGGTGGGAAAGCATGGCCAAGACAGGAAGCGTTCCATTTTCCCAGGCTACGGATCCAAGTTGGATGTACCACTCAGGTTGGGTTATGGAAGTAAACAACTGATCTCTGTGCTGAGGGGTCAGTTCCCCACAGTTCCCCACAGTGCAAGGTTGGCACTGTGCTCCCCTTCCCTTAGCAGGACCACACTGTGCCTATTAGTACCAAGAGACGCTCCAACGCCTTATGTTATATGAGAATTGGTAGACAATATTTTACAAATGATGTGAAACAGACTGCACCTGGGAGACCAGGGTAGTGCAACAGAACAGAGATGTGTGTGCAACAATGTGATTTTCTCAGATGAATGAATTAAAAAAAAATACAGAGTGAGGTTGATCCTATGGGTCTGTACCTAAAGCTAGAAAACTCAAAAAGGAAATGATTTCAAAACAAGGATGGGAGCCATCCCAAAAATCTGGAGTTCATATGGAGTCATAATTTGGATTTGGATTTGGATAAAGCTGTTTCCATAGAGCACCTCCATTCTTCATAAGTTTCAAGTCACACAGTAAGTCAGTGCTTCAGATAAGACTATTGATCATCAAAGGAAATGGAAAATTCAACAATTTCCTCTGATTATTTTTTTTTGTTTTGTTTTGTTTTTTTTTTTGATTATGAAAACTTAAGAATGAAATAATTTCTTTTGGGTCTGTGTGTATAAAATGAGAAATTTATAACTTGACTTTCTGTCTGTATCCTGGAAACTTCAGGTGTTTGTTCTAACCTGGGACGGGGAAAGAAAGGGTATGCTCTGTGAAATGCATCTTATAGCTTCAGTCATACTTAGAAACATTAAAGATTATTATGGCTTAGTAGTTGGTATTACATTCATTACTCAGAAGTTCTTAACATATTTTGCTTACTCTGGTGAAATGAATGATAGCAAGGGCCAATGCATTACATTAAGATTTCCTTAAGTATTAGGACAGAGATGATGAACAACTGCTGAGCTGAGCAAATCATCTGGTGCCTTTTCCTTCTGGCAGTCTGTAAAGCAGATGAGAACCATCAAGACAAGCTACTTGTTCCTGTTGGCATTCTTTTATTGATATTCATAAGAGATCTGTTTTAACTTAAAGAAAATTTCATATAAGAGCTTTCTCTCATAGTATAGAAAACAAAAGATGGTTAGCAAAGAGTCCTTGGAAATAAAGGAGGTATACCATGGATGGGACGGATGATGAAGGCTGATGGTCACACATAGAACCACATAGAAAGCCCAGTGTTAGGTTGCACAACGATGGACTAACCCATGGAGAAGACCTAGATCCTAGAGTAGTTCCCTTATTTCCTGAAAGATAAAATCTTTTCTGTGATTTTATGATTCTAATGAGAAGATAATAACAGACAATGAAAAATAATGCTATATAATAAAGTAGTTGCAAACTAAACTCAGACATTGCACAACAAAAAAGATATGGGCATGTGAGTAGAAAAAAATATAGTAGGGATGAAATCCGGGCTGGAAAATGATAAAGAGGAAGAAAGGAAGGAGGAGCTGCATTTTTGTTGGTATATAAGCCAGATTTTCTACATAGTCATGAAACCTATTTCCTTGGGGAGAGGGTGTTTCCACTATGTTGATTAATTAGTTACTGGGAAAGAATGTATGCCACATATTAGGTTGAGTGAAAAGGACTCTTCCTAGGGGCTGGAGAGATGGTTCAGTAGTTAAGAACATTTGCTGCTCTTGCAGAGGATCCAGGTTAAGTTCCCACCACCCATATGGCAGTTCATATCCTTCTGTGACTCAATTTCTAGGGTGATCTGATGCCCTCTTCTGTCCTCTGTTGGCACCAGTTTACCCACATACTGCATACACATACATGCAGGCAAATTCTTATAAGCAAAAATAAGTTTTAAAGGGCACTCTTTCTAGAAGATTTGAGGTCATATAATGGATTTTAAGGCCCCTTATCAGTCAAGGAGAATGCAGAAACAGGTTTACATCCCAAATTGTGGTTTTTATGTTTTTGTTGAGAATGTCAACACATCGTCCAAAGGAAATTCTTCCAATCTTCAAACTTGCTTTGTAAAATTTCAGTAAGGAAAATTTTCTTCTGTTATATCTTTGAGTGTTACTTCTGTTCATGCTTTTTCTTTAATCTCCCTGTTACCCATATTTTCTCTGTGTTCATTTGTATTCTTTCTCTGAGTTGTGGGAAGTTGTCTTTGATCTTAACATAGCATTTGATTTTAACATTATTAGAAGCCTTTTATTCTTTTCAAAACATGATTTCTGTTTTCTTATCCTGTTATATTTACACATTTATATTAATTCCCTTTTTGGTTTCCTGTTCTTTATTTTTTACATGGATTCTTATAGTTTTGCATTGAATACATATAATAGTATCTACCATTAAGCTTTCTTAGCAGTACTTATTATGGGGGCTGGCAAAATGAGTTGGCAGATAAAGGTGCTTGCTGTGAAGCCTAAAAACCCAAGTTCAATCCCTGAGGACCCCCAGACCCACATATTGGAAGGAGATAAGAGACTACTATAAATAGTCCTCTGAACCAGTTCTCACAAGTCATCCTCCAACTTCCACTAGCTTGCTGTGGCATATGCACATCCATACATGTGCATAGACATACAGATGGAACTTTAATTTCTTGTTTTGTTTTAGTCTTGTTTTGAGACAAGGTCTCATGAAGCTCAGGCTGTTCTCAAAATCTCCATGTAGCTGAGTGGGACTTTGAACTTCTGATGCTCCTGCTGTCTGCCTCTTGCCAGGACTATAAGTTACCTAATATTTTCAGAAGTATTTTTATCCCAGAGACTCTCCTATCCCTTGTGGTTTCCCAATCTAGGTGGTTTGTCAAGGTTTTGCTTCTCCTGTTATCGTAGAAACTCTTCATCTCTGCTTCCTGCTCTGGTACACAGGCTGAGCAGCCCCTGTCATAGAACTGCTCAGACCTGTGGCCAGGCCAATCCAAGGCCTGGCAAGCTACACTCTTCTTCTCATGCTCTTTAAAGCAGCCCACATGTCTTGCCATGTTTCGCTGTCCATAAATAGCCACATGCTCACACCTAACTTCACAAATAAGAATGGACAGGAATCTGGATGAGCAGGAAAAAAGGCTCAAGCTATGTCTTCTTTCTCAAAATATTTTTAAAATATTTTTTAATCTTAGGAGAGTGAGAACACAGTTCTCCATTACCACAAATTATGCAGTCAAGTTTCCCACGTTTGGGGAAAGTGCAGGGGTCAGCACATCTGGAGTGCAATTGATGAATCTTACCCTGCGAAAATCTCCTTCTGGATTATGATGTCTCCCCTACCAGGTTAGTATTTTTTTTTTTTTAATAAAACACTTTATAGGTCTGTGAGATGGAATGGGTTTGCCACCAAGCCCAAGGACTTGAAAGTTCAATCCTTCAAACCCACATATTAGAAGGAGATATCAGATTATTATAGATAGGCTTCTGACCTCCACATATAAAGAGTGGCATGGTCATGCCTACCTATCATAAATAGACAGTGTCAAAACAATTAAGAAACCCTTCATGTTCTCCTTAAACCAGCGAAGATCTATAACGCCATCAATCCATGCTACAGAATTGTACTTAGTGCCTGTTGTGGGCACTGGGAAAAGCAGACACCAAAATGAATTTGAAGGACAATTTAAAGCTGTACATAACGTGTTCATGTAGAATGGATTATGGGATATTTTGACCACATGTTCATTAGGACCCAATAGCATATAAGAGCTGATAAAGGAAACAAAATAGTACAAAGTCCGATTATATTAAAAGAAGCATCATGCAAGTCGAGGGCACAAGTGGTGTTCCCACAGAGTCCAGAGGCCAGACCACTTTCATGACAGCATGGACTTTCAGAAACACAGGCATAGACTCTGTGGAGGAGGGCAGGGGGATGATGGCCTGGCTGGGAACTACACATGATGTGAGGGTCCCCTAGCCAAAATGTTTGAGACCAATATTTCAGATTATTGAGTTTTTCAAATTTTGAGAGATATACATCAACTCTGCCAGTTCAATATTTCTAATTTGAAAATCTGAAATTAGATATGTTACAAAATTGAAAACTTTTTGAGAACTAAAATAATGACAAAAATTTTGAATTTTGGAGCATTTCTGATTTGGGATTTTCCAGACTCCCAGTTTGTAGTAGGGGAGTCCTGCAAAGGACCAGCATGTTCAGGCTGAAAATCCGGTATACAAAACACTGCATTACTGGATAATGTTTACAGGAGTTACATCTCCATTCTGGTTGGAAGAACGCACTTTCATCAACCAAAAAAAGAAAAGCTCCAAATTCATGCTAGGAATTTCTCAGCAATGAATAATCTTGACAAAGCTAATTTTTCAGAACCTCATGTTTTTCACCTGTAACATAGGGGCAATTGAATCTCTTATATACTATGCTAGACTGTGCTGTCTGTCTAGCTGATAAATCAGAGCAGCTCTGCCCAGTACAATTATTAGCGAACACTTAAGACATGCCTGCTCCAGGCTGTGACAGGCTGTGGGTGTGAAGTACACATTAGGTTTTGAAGACTTAATATTTAAAAATGTTGTAAAACATTTCAATTATTTCTATACTGATGACATGCCACAACTATATTTAGAATTTATGCAAAATAAATATTAAAATAATTTAAAAAAATTGATTGTTTTTTAATTTTATGCATATGAGTGTTTTGCCTACTGTATGTAAAGGCACCATGTCATGAAGTGCCAGCAGAGACCATAAGAGGGTGTCAGATTTCCCTGGAGTTGAAATTACAGACAGTTGCTAGCTGGCATATAGGTGCTAGGAATTGAACCTTGGTCCTCTGCAAGATCAGCCAGTGCTTTTAACCACTGAGCAATCTCTAAAGTCCCTCATCTGTTTCTTTTGTATTTTAAAATATTATTACTAAAGGATTTTAAATCATGTCTGTAGCTTGTGTCATATTTCCATTTGGGCAGTGCTGAGGTACAGTTTAATTTTTCACATCTTTCTAGAAGCTTCTATGTCTATAGAATATTCAGAAATTTTGCATCTTCAGAAATTATGTTTATATTTGTGGACTTGTTTAACTTTAAAAACTAGTTACTAGGGACTGAAGAGATGGCTCAGCAGTTAAGAGCATTGGATGCTATAGCAGAGGACCCAAGTTAGATTCCCAACACCTAGATGGCAGCTAACAGCTAACTGCAGTTCCAGAGGATCTGATGCCTGCCCTGTCCTGGCACATTGAGTTTGGATAGAAAGCCAAACTATTTGAATGGACTGAAGGAAGGGCAAGCTCTGAGGAGCAACAGCCTATTCTTTATGGTTAGAAAGAGGAATCAGAAGAGCCAGAGAGGGCTGAGAGGAGACTGTGAGGAGGGCAATGTGCCCTCTTGCTGAAACCATAGACTCGCCAGGCAGTCGTGACTGGGGTATAGTGGGTAAACCCAGGATCTCTGTTTCTAACTTAATCTCTTTTGTTCTCTGCTGCTGAGTTGCTTATAGCTTGCATTTTTATGATGCTGTTGGCATGACACATCTTTCATAGCAGCTTTTGAAGAGCTATGGAATTGAGAAAATGAAAATGAACTGAATGAAAGGGAATGAAATTTTTTCTGGTATCTACTCTCTCTGTACTCCAACCAAATCTGCAAACATCTACCATGTTAAATTTCCTGAAATTCTAGATTGCTCCTTCACTTTCTTGGTCAGACTTCAATTGCTCCTCCTTCTTTGTCTAGAAAAAAGAAGCCAAACATTTGAGAAAAAAATGCCATCTATAATGGAACTGAATAGTATTATACCCATTAAACTGTGACCTGGGCACTTCCCCTTGGAAGTTGCTTGCCAGGCCAGTTGTTATTGTAGCTTCTAGGATTCACAAGCAGGCAAGGTTGATGGTTGCTGTTCTCTTCCAGCAGTATGCCTAGTAGCTTCCAGCACTAAAAAAAGCCCAAGAGTGGCTTAGCTGGATCATGTGGTAGACCTATGTCTAGCTTTCTGAGGAATCTCCACACTGATTTTTGTAGTGGTTGTACCAGTTTACACTCCCACCAAGAGTGAATCAGAGTTCCCCTTTCTGCACATACTCACCAACATTTGCTGTTATTTGATTTGTGGATTCTAATTGGGGTTCAATGAAATCTCAAAATAGTTTTATTTGCATTACCCTGATGGCTAAAAATGGTGACTATCAAAAAAATTATTTCTCCTGTATTGCACTTTTTCGCTCAGGGTTGCTTTAGCTATTCAGGGTCTTTTGTTTTTCCATATGAATTTAAGGATTTTTTTCCAAGTGTGTGAAGAAACTAATGGAGATTTTAATTGGGATTGCATTGAATACAGGGGGGATCACCTTACCAAACTTCAAACTATACTACAGTGCTATAGCCACAAAAATAGCCTGGTACTGACATAAAAACAGATCCGTTGACCAATGGAACAAAATCGAAGATCCAAACTTGAGCTCATACAATTTCAGCCACCTCATATTAGATAAAGGGGCCAAAAAAGCTCATTGGAGGAAAGATAGCATCTTCAGCAAATGCTGCTGGCAAAACTGGATCACCATACATAGAAGAACAAAATTAAATTTTATTTCTTTTATTTAATGTGTATGAGTGTACTGTCTGTATATAGATAGGTGCACCCATGTCATGCAATGCTGCAGAGGTCAGAAGAGGGTGTCTTATTCCCCTGGAACTGGAGTTAAAGACGGTTCTTAGTCACCGTTTGGGTGCTGGGAATTGAACCCCCCGGAGAAGAACAAAATTAAACCCCTACCTCTCACCCTGTACAAAAATCAACTCCAAATGTGAAACCCAAAACTCTGAAGGTGAGAGAAGAAAAAATTAATAGCCATCTACAAGACATAGGAGTGGGAAAAAACTTTCTAAATCAAGCAGCAGCTGCACAGGAAATAAGGTGAACAGCAGACAAGTGGGACCTGATCAAACTCAAAAGCTTTTGTGCAGCAAAAGAAACAATCAGGAAAGTGAAGAGAAAACCCACAGAGTAGGAGGAAATCTTCATCAGTGATACATCTAACAGAGCATTAACATCCAGAATATATAAATTACTCAAAAAACAAAGAAGTAAGAAAACAAATGACTCACTCAAAAGGTGGAATAAAGAGCTGAACAGAGACTTCACCAATGAGGAAGATGGCTGAGAAACATCTTAAAAAGTGTTCAACATCAATAATTAAGGAAATGCAAATTAAAAGCACTCTAAGATATCATCTCACTCCCATAAGACTGGCTAAGATTAAGAAAACAAAAGACACCAAATGCTGGAGAGGTTGTGGGGAAAGGGGAACACTCATCCACTGTGGAAAGTAATGTGGAGAACCCTTAAAAGACTCAAAATGAGCCTACCACTTGACCCAGTCATGCCACTCCTGGGTATATACCCACAAGACTCATCCTACTGCAAAGATACATGCACATCTATGTTTATTGCAGCTCTCTTCACAATAGCGAAGAGGTGGAACCAACCCAAATGTCCCTCAACTGATGACTAGATAACAAAAATGTGGTACATCTATGCAATGGAGGTCTATGCAGCAGTAAAGAAAGATAACATCATGAGCTTTGCAGGTAAATGGATGGAACTCGAAGCCATTATGCTAAGTGAAATAACACAGTCCCCAAAAATAGAATGGGAAATGGTTTCCCTCTTTTGTGGATTGTAGTACCAAATCCCCCACTTTAAAGGCAAGCTGAGTAGCATTATTGTTATATTTTGTTCTATCTGATAGCAACTGTGGTATTATAATATAAATATCTTAATGAGCCCTAGAATTAACTTACCACTTACTTTCAGACATGGTAATTAATATTTATGGGTGGAAGGTATATATTCATAATTTAGGGTAATATAAAATTAAAATAAAAAATGTGAACCCCTAAACATAAAAATGTGACTTCTGGATGTTAAACCTTTGTTAGATGGGTCACTGGTAAAGAGTTCCACTCTAAACTTGTTTTCTTTTTTTAATTTTATTTATTTTTGTATGTGTATGAATGTACTGTCCGCATGTAGGTTTGTGCACCCGTGTTGTGCAATGCTGCGGAGATCAGAAGAGGGTGTCGGATTCCCCTGGAACTGGAGTTCTCCTGGAATTGGAGTTACAGACAGTTCTCAGTCGCCATGTGGGTGCTGGGGATCGAACCCGGGTCCTCTGCAAGAGCAGTCAGTGCTCTTAACCACTAGGCCATCTCTCCAGCCCCTAAATTTGTTTTGGAATTAACCTAGAGTTTATTTTCAGAGTTTTTAAGTTTTGGTATAATGTATGGAACATTATATTATATATATATATATATAATATAATATATACTATATTATATACACGCGTACACAGGTACACATAACACACACACACACATTTTGGAGTAATACAAAATTAAAGGGAACAACAATGACAAAAAAGACTTGTTCAAAGAACTGACCAAAACTGTATACTTCTGCATCAAAAAAGTTAAAAAGGACTGAGAAAAAGCTACAAGACTGGACTTGACATGTATGTCAGAATGCCTGAACTCTGGTGGGGGGGTATAGATGGGGGAACAGGTCTAAATTTGATTAAGAAATATTATATGAAATGTACAAAAGCTCAATAAAAATTAAGGAAAAATTGTTTCTCAGCCATTTGTGTTTCATCTTTTGAGGCCTCCCCCGTTTATTTCCTTGCCTCAGTTTTTAAACTGAATTTTTTTATGTTTAGGGTTTTTTTCTTTAAATTTTTATTGAACTTTTGTGCATTTCATACAATATTTCTCAATCAAATTTAGACCTGTTCCCCTATCCATGCCCCCCACCTGCCAGAACTTGTGTATTCTGCCATACATGTTAAGTCCTGTCTTGCATCTTTTTCCGAGTCCTTTTTAACTTTTTAAATGCAGAAGTTTACTGCTTTGGTCAGTTCTTTGAACAAGTCTTTTTTGTTGATGTTGTTCCCTTTAATTTTATATTGCTCCAAAATATGGATATATACATTCCACACATATACCAAAATTACAAAGTCCGAAAATAAACTATAGGTTAATTTCAAAACACGTTTATGGATTCACATTTTAACAGTAAATTTGCATGCAGGTAAAAAGAAATATTATTTTACCTTCCTAAATTACATAGCAAGTTGATGTATTTACAATGTGCTTTTTTTTTTTTCTCTTTCTGAGGCAAGGTCTCCCCGTAGCCCCAGATGTCCTGGAACTCATTTTGTAGACCAGGCTGGCCTTGAACTCATAGAGATCCGCCTGCCTCTGCCTCCCAAGTGCTGGGATTAAAGGTTTATGCCACCACTCCTGGCCTTTAAATAAACAGATCTTTCTCATAAATCTTAGAACTGAAGAAAATAGACACAAACTTCAAGCTATAGCTATAGTAATATTAGTCAATGTGGTATTATTTTTACTAACAAATTACCCACCTTGAGTTACATATAAGGATTTGGTGCTAGGGTCCACAAATGAGGGACGCCACATGTTGTTTGTTTTTCTGAGACTGTGTAACTTCACTCAGCATAAGTTCCACACGTTTGCCTGGAAATTTTATGTCTTTCTTTACAGCTTCTTAGGACTCCATTATGTAGATGTACCACATTTTAATTATCCACTCCTCAGTTGAGGGACACTTGGGTTGCTTCCAGCTCTTTGCTATTGTAAAGAGAGCTGCAATAAACATGGTTGTGCACATATTTCTGCTAAAGGATGAACTTTGGCTATATACCCAGGAGTGGTATGACTGAGTCAAATGGTAGGTTCATTTTTAGTCTTTTAAGAGTTCTCTACACTGCTTTCCATAGGGGTTGCACGAGTTTGCAATCCCACCAGGAATGAATGAGTGCTCCATTTTACCTACAACCTCTCCAGCATTTGGTATAATTTGTTTTCTTGATCATAGCCAATCTTACCAGTGTAAGATGAAATGTTAAAGTGGTTTTAGGCTGCATTTCCTTAATTACTAACAATGTTCAACACTTCATAAGATGTTTCTTAGCCATCTTTATTTCTTCTCTTGAGACATCTCTGTTCATATATTTAGCCCATCTTTTAATTGGATCATTTGTTGTCCTGGTCCTTTGTTTTTTGAGTAGTTTATATACTCTGGATGTTAAACCTTCATCAGATGTGTCACTGGTGAAGAGTTCCTTCCACTCTGTGGGTTTTCTTTGAACTCCTTTGATTATTTCTTTTGCTGCACAGAAGCTTTTCAGTTTAATGAGGTCCTATTTTTTGATTATCTTATTTCCTGCACAGCTGCTGCCTGATTTAGAAAGTCTTTTTCCTACACCTATATCTTCTGGGTTATTGCCAATGTTTTCTTCTAACATTTTCTAGTTTTAGGTTTCACATTGAAGTCTTTGATCCATTTACATTTGACTTTTGTACAAGGTGAAGTGTAAGGATTTAGTTTCATTCTTCTACAAGTGTTGATCCAGTTTTGTCAGCACCATTTGCTGAAGAGTCTTTCCTCCATTGAGTGTTCCTGGCCCCTTTGTCAAATTATCAGGTGGCTGATATTGCATGTACTCAAGTTTGGTCTTCAATTTTATTCCATTAATCTATGGGTCTATTTTTGTGTCAGTACCATGCTGTTTTTATGACTATAACTCTGTAATATTGTTTGAAACCTGGTTTAGTAATCTCCCCTGAATTATTCTTTTGGCTCAGGGTTGCTTTGGCTATCTGGGATCTTTTGCTTTACAGAGAAACTTGAAGAATATTGGTATTCTTTGAAAGGCCTGGTAGAATTTTGTGTTATATTCATCTTGTTCTTTGCTTTTTATTTTGGAGATTTTTAGTTACTGCTTTTATCTCATTGGTTGTCATCATTGTTAGGGGCCTATTTAAATTGTTTACCTTACCTTGCTTAATTTTTGTAGGTCATAAACATCTAGTAATTTGTCCATTTCCTTTAGGTTTTCCAGTTTAGTGGATTGTAGGTTTGTTTTGTTTTGTATTTTTGAGATAGGGTCTTCCTGTAGCCCCAAATGGCCTGGAACTCAATATGTAGACCAGGATAGCCTGGATCTCACAGAAATCCACTTACCTCTGCTTCCCAAGTGCTGGGATTAAAAGCATGCCTGATATATATATTTTTCTAATAATTTCTTAGGATTCTCTCAATTTCCTCAGTATCTAGTATAATGTTTTCCTTTTCATGTCTGATTTCATTATTTTTTATTATTTATTTTATTATTTATTATCTTTTTCTTTTGGTCAATTTGGCTACAGGATTGTCAATCTTGTTAATCTTTTTGAGGAATCAATTCTTTGTTCATTGACCCTGTATTATTATTTTTAATTTGTGTTTCTTTAATTTTAGCCCTTATTTTGATTCTCTCTTATTCTCTACTTTTTTTGGCTGTTGTTTTTCTAAGGTATCTGGGTACATCATTAAGTTTTTAAGATGAGCTATGAATTTTCTGATGTAGGCACTTAGTGGGATACACTTTCCTCTTAGGGTTGCCTTCCTGTGTCCTGTAGATTTTGGTATGTTGTGTTTTCATTTCATTCAGTTCTTAGAATTTTAAAATTTCTTTTTCATTTTTCTCTTGATCCAATTTTCATTCAATAGTGTGTTGTTTCATTTCCATGACTTTGTATATTTTTGCTAGTTCTATTTTTGATGATATCCAACTTTATTACTTTGTGGTCAGATAGGACAGTATTTCAGTTTTCTTAAATGTGTTGAGATTTGCTTTGTGGCCTAATCTGTGGTTATTTTTGGAGAAATTTTCACATGGGTTGCTGAGAAGAAAGTATATCCTTTGGTGTTTAGGTTGAATGCTTTATTTTAAAAATAACTGTTTAGGCTGATCTGTGTAATTTTCCTAAGAATATGTTTTATATTGAAGTATTAAAGATTTTAGATGCTATTGGACTCAGTTTCTTAATTCTGGAAAAAGTTGTGCTTATGTCAACTGATATGATGGTTAATCTTGACTGGAATGTGGATCACCTAGGAACACACCTCCACGTACACCTGAATTTACAGAGAGTTTAACAGAGGAGAGACCCACCCTGGATGGAGGCACACCACCTCACAGGTTAGGGTCCCTCACTGAACAAAAAGGAGGAAACCAGCTGGGCACCAGCCTTCACTGACTGTAGGTGCAATATGACCTGCCGTCTCATGCACCTGCCCCTGTGCCCTTCCCTGCACTCTCAAACCATGATCCAAAATAAATCCTTCCTTTCTTTTTTTTTTTAAATTTAATTTTTATTGATGCTTTGTGCATTTCATACATTTTTTCCAATTCAGTTCAGGCTTATTTCCCTTTCCCTTCCCCCCCACCCCCACCCCATCCCAGATCATGCATTCTGCCATAACTGTCCTGCATCTTTCTCTCAGTTTTTTTTTTTTTCATTTTTAGCTATAAGTGACAATCCATGAGCACAAGCATCCTTCATGCAAAACCAATCTGCAGGCTGTTGTGCCCAAACCCCTACAGCCCCACCATCCAGTGGGGGGTGACAGGTTGTTTGTTCAATCAAGTTGATCAAATGAGTGTCCAGACTACAATCCTTCCTTTCTTAAGTTGCTGTTGTCAAGCGTTGCATTGTAGTGATAAAGAAAACTAACAAATACATTTGGTTATACTTAATGCAAGCAATTTATAAATCTTGTTTTCAGGTTTTATAAAGCCATAGCAGAATGGAAAAAACATAGCCTAGCGGTTAAGAGCGCCGACCACTCTTACAGCGGACCTGGGTTTGATCCCCAGCGCCCACATGGCGGCCGAGAACCGTCTGAAACTCCAATTCCGGGAGAGCTCCAGTTCCAGGGGAATCCGACACCCTTTTCTGAACTCCGCGGCATTGCACAGCACGGGTGCACAAACTTGCATGCAGACAGTACATTCATACACATACAGAAAGAAATAAAATCAATAAAAAAAATTAAGATACCTTACACAATAGTCTTTGGTCATCACCACATTAAATAAGTTAAAGTGATTATCAATTCTTTATTTTTCCTTTTTAAAAAATTATTTATTTTACTTTTATTTTTGATGTGTATATGTATTGCCCGCATGTGTGTAAGTGCACCTATGGCATGAAATGCCTATGGAGTTCAGAAGAATGCACTGGATCCCCTGAACTGGAATTAAAGATGGGTGTTAGCTACCATGTGGATTCTGGCAGTCAAACTCTGGTCCTCTGCAAGAGCAGTAAGTGCTCTTAACCACTGAGCCATCTTTCCAGCCCCAATGATTATCAATTTTTTGGTATTATTCACTGATGAGATTACTAATGTTTGGGGTAACTTTGTCATATCTTGCTTATGGTCATTGTATCTTGCCTTTAATGTGCTATTTGTGAGTAATAAATAAGAATTGAAATTCTGAGAGACAAAGGTTGAATTTACTCTTGTGCTTTAGAGTATGTGCTGATTTCTGGGTATTCATTAAAAATACCAATTATTTTTTTATCCCAAATTATTTTTAATTGTGTGTGTGTGTGTGTGTGTGTGTGTGTCTATCTGTGTGCAAGTGCCCATTGAGTCCAGACGAGGGCATCAGATCCCTTGGAACTGAAGTTGTAGAGATTGATTTCAGCACTGAGCTGTACAACACGGGTTCTGGCAACTGAACCCAGGTCTCTTAGAAGAGCAGTACATGCTCTGAGCCTCCTCTTCAGCCCTTACCTCAATTAATTCTACATACCAATAGGTACAAATTACATATATGTATGAGGTACAGCATACTATTTTGGTTTAGGTACACACTGTGGAATGTCTAAATAGCTATTAACACGGATCACCTCATATACTTATTTTTATGATGAGAAGACATAATATAAACTATGAACAATTTTCAAATATAGAGTGAATTAACTATTATCAACATGCTATACAGTAGATTTTTTTAGTGTACTCTTCTGATGAAACTGAAATTTGAATCCTTCAGCCATCATCTCCACAGCCCAGCACAGGCAAGAACATCCTAGGTGTTAGAGATTAAAGTTTTTTAATTTATTTATTTTTATGATATCTTTAAATAAGTGAAAGGAAGTGAACTATGAGAACTCATTTATCTTTAACAATTGGACATATAATCTTTTGGTAAGACATATTTTATTCTGCTGTTCTATATAATATTTTTATAAATGCACACTTTAGTCATATTTATATTCTAAAATTGTCTTCCATTTTAAATGTCAAATTCTTTTTTTTTTTTTTTTTTTTTAGAGTTGGGTCCATTTATTTATTTATTTATTTATTTATTTATTTATTTATTTATTTATTTATTTCTGTATGTGTATCAATGTACTGTCTGCATGCAGGTCCGTGCACCCGTGTCGTGCAATGCCGCAGAGGTCAGAAGAGGGTGTCGGATTCCCCTGGAACTGGAGTTCTCCTGGAATTGGAGTTTCAGACGGTTCTCAGCCGCCATGTGGGTGCTGGGGATCGAACCCGGGTCCTCTGTAAGAGCGGTCGGCGCTCTTAACCGCTAGGCCATCTCTCCAGCCCCTTAAATGTCAAATTCTTTATAATCTCCCTCCTAGTCCCTGGCCACCAAATGTTTGCTAACTGGTGCCTGCTACTGACACCTAAATTTAAAGTAATCTCAACAAGATCAGTTGTGACTCTTATGCTGATCAAACCAAAGAAGACACAAAACAACCAGCCACCTCATCCTTATTGAGGACCTTCTATGCTTTCTATGGAAGAATGTAAAAAAATTAAAAAATGTAAAAAAAAAATGTAAGAAATTATTCATTTTTGTTGCACACAGCACTCCTTTACAATGTATTTTTTGTTTTTGTTGCACACAGCACTCCCCTACAATGTAGTTTTGTTGCACACGACACTCCCCTACAGTGTAGTTTCCTTGCACACAGCACTCCTCTACAATGTAGTTTTGTTTTCTGAGGTTCCAGTTGCCCAGTAAACTGGTGTTTGAAAATATTACATGGAAAATTCCAGAAATAAAGAATTCAAAAGTTCTGTTTATTATGTGTTTTTCAGTGTGAAGATTAAACCCATGATCTCAGGCATTCAGGTAGGAGCTCTCCCACTGAAGCACATACTTAACCCCTTTATGTATGTTTTAAATTGTGGGTTGTTCTGCAAAACATGATATCATATTAGACTATATGTCTCTCTTGATCCTTCCAGGAATATCAATTGTTTCTTTTTGCAGTATTTCTATTCTGTCGGCATGTAAAAGAAGAAAACAACACACACACACACACACACACACACAAACACACATGCAGACTTTACTTCTGTCTGCAGTTTCAGGCATCCACTGGAGACAAGGGGACACTTCAGGTTGTCTTCCCTTACCCCCACCCCCTCACATCTCTGCATGGAGTGTGAAATTCCATGTGAGCCTGCTCTTGTCTGAAGCTCAGAGCCTGGAGTATTATCTACCACACTATAATCCTTCAATAAGTGTGTGTTGAATGAGCAGAGTGCAGCATCATGCTACCCAAATGTTAATGAATCTGAAGGGACATGTTTGAATTTGCTGTGAAGGATGAATTATTATAAGTGATAAACCAACCCAAGACCAGAGCAAACCTTCACTAAAATCCCATTAAAATAAATGAAGGCCTCTGGGCTCTTGCGTAATGCCAGCTGCTCTCATTTTGAAATGGGCCTAGCTTCTCATTCAGCCACAAGCTCTATACAATTTCCCCCATAGCTCACTCCTTCTACAATCCTTTTTGATGGAGTTCCCAGGGACATTTCTTTCATGCTGGGCTGACTGCCAGGGGCCCAGATAAAGGTAGAAACTTGGGTGGGATATTCTCTTCTGGGATAGCTTCCCAAGGATGACTATGTTCTGTCACAGAGATGAAGGGACATCTCCGTAATTCCAACAGTTCCTAGATGGAATGAGGATCAGGTCCTAGATGTGTGGCCTGGCCAGAATCTGGTCTTCTCGGAACCCCAGATATGTGAAAGTGTCATCTCACTCAGTGACAAAGTTGTATTACACTGGGATCTCTTTTCCCAGTCTGGACTGACTTTCTTTCTTTTTTTTTTTATTAATTTTTATTTATTTCTGTATGTGTATGAATGTACTGTCTGCATGCAAGTTTGTGCACCCGTGTCGTGCAATGCTGCGGAGGTCAGAAGAGGGTGTAGGATTCCCCTGGAACTGGAGTTTTCCTGGAATCGGAGTTTCATATGGTTCTTGGCCGCCATGTGGGCGCTGGGGATCGAACCCTGATCCTCTGTAAGAGGGGTTGGCACTCTTAACTGCTAGGGCATCTCTCCAGCCCCCTGGACTGACTTTCTGGAGTCTATGAGTAACAGGGACACAAGTAGCTTATACTTTCAGTTAGGCAACTCATTGTCCCCATCTAAGTGAAAGTCAGAGATAACACATTCCTCAGACCTCAGCAAAAGTGAAGCAAAAGCCACTCGAAGACATTCAGTTGGCAAAGCAACATTAGGGCTATATGGAGAGCACATAAGAATGAGCCAGGTGTGTTGGAGCTTACCTTTAATTCCAGCACTTGGGAGCAGAGACAGTTAGACCTCTGTGAGTTTTACACTAGCCTAGTCTGCATAGACATTTTCAGGCCAGACAGGGCTATATCGCGAAATTCTCACCAACAAAGCATTCTCAGGCAACAGAGGGTGGCAAATACAGAAAACTACAACTGTCCAAAGTGTAGAGAATAAAAGACTACAGAGTGTCCCTGGATAGGATTCCTATATTAAGCCTCACCCACTTAGGACTCAGGAGCTACTAGAGAAGGAGAGATAGAAAGACTATAAGAGCCAGGGTGGCGGATGACCACCAGGAAACAGTTTCCCAGGCTTCTGGGAACTTACTCATATGAGCTTACACCAATGGTGACAGGATGCACAAGACCCAGCAAACTAAACCAGACAAAAACCAGTACAGAACTGTGGAAATGGAAAGAGGCCCTAACCTTAGCCAAGAAACTATTGGCAGCTGATTACTGATGGATAAGTGACAGTTGGTCTTCTTTAAGTGACACTAGAGAGGCTGACCAGGCTCCAGTGGATGACCTCACACCAAGAATCATCTGAGGACTCAAATTTGGCTCAATAGGATTTAACATATATGACAGAATGCATGAAATATGGTGGCAGATAGGCTGTGGAGGAGGGCAGAGAGTGTCTAAACATGATTATGATACCTTGTAGGATATGTATAAAAATGCAATAACATATATATTGAAAGAAAGATGAATGATGAAACTATACACTGGTTGAAGGTGGGAGGAAGCAGGGAATTGGGGGGCTGTGAGGAAGGAAGACCATGGAGAGTAAGTGAACTTGACCTCTGATGCATGAAAAACATATTCAGTGTAGAGTCCTTTAATTTCACAATTCTGCCTGCCTTCATTTTAAAAAATTTTTTATTTATTTATGTATGTGTATGAATGTACTGTCTGCATGCAGGTCTGTGCACCCATGTCATGCAATGCTGCAGAGGTCAGAAGAGGGTGTTGGATTCCCCTGGAACTGGAGTTCTCCTGGAATTGGAGTTTCAAATGGTTCTTGGCCGCCATGTGGGTGCTGGGGATTGAACCGGGTCCTCTGTAAGAGCAGTTGGCACTCTTAACCACTAGGCCATCTCTCCAGCCCTGCCTGCCTTCATTTTTATGATGGTTTAGAACCACATGTTGTAAAGGAAGTGATTTAAAAGGATTAAATATTCAATTTTGTAGGGACTAGAAAAAAAAACCCACTCCCCCCTCCAAAAAAAAAAAAAAAAAACACATTTCAGTCATGGCTCTTTCATGATTTCTATTTCATATATTTGCATTTTGGTTAACTTTTCTAGTGTTCTCAAAGTACTTTTCCAGAGGGTATTTTTTTTTCCTATTGAAACCATTTCTTCTCCTCTTTTTCAGAGTTAACTTGTTTCTCCCCTTCTCACAGAATGTTAGTACTCCAGACACTGTTGCAAGCCTTTTTAGTAAACTGACCTTTCTAAGTTGTTAACTGCTCCTGAAAGAATAGATTACGTTAGATGAAGGCTATAAGATGATGGGAGTCTTAAACCTGTTACAATTCCCAAGGCTAATGACTTTCATAGACATCTTTCCCTGGTCTCATTGTTTGAATGAATAATGAAAGGAGAGAAGAATGGATTCATTTGGTTGTTTGTCCTCATGCATATTAATTCATAAAATTATAGAACTGATGGGAATGCTATGAGAAGAAGCTCTGGTGTCCCTGTCTCTAGGGAAACTCAAGAGGGAATCAACTACCCTGAATGGTTTTGTAAGGAATTCTACCACTTCAGCAGTGTGCCCCAGTGTCTTATCAGTCCCTGCAGGCAGGTATTTCTTCATAAATTTTAACTTAGGTAATTCCAAATAAGTTAGGCAAATGCTATTGTTTAATTCTCTCACTCATATATTCTCAATTTCTTGAGAGGATGATTAGCAGCTACTAGGCATTAGCTGGATACATTGTGAATAAAGGAGTGAACGATTGAAAAATATAATAAAACCAAGTTAACAGAAAAAATAGCACAATCATTCCAGTTACCAGGAATCATTGGAGAACTTCTTTTACACATGGCACCGTTAAAATATTATGTGGAATTCAAAGATGCAAAAAGGAAAATAGTCTGTTAGCCCTAGGTTTTAATGTTTAACCACGATCTGAATTAAATTATGAAAGAGAATCCAAAGAGTAATGATGTTACACAAAAGGAAGACTTCATTTAGAGTAGGCTGAGAAACGATGGCCTAGAGATAACACAAGGGGTTTGGGATTACTTGGCAGGACTTGGAAGTGGAAGGCTGTAAGAATGAAACTTTGCCTGGCTTGAGGCAAGGAAATATAAGACCTGTCCCACAAAACCTCTGAGAGTTATCTGATATCTCTGTGGGCATTCAGTTGTCTCTGTGAGCTATCTATAGCTCCGGAAGTTCCAGGATATTGCAGTTTTCTTGCTCCGCCTATCTCTGCAAAGTGCCAGAACCAGAGGGCCCCTTCCGTTGAGGTATTGAGCAAAATGTCACACCTCTAGCTTATTGGTTGCACAAACAGGAGCTCTGCAGCCCCCCAGTAGGAGCCAAGGTGGCTCACCCCTCCCTTCCACCTGCCCCCCACTTCCTTGCCCAGAGCACAGTAACTTTTGGTATCTAAACACACTGCTGGCATGAATAAATGAGAGAGTTTAATCTCCTGGACTTTCTCTGAGTCCATGTCTTTCTTTCTCTTATTCCATCAGGTAACTGTCTCATGGTTCCCTCCCCCCTCCTTGCCAGAGCTAAGCCTAGAGACTGACTGTAGGCAGGGGACAGCCTTGAAGCTTGCAGTCCTGTAGTACTGCCAGCCTGGTTCTAGGAGGGAAGAATTGTGGCCTGTGGATTGTGGCCACACGTGAATTAAGGAACATCAGATGATAGAAACCACCCACAACTGGCTTGGACTCTCCATCAACAGAAGGAATAAGAAAAAAGGTATTTCCTTGGGCTGTCTCTCTCTCAGTTCTTTCCCCCTACGAGAGTGGGAAATATCAGAGGGTTCACCATGAAAGAGAAAGTACCACCCTGAAAGTAGGACTCAATGTAGCAGCCAGGCTTTGGCCTATCTCCGTGGAAAAATTCTTTCACTACAGATTAATCTTTAAATCTGTCTTTCAGTATTTCAGCCCTGCATCACTGCCCACTCAGCCCATACTGCGGCCCCGCCCCTCCCTTTCATTCCCAGCCACTTTCCTTTCAAGGACCAGAATCACATTCTCCTTTAGCTACATCCCTGTCTGCTGCACAAAAACCATGCCAGACCAGGGATAACCAAGACCTTCATTTGCAGGCATGTCCCATTAATGTAGCCCCAACTCAGAGCTGCAAAAATTTATAAACAAAATAATTTCTCAGGAAACAAAAAGCCACCAGGATTGAGAGCAAAACTGCATTTCCCAGAATTCCTTGGGCCTATCACAGTTTCAACTTCCTGTCATGGCCATTTTTCATTTCTTTTCTTTCCAGGCCAAAAAAATGATATTTCCCAGGGTGCTTTAGGCATGTCGCCAGACAGAAATTTCAGTATGATTCCAGTTCCTTTTTGATTCAGGCTTTTAAAAAAGATATTCAAAGAAAATGTACCATTAAATTTTATTGTGTTCTTTCTCATGATACTTGTTCAGAATTAAGGTAATTGCACATCAATTTTTATCTCAAGATAGTATATTTTTAAATGGCCATTTAAAATCTGTTAAGTTAAATTCCATCTCAAGCATGCTTCTCTAAATCTGATGCATGGGTATCCAAAAACATCTTTAAACAAGCTGTACACAACTGATCAATTAATAAGTCCTAGTCATTTCAATCAATTAATGATCCTAAACTATTCTAAAATGAATTAATAAAAGAAGGTCCTGAATAAATTTGGAGCCTTTTAGATTCATTTTTACCATTTTTTTTCATGTTGAATCTTTAAAACCCTTGAGGTATTTATTTATTTATTTTATTTTTTTTAATTTTATTTATTTCTGTATGTGTATGAATGTACTGTCTGCATACAAGTTTGTGCACCCGTGTTGTGCAATGCCATGGAGGTCAGAAGAGGGTGTCGGATTCACCTGGAACTGGAGTTCTCCTGGAATTGGAGTTTCAGATGGCTCTCGGCCGCCATGTGGGTGCTGGAGATCGAACCTGGGTCCTCTGCAAGAGCACTCAGCGCTCTTCACCACTAGGACATCTCTCCAGCCCCTATTTATTTATTTTTTAATATACATTTTGTACAAGATTGTCAAATCTAGACCTGTGTTCCCCACCCTATGCCCCCACAACACCAGAGCTCATGTATTCTGCCAAACATGCTTTTCATCTCTTTCTCAGTCTTTCTCAATATTCTCCATGTGTAAATTGACTGTTTTGAGCAGAAGTTCACTGTTTCAGTCAGTTCTTTGATGCAGTCCTTTCTGTTGTTGTTGTTGTAGTTGTTGTTTCCAATATGCATCACTCCCAACTGCTTGGACAAAAGTTCAAGGGACTGTGCACAAGAAATACTTACAACTAGGTAATTGGCACTAGCATCCACAGATGAGAGATACCATTCGTTGTTTGTTTTTCTGGGACTGTGTTACTTCACTCAGCATGATGTCTTCTAGCTCCAGCCATTTTCCTGCAAAGCTCATGATGTCATTTTTCTTTACTGCTGCATAGAACTCCATTGTGTAGATGTATCACATTTTCTCTATCCACTGGTCAGATGAGGGGCATTTGGGTTGGTTTCAGCTCCTTGCTATTGTGAAGAGAGCTGAAATAAACATGGCCATGCATGTATCTCTGTGGTGGGGTGAGTCTTGTGGGTATATGCCTAAGAGTGGTATGGCTGAAAAACAAAAGACCCCCAAATAGCCAAAACAACCTTAAGTGAAAAGAGCTACACAGGGGGGATCTCTATACCAGACTTCAAACTATACTACAGGGTTATAGTCATAAAAACAGCTTGCTACTGGCACAAAACCAGACCTGTTAACCAATGGAACAAAACCAAAGACCCAAATTTGAACACATACAATTTCAGCCATCTCATATTTGACAAGGGGGCCAAGAAGACACAATGGAGGAAAGACAGCATCTTCAGCAAGTGGCGTTGGCAAAACTGGATCACCACTTGTAGAAGAATGAAATTAAACCCCTACCTCTCACCCTGTACAAAAGTCAACTCCAGATGGATCAAAGACCTCAACGTGAAACCCAAAATTCTGAAGGTGATAGAAGAAAAAGCAGAGTACAAGACATAGGCGTAGGAAAAGACTTCCTAATCAGACAGCAGCTGTGCAAGAATTAAGGTCGACAATTGACAAATGGGACCTCATTAAACTCAAAAGCTTCTGTACATCAAGAGAAATAATCAAGGAAGTGAAGAGAAATCCCACAGAGTGGGAGGAAACCTTCACTGCAGAAACATCTGACAAAGCATTGATTTCCAGAATATATAAACTATTCAAAAAACAAACAAGAAAGAAAACAAATGACCCACTCAATAGATGGAGCAAAGTGCTGAACAGAGACTTCACAAGTGAAGAATTAGAGATGGCTGAGAAACACCGTAAGAAGTGTTCACCATCACTAATCGTTAAGGAAATGCAAATAAAAACCACCTTAAGATATCATCTTACTCCAATTAGACTGGCTAGGATCAAGAAAACAAATGATAACAAGTGCTGGAGAGGTTGTGGGGAAAGGGGAACACTTATCTACTGCTGGTGGGAATGTAAACTTGTACAGCCACTATGGAATGCAGTGTGGAGAACCCTTGGAAGACTTGGAATGAATTTGCCACCTGACCCAGCCATACCACTCCTAGGCGTTTTTACCATTTTAAAAATTCATAGGTCCCCAGTCCACATGGTTTTTAATCTACCGCTGAGCAAAAATAACAAGTCATTTTATTCTATGTCTGTCAAAATTTAATACCATTATATTTCAGAAAGACAACTTTGTATGAAGATTTACAAGCCAGCTTGGTGTAACAAAAAATTAATTAAAACTAATTTATGTTGTTTAACAACTATTTGTCATTTTTAGGTCTTGGTTAAAAAATTAATTTGTGTGATTTTAATATTTACATAAATTTAGTAAAGGCTAACTCTAAAACCAAAATTAATTTTTCCCTAACTCAAGTCTGCCAGTATATTTAAACAGCTGATAAATTCATTAATTAATTTATAAAGGGTAAATATAAATTTACACAGGTAATTGTTCAAAGTTTTATTAATTATGTACTGTCATCTACCAGATGTGACCCACCAACACTCAATAGGATTTGTAAAACCCATTCTGTAAAATTTATACCTTAAAGTTATACATCTAAAAATTGTAATATATATATATAAATGTTAAAATTATATATGTATATACTTTATTTCTACATGATCCAGTCTTAATCAGGTAACTTATAAATCACAATGTGTATTTAATCAATGTTCCTCTAACTTATTTTTACTAATGTTCAAAATCTATTCACACATTGGATAGTGGTAAACTAAATTACTTATGTTATTTAAAAATTGGTCTAGTACTGTCAACATAAAAATTTGATCACACTTAAATTTATGCAAACTACAAGTTATTTTTACTTCTAACCCATACTAAATTTCCAGGTATCAGCCTTGACATTAATGTATATCCAATGTCTTTTTATAATGCTATCTGTAACATCCCCTTTTATCTACAAGATAATTTAGTTTTAAAAGACAGTATTTCATCTCCTCATCAACAATAAACCTCAGGACATCAGTTCCCATATGTATGTGGTACTATGCTTTTCAAAAAAAAATATATATATATATTCAACTAAAATAAGGTAAAATTAATGTAATGGCCTCCAAAAGATGGCTGACTTCTTTCTTGCGTTAAGAGGCATAACGGGTAGGAGTGCCGACTGCTCTTGCAGAGGACCCGGGTTCGATCCCCAGCACCCACATGGCGGCTGAGAACCATCTGTGACTCCAATTCCAGGAGAACTCCAGTTCCAGGGGAACCCGACGCCCTCTTCTGACCTCCGCAGCATTGCACGACATGGGTGCACAAACCTACATGCAGACAATACATTCATACAAATAAATAAGTAAATAAATAAATAAAATAAAAATAAAAAAAAAAGAGGCATAAAATCTCTTGGGAAGATATTCTATTTCTCAAAACATCTGTTAAATGTGTATCAAAGCCAGGTACTATACTGGCTGGGATTTCTCCCAACAGCCAATTACATCAGTAAAAAATATTACACCTGGTGCTGGAGAGATAGCCTAGTGGTTAAAGAGCACCAACTGCTCTTGCAGAGGACATGGGTTAGATCCCCAGTACCCAAATGGTGGCTGAGAACCATCTGTAACTCCAATTCCAGGAGAACTCCAGTTCCAGGGGAATCTGAGACCCTCTTCTGACCTCCGCGGCATTGCACAACACGGGTGCACAAACCTACATGCAGAGAGTACATTCATAAACATACAAAAAAAAAAGTACAGAATAGCGCCAGGCGTGGTGGCACACGCCTTTAATCCTAGCACTTGGGAGTTGGGAGGCAGAGGCAGGTGGATCTTTGTGAGTTTCAAGCCAGCCACCTGGTCTCCAAGTGAAGTTCCATGAAATCTTGGACTACAAGGTAGACCCGGTGTCTCGAAAATACAGAAAACAAAAAAAAAAGAGTACATGACGAGCACAGCCATTGATATCCAGGGTCCCCAGTGGTGCGGCAAAGGGGTATGAGAAGTATAATTGACAAAGAAGGGTGCTTGCTATATGGAAAAAGTAGTTGCTTTTAGCTTGAGTGGGAAAATATGAAATTAGTTAATCATAAATAGTGGAGGTGTTAAACCAGACCACAGTCAGCATGAAGCTCATGTAAGCAGAGCATGCCTGAAGGTGTCCAGGCTTTGTGCAGTGTTAATAATATTAACTTTTATATTTATGTTTTTCTTGTTATGTGCAGATAAATAAAATTAATGAAGTAATGTGAAGAGACAAAACTTGAACTATATTATGTGGATTGTGTGACACTCAGTTACTTTACAGCAGATGTTTCTATCTTTTGGCTTCATCTACCAGAGGTCAACACTAAATTTCACAGGCATAAAAAAATCAAACTTTGGGGAGCAAAACCTGTTTTTTAATCCAGAGGGCATGATCTTGTTTTGTAATCAAGGATCTACACAAACCTGAAGACATGGCAGATTGGAACCACACAGTGGTCAGGGAATTCAATCTGATTGGATTGACAGAAAACCCTCATTTGCAGGTTCCTCTCNACCTTCTTCTGACCTCCGCGGCATTGCACAACACGGGTGCACAAACCTACATGCAGATAGTACATTCATACACATACAAAAATAAATAAAATTTTAAACAATTCAAAAAAAATTACAGCTTTCTTTTATTAAACTAAAATCAGGCCCAGTAAATCTACCCGGGCTAAAAAAAAAAAAAAGGCCATGGATAATTTCAAGTACTAAACTAATACATTTTTCTGTTTTTCAAACAAAATTAAAGGGCTAATCTACGTTATTCTTAAAAAGAAATTTAATAAACCTTCATTCATTTATATACTGAAATGATAAACAAGGTATTTCCTACCTACAGTAATATAAAAATATAGTAAAAAATAAATAAATAAAATAAAAAAATAAAAAATAAAAATAAATAAAATAAAAAATAAAATAATGGTATCTCTAACCACCTGTGCTAGGCCAGCAGCACAACCTAGTATTAATAAATAATGTTTATGTAACTGCCCATGCTCTTACTATTCATATTCCATCAGGAAAATTGCACAGGCATCCCTGAAAGCCAAGATTCAAGCTCAGTGATAAGCCATCTGCAGCCACTTTTTTACTCTGCCTCCAGGCATAATCCATGCCTATGAAGAAACTAAAAGCCAGAGCTGAGTAGCCAGCCTCCTGCTGGAAAAAGAATGAGACATCCTGGGTGCTATCTTCAACAACAAATATAGCTTACTCTTTCTCACCTCATCCTCCCACCATCCCCAAATCCTGGAGACTGCTGGCTAAAGAAAAAAACTACAGGAGACAATTGTGACTGAAATTTGTTCCATCAATGTAGTTGCATATACAGATCTCTCCAGCAAGGCTTGGGACTTTGGGGGTACAAGTAAAAAACACTATGTTACTATCAGGTAATATCTGTATATTTTCATGTATAAGATAAGGAATGTTACTCTTAGAGATGTCATTCACATACCTGTATGACTTTGTATGTCTTTCTGAGTAGGACAAGCAATGTTATTTTTAGAGACAATGTCATTCGCATACCTGTATGTCTTTGTATGTCTTTATGTGTAGGACAAGCAATGTTAGTTTAGAGACAATGTCACTCACATACCTGTATGTTTTAATGGGAGAAAAGGTATTACTTTTACTTTGTCTTTTCTAGAGTTCCACCACTTAAGGGCAAAGTTACATACTCAGTGGGTCTCTTTGCATCTCTTATGGTCAGTTTGCAATGCACTGGCATCAGTTTCAATGTTTAAATCAATAAGTGTAAATACACTTAAGAGTGGTAGCAACTGACCTATAGTCTTTTGCTGCCTCTGTGCTCAGAGAATGATCATTTTAACAAAAGCTCTGTTACCTGCAACCTAATTTCCCCTAGGCCACCATGATACTCCTTTTTGTTAAAACTAATTTTCACCTCAGAAAGTTGACTTTCTGGTTTGTCAAAGGCCAGTTTGGGGTTACAGCTCAAATGTCTTTAGTCCAGTATCAGATCATCCCAAAATATCTCCTAGAGGACTATGACATTACTGCTCCATTTTAATTAAAAAACAAACAAAGGAAGGGCTGTAGGAATGCAACTTTGCCTGGCTCAAGGCAAGGAACTATAAGACCCGTCCCACAAAACCTCTGAGAGTTATCTGATATCTCTGTGGGCATTCAGTTGTCTCTGTGAGTTATCTATAGCTCCGGAAGTTCCGGGATATTGCAGTGTTTTTTTGCTTCACCTATCTCTGCAAAGTTCCAGAACCAGAGGGCCCCTTCCCTTGAGGTATTGAGCAAAATGTCACAACTCTAGTTTATTGGTTGCACAAACGGGAGCTCTGCAGTGCCCCCTGGTAGGAGCCAAGGTTGCTCACCCCTCCCTTCTGCCTGCTCCCTACTTCCTTGCCCAGAGCACAGTAACTTTTGGTATATAAGCACACTGCTGGCATGAATAAACGAGAGAGTTTATCTCCTGGACTTTCTCTGAGTCTGTGTCTTTCTTTCTCTTATTCTATCAGATAACTTTCTTGTGGTCCCCTGCCCCCTCCTTGCCAGAGCTAAGCTTAGAGACTGTCTGCCTGCAGGCAGGGGACAGCCTTGAAGCTTATACTCCTGTAGTATTGCCAGCCTGGTTTTAGGAGGGAAGAATATCCTGTGCATGATTAAAGGAACATCAGACAATAGAAACTACCCACAGAAGGTCTGTTTAGACAGTGTATTAGTCACTTTTCTGTTGCTGTGATAAAACCACCATGAGCAAGGGAACTTATAAAAGGAAGAGTTTATTTGAGCTTATGATTGGTGGTTCCAGGGAATCAGAGTCCATTGTGGCGGGAAGCATGGTGGCCCGTCCTGGAGGAGCAAGCTGAGGGTCACATCTTGCAATGAGCACAGGAAGCAGAGAGAGTGAGAGGCTGGAGACCACAAGGCTTGTTAAACTCACTAAGCCTGCCCCCAATAACATACTTCCTCCAGCACAGCCACACCTTCTAAGACCTCCAAGAACAGTGCCACCAACTGGAGACAAAATGTCTGAATACTTAAAGCCTATGGGGGGACACTCTCATTCAAACCACCACATTCCACTCCCTGGCCATATAAAATGCAAAATGCATATAGTCCAACCTTAAAAGTCCCCATAGTCTTTACCAGTCTCAATTCTATTCAAAAGTCTATTGTCCAAAATCTCTTCTGAGACACAGGCCAATCTCTTAACTGTAAGCTCCTGTAAAATCAAAAGGTACATTACACACTCCCAACATACAGTGGAACTGAATACACATTCCCATTCCAAAAGGGAGGAATGGAGGCATAGTGAGGAAATTCTGGACCAAAACAAGACCAAAAACCAGCAGGACAAACACCGAGTCCAGTAACTCCATGTGCAACTTCTGGGACTTGACTTCCAAAGGGCTTAGATGGCTCAGCTCTTCCAGCTTTGCTTGCAACATACATCTCTTTCTTAGGCTGGTACCACTCCCTGTATGCAGCTCTCCTTGGCAAATATCTCACAGCCCTGGCATCTCAAATGTCTTCTTGGTGTCTCTGCTGCCAACCAGGCTTCACATTCACAGCTTCATGCAATGGCCTATCAGGGCCTTCTTTATTCAGGAATGCCTCTGCTGCACTCTTCCTGGCTTCTGTGGCTCTCTGAAACTGTGGAGGAAGAACCAATGACCCCTTCACTCTTGCAAATTTCATGCTTCTAAAGCCAGCACCAAATGAATGAAATTGCTGAGTTTGGTTGCAAGTTCAGGATGGACTCTCTCCTACTTTAACCAGATTTGCAAATTTTCTCTGCCCTGGACTTGTTGGAGTAGAAAACGCTTTCAGTATTTTCCTTTCAAAAATTGGAGGCTTAACTGGGTGTGGTCTTGCCCTGAAGGTACTGATTCTGTTGTTTACTTGTAAATCTCGGGACCTCTCCTTAATCACTTTAATCTTACCTTTCCCATTGTTTACTTGTAAATCGCTAGGCCTCTCCTTAATCACTTTAGTCTCCTTATCAAAAGGAACCTCTCCTTCACATGCCTTGGCCCCCCCTTTAATCTTCTTAGTGCAGTTTTCAGATCCAAACTGTACATTCTGCATTTCTTTCTGCCCCATCTGCTCTTCTTCACTGTAGATCTGCACAATATTCACCATCGATAGCCACACCACCATTTCTACATTAGGCTGTCTTGAAATATCCTCCACCAAAGACATTAGTCCATTGCTTTTCAACTTAGCATCAGGCAAGCATTTGGGCTGTGGGCAAACTGCTGCCAGACTCTTTATCAAAATATCCCAGTTGCTGCGTAAGTCTTTATTTTCCTCTGGAACTACATTTTTTGCAGCAATGCTTTCTTCCAGGCTTCTACTAGAATGGCCCGTTAAGCTCTGCTTACAGTAGTCAACAGCTTTTCTAAAGTCTTCCACATTTCTCCAAACATCCACATGGTCAGGTTCTTCACAGCCAACACCCCACTTCTGGTACCAAAGAACTGTATTAGTCACTTTTCTGTTGCTGTGATAAAACCACCATGAGCAAGGGAACTTATAAAGGGAAGAGTTTATGTGAGCTTACGATTGGCAGTTCCAGGGAATCAGAGTCCATTGTGGGAAGAAGCATGGTGGCCGGGGTTGGAGGAGCAAGCCGAGAGTCACATCTTGCAATGAGCACAGGAAGCAGAGAGACCGAGAGGCTGGAGACTGCAAGGCTTGTTAAACTCATTAAGCCTGCCCCAATAACGTACTTCCTCTAGCACAGCCACACCTTCTAAGACCTCCAAGAACAGTACCACCAACTGGAGACAAAATGTCTGAATACTTAAAGCCTATGGGGGATACTCTCATTCACACCACCACAGGCAGTGTTACCACCCATCTCAAAGACATGGGAACCTCTAGAAAACACAACTGAAAGTCTGGAGTGTTTTGAAAGCTGTGCACATCTGCATATATGTCTGATGGTGATGTGATAAAATTAGCAGGAGCAGGTAGATAAGGAATAGACAAATTTTCAGAAGAACCTGTCACAGCTGGTAGAGTTCAGAGCAGATCAAAAGCATTCATATCAGGCTGGAGAGATGGCCTAGCGGTTAAGAGTGCCGACTGCTCTTACAGAGGACCCGGGTTAGATTCCCAGCACCCACATGGCAGCCGAGAACCGTCTGAAACTCCAATTCCAGGAGGACTCCAGTTCCAGGGGAATCCTATACCCTCTTCTGACCTCCACGGCATTGCACGACACGGGCGCACAAACTTGCATGCAGACAGAACATTCATACACATACAGAAATAAATAAAATTTAAAAAAAAGCATTCATATCACACAATACTATTTTATAGACACCATGAAAAATCTGGAGACTTTACCCATTTTGCTTGCTATCTCTATACAGCCTTGAGAATGCTGAAAGGAATATAGCTGACATTGAACAAATATTTGTTGAATGAATATAAAATTTGGTTGTGATGAGGATGGCAAACCAAGGCCATGTCTTTGTAGAATTGATTAGTTTCCAGTTTGTTTCCATTTTCTCTTTGTCAGAATCAAAATTCAATCTGAGAAAAATAGAATATTTATCAATAACAGATTTTAAGGCAAAGACTGGAATAATGTTTAGCTTCTTACCTTCAATATCTTATCCTTCTGAAAAATGACAGATTAATAGGGCTGGAGAGATGGCCTAGCGGTTAGGAGCACCGACGCTCTTGCAGAGGACCCGGGTTCGATCCCCAGCACCCACATGGCGGCCGAGAGCCATCTGGAATTCCAATTCCAGGAGAACTCCAGTTCCAGGGGAATCCGACACCCTCTTCTGACCTCCGCGGCATTGCACGACACGGGTGCACAAACTTGCATGCAGACAGTACATTCATACACATACAGAAATAAATAAAATTAAAGAAAAACAAAAAAAATGACAGATTAATATTGAAATAATTGGAGATACAATTTAATTTAGTATTTTTAGAGCACAAGGGGAATAACAAAGACATAAAATGTATTGACTAATATTGGCCTAATTTTTAGACAAAAATTCTTTGTTTCTGGGCTAAATTCTAAAATTCTCAATTATTGTAGATTATTTTAGGTACTTAGGGATACTAACTGTGGTAGGTATCCTATGCCAGCTCTAGTTAGAAGGTAGATGGAGAAAGAAGCTATGGATGAGAGATGGCTCATTGGTATGTTTTGTAGCTGTGAACTTGGAGAACAAAGAATTAAAGTCAGCGTGCTATGTAGTCACTGGGGATGAAGTGAAACTTATAGACCAATGGCAACTGATCTATCAATAAGAGAATTGTGGGGCTGGACAAATTCATTATGGCTGCATATAAGAGAGCTGGCTTCTTTCCCTCAGTAGCTTACAAGGTCAGTTTCACCCCTGAAAACCTTATGGGGGCTCCAGTATTCCTGCCATAAAAACTTGCAGAATGCAGGTGGGCTTTGTCTCTCTCCTGCCCATCTCCTGGTCAAAGAGCCCAACAAAACTATGTAAGTACTTAAAACCCCTGCAATAAATGAGTTTTGCTCTCTGACATAACTCCCAGGTCTTTCTTCGGATCTGCTTGGGTTTATTTGCCATTTGGGGTACCATCCCCTGCTCCCTCCCACTTCCCACCTTATGGCCCCAGCCAGCATGACTGCCATACATAGGGCCATGAGGTTGGTGACCTGGGAGGTAGAAACCTCACGACATGGAGGAAACCAACAGAGAATGGCCCAGCTGTATACAAGCTCAGTTCTGAAAACAGAATATAGCTGTGGAAACAAAGAAATATCTAGTTGGAAATTATCTCTCAACTCAAAATTGGCAAGTGGTTATGTACACAATTCTAATAATAGAAGCCTTAGTTGGAATAATTTAAACTAGTACCTAACATATTTTTAAATGTATGACTCAGGCACATTCACAAATGTTTCCAACTTGCAGGGTTATTGTGATTTCAGATGTATTAATGTTTGGGAAGACTTGAGAACAATACTTAGTAAAAAAAGAAATCAATGATATCACCTATTACTATTGATGTCCAATAAAAACTGAACATCTTGGGGCTAGAAAGATCACTCAGCAGTTAAGAGCATTGGCTGTTATTGCTGAGAACTTGAGTTTGGTTCCCAGCACCCATGTGTAAACTCAGTTTAAGGGCATCTGACTGCTTCTTCTGGCCTCACCAGGCATGCATGTGATGTACACATATACATGTAAACAACACACTCATACATATAAAATTATAATAAAGAAATATTAATAATGTTGAAGAAATCTTTACTTTATTTGTAATTAAAATTTTCATGAACTGAAAAGTGAGACTGCCTAATAGTGACAATATGGTGATTTCTGTAGTCCATTCATATAGTAAGGTAACATACATTTGGTTAGTACATTCTATCTTCTTATACCTGCCTAAAAGCAAGATGTGGAAAAAAAAACAATTACTACAATATAATTATTCATAAGATGGGGCAGGAGAGATGGATCACTGGTTAAGAGCACTAGCTGCTCTTATAGAGGACCTGGGTTCTTCTATTCCCAGCAACCACATGGCAGCTAAGAACCATCCTTAATTCTAGGTCCAGGGGAATCCTACACCCCCTTCTGACCTCCACAGTATTGCATGACATGGGTGCACTTACACACATGCAGGCAATACCCTCATACACATAAAATAAAAGTAATAAATAAAATATTTGAAAAATTATTCATAAGCAATTTATTATAAAGGTGGATTTGAGAGGCTGGAGAGATGGCCTAGTGGTTAAGAGTGCTGACTGCTCTTGCAGAGGACCCAGGTTCGATCCCCAGCATCCACATGGCAGCTGAGAACAGGAAGTCTTTGACTCCAGTTCCAGGGGAATCCGATGCACTCTTCTGACCTCCGTGGCATTGTATGACACGGGTGCACAGACCTGCATGCAGACAGTAAATTCATACACATAAAAGAAATAAATAAAAATTTTAAAAAAGGTGGATTTGATTATTATGTCATCTATAATACCTGAAAAATGTATTGTATGTCTTTAAATATATTTACCTCTGTTATATATTTACTTCTTGAGGGTCAACTGTTTCATTTCCAACTTATATCTCTGATATCTAGAACATGTGTTTCCAGCATATGAATGAGCCCCCCTGCCATCCATATATATATATATATATAGATATAGAGATATATTATATATATAACACCAAAGTGATTCAACAAACATTCTTCTAAATGTGTACCAAGCTTGCAAGGAGAAATAAACTCACCAATTGCCAAGGTCAAAGTGGATTGGAGGCTGCAGGTCCATGGAAACTGCAGGTCCATGAGTTAATTAGTGCTTGTGGAGATGCTGGCTGGTGATACTGGCATCAGCAACAAAGGGCTTGGGTTTTAATGCCCTAGGCCTGGAGTGAAATACTGAAGAAAGGACTTCACACAGAAAAAATCCAAAACCAGAGGAAAGATCACTATACCCTAAATAGTAGTGATCCAGGAACTTGGAAAATGTGGGGAAATCCAAGCCAGCCTGATGACCAAACTTCAATCCCTAGAACCCACACCAAAACCCTGGATACAGTGGCATGCATCTGTAATCCCAGCATTCCCATGTGGAGATGGGAGGCAGAGACAGGAAAGCCACCTGTATGCATATGAGCCAGCTAGCCTGGGATACGTAGCATGGCAGAAAGAAGAAAGATCCTGCTCCAATACAAGAGTGGACTGCCAAAAAGTCTCTCCTCTGACCCCATACATTTGCTGTGCCATGGTCATGCCTACACACACACACACACACACACACACACACACACACACACACAGAGGAGGTCATCAGAAGCCTTACAGAAATTTCACTTGTAATGTAAATACACGTGACTCTAGTACAGATTACTGCTTTTTGGAGCAACGATTTGGAATGAAATATGGTCAGATATGCCAGTAATTAGCGCTACTAACTTGTCAGCTCTTGTGAACTAACTTCCATTTTAAAGATGAAGAAAGTGGTGATGAAGGAAATGAAGAGACCTGTTTAGTGTATGGGTCAACATGGCTCAGATCTGTCCCTCCTGAGTTCTTCCTCATGTCTTTAGCTAGAGCCCCTCACTGTGCCTTTAGCAGTAATGCCCCTATGCTAAGTAGAAGACCCCCTTTTTTTTTCAAGGTCTCAAAGTTTATTTTTTGCAAAGCAGTTTATATAGGAGCAAGTAGGGGGAAACAGCCCCAGTTGGCATAGTTTAGGGCTGTTAGGTTGCTAGGGTACCTAATTGACTAATGTTTTGGGGGAAAAGTAATGGGTAGGTGAATTCCCAGAAGAAGCAGGGCGTTCCACTCAAAGGAGGAATGCTGTCCTGATAAGATAACTATAAGCTTGGTCAGCTGCCTACTGCTAATTAGATGAGCCTTGGGGAAACAGAAACCTATGTTGACCCTAGAAGCTGTGGCAAGACCGTTGCCTGCTGGCCATGGCTCCCAACATCTCCTCTTTTTAAATAAAATCACTATACTCTAATGAACTCACAAATAAAACCATCAGATAGCTAAATCAAGATTCCACTCAAACATGTTCTCAGTTCCAAACTCTATATGCCTCAGTGACCTTCGACAGAGTTAGCATGGCCTTTCTGAAGAAATGGAGAAAAAGAGAACACAGGTAAGGCAGTGGATACAGGCAATGGGGATAGCAAGTACCAGGCCCCTGACTGAATGTGCATCTGTGGATTATCTGAGTAGTGTGGAAGAGACTGGGAGAGGAAAACCTTGTTGCTTTTTAGCATCTTTATCCAGGCTGAGAAATTCAGACAGACTGGAGCAGCAGAGGTCTGGATATTTCTGGAGATTAAAGACTGCCAGGGTGCACAGTGAACTCATTTTGCTGCGAAGCATCCCTGATTCCTTACATCTATTGCTCATGATCTCATGATTGCCCTTCATGTATGACTGGATAAAGGAACAAATAAGGACCCAAACACAGAACTTCATCTTCCAGGAGGAAGGGCTGTCTTTCTCTGATTTCTTGTACATTGGTAGAATGTTCTGGTGGAGCACAGACATCAGAGAACTGTGTGCATTCTCATCCTTCCTAAACATGGACTTTGTGGATCCCATATAAGCTATTTGGAAGATTTGTCTTAGAGGGATGCTAAGAAAAATCTGCTTCCATTGCAGCATTTTAAAAACCAATGTCTTCTGATTGGAATAAATTCATTCAGGCTCTTCTGGGTTCCCCAGCATAAATGTCTAACATACTTGAAATTATGGTTGCTTCAGACAGCAGTGGGAGCTGCTGAAAGCATCTTTACTATCAATCACTGGACAGGGGAGGGAATTTTAAATGCCTGGTGCATCTGGCTTTCTCTCCTGACCCAATTTTTCAGGCAGGCATCTAGCATGAACCACATCGTTGACACTTGGGAGCACCCTCTTAAGCTTGTGTGCTTTCCTTCCCATGGAGCCTACACTCAGCAGCAGCTCAGCACCTCTCAGTTGCTACAATTCATTGGTACAAGGCTTCTTGCTCCATCTATGTATTTCTCCTTATAATTTATTTGATTTTGGAGGCAGGGGAGAATATTTATTTCACTGACCCAACAAAATATTTCCTGAACATATTTTATACACCTGACACTCCTCTAGTTCTGGGGATAGAGTGGTAAGCTTAGTAGGCAGGTTTTTCACTGAGTTTCTCTTCAAGTGGATAGCTCAGATAGCAAATCTGTAAACAATCAAATATGTAGTACATGAGGCAGTTCTCTTATGAGAATTGATGTAGATGGAGGCATATAGGTAGCTGCTGGGGAGAGAGAGAGAGAGAGAGAGAGAGAGAGAGAGAGAGAGAGAGAGAGAGGAGAACAGAGACACTGGACATGGGCCTTGTTACATAAACTCTGTTCCAACCCTAAACACTTTTGTTTGTTTGGGGTCAATATCTTACTCTGGAGCCCAGAATGGCCTGGAACTTAGTCTTTGGCCCAGATTGGTCTCAAAATCATGGTGATCCTCCTGCCTCAGCTTCCCAATTGCTGGAATTCTCACGTCTCCATGGCTGGAGGAAAATCCATTTTATATTGGGAGTCAGGTATGGTCTCATTGATGAGAGAGAGAGAGAGAGAGAGAGAGAGAGAGAGAGAGAGAGAGAGAGTTAGAGAATGAGATTAGAGCCACATTAATCTGAGGAAAGAACCTGCTAAACAAAGATAACAATTAGTAAGGTGCTAAGACAGGAGTCTGCCTGGAATTCCCAAGGAAAGCTAAGAATGTGGTGGCTGTGGGAGAAAGGAAATAGGGATGTAAGAAGGTGGGTTGTAGTGTAAGGGTGAGCTGAACATGCAGGTCCTTGGGACCGAGGAGGATGCCCAAGGCAAAGAGCCATTTCCACATTTTGATTTCTAACTTTAAGGTCTCCAAGTTGTATCTTTATAAACCACAGTTTCTTCATCTATGATTTACACCATTTAATGAGATGCAAAGCTGGTGGAATATTTGAACAGAGAGGAGACAAGTCTTGACTTGGTTCTAAACATCTCTCTGCCCAAACTCCAGCACTGTTTATATCCTCCATAGAAGAAACATGCTGTCTTTCATAGAGTAAGTTTATTAAGTAAACACGTGCCTTAAAAGGAAAGTCTAATCTTTTAACATTATTTCTCTGTACCCTTTTCCTGGATCTACTAGTAACATGTGACCCCCCCCAAATGGCTAAAAATACTAACTATTGACACAAGATAAGTAGGAAAATGAACATGGCAAATGCATTTTTAAGTTCCTGGTTACTCATTTATATTGCAATATAACTATCCTGGAAGAGGACAAAATGTATTTCAGCTGAATCATAGATGGGCTATCAAATTATGCAGGCTGTGTTCAGTTACTTTATAAAAGGCTGTTAAAATCTAGGATGATACATAATTGTGTCACAGGATAAAAGATGGAACTTCAGTGTATACCTGGAATTAAATGCAATTTTAGCTATTCATACTTATCAGTTTGAGAGATACCAAATGTCCATAATTAGACCCAATGTGAAATCTGAACAGAAAATGAATTCTTTTCAGAATATCCAAGCATCTCCCTTTCCTTTTATAGTTTTGAGAATTTTACATTCTTGTATACTTAGAGAGTTTCTTGAGATAGAGAATGAAATATGTACATGTTCAGAAGCTCGTTAGTAGATTGTAGCAAAGTTTTCATTGAATTTCAGCCTACAGGAGAGTCTTTTGGTGACTCAACATCATTTCTGTATGTTTTCCTACTTTCACAAACTGTATTGTTTTCTTATTTTTTCATGTTTTATGAACTTTATTATTTGAGAATTTTGCGCATGCATCAAACCATATTCCTTCAATTAATTGGATTCTACAGGTACTGATTTTCACAATTTGAAGTTTGACTATTTAACATTATACATGGAGACAGGTAGAAGGTTAACCAAGAGAATAGTGGTGATCCAGCTGCCCCACCTTTCTTTGAGAAAGGAAATTTAAAACAAGAAACATCTATGAGATTTCAAGATGGCTTATCAGAAACAAGCTTCCAATAAACCGTGACAGTGCAAGTGGCAGACCATTGGAGCTGAGACAGAAGATGAGCTGGGGAAACTGCAGACTGCACCTGAATGAGCCAAAAGGATTAAAAGGAGTAAAAGTATTTTAAAATATATTGAAAAAAGGATGCACCAGAAAGGAGGACTACAAATGAGTAAGGAGGGAGAAATCCACGTTAGCTAAAGTGGCTCAAGTCTGAACTGCTTTTAAAAATCTGTGTCTGACAAGGGGAACATACTTTGGGCAATTGGGTGTAATGAAGACCTGGTATATTAGAAAATGATTTAGGCAGCTGATGGCATTTCTGCATACTAATCCTCCAACATGCCTGCTGCTACCTGCGAAAGCAGCTACAAAGTAATTTGTTCTCTAAGCAAGTGCTTTCATCCAAGAGTGAAGCCTGATTTTAACTTCAGCCCCTAAACACCTCCATGAAATTAAAAAATCAAGTAGAATTTGTGATGTCTCAAAGTGCTGGTAAAAATGCCAGGCAACCAAGACTGAGTCTTAACTCTGCTCTGGTCTGCGGTAGCCTTGGTATCACTGTAGTCTCTGTTGTATGTTTTCTGCTCCACCATCACGGTGATTATAATCAGCTCCCAACAACATGTGGTTTAATCAAATTTAACACATGCCTTGAACTTCCACAATCCTCAGAGGCAATGTGGGTAAGTGGGTGTGCACATAGTCTACAAAGTGCGTTTGTGCGTGTTTGAGGTGGCTGGGGCTTACCGTCCCTGCACTGGGAGGAGGTGTCGAGATGTTTTCTAGGCAGAGAAGGTGTGGAAAGGCTGAGTGAGGGATTGGAATTGTGTTGTTTTTACTGATGGGAGAAGGGTGAAGCCTATTCTGAGTCTGTGATGAGGAAAACGGCAGGTTTATAGGGATCTTTGTGATGCATCAGCCAGGGCTGGAGGTTGGCCAGATGAAACTCAATCACTGGGCCATTTCTCACCTCTTACCACCTGCACTTGCTCCAGACTCAAGTCACAAGGCCTCTCTGGTGGATGATTGACATTTGAACAGCACCATGACTGCTTTGGTGACCACTGCTCTGAGGCGGGTCAAATGGTGTCACTTTAAGGTTCATACCCACTTAGAGCCTCAGAGTGCAGCCCAGCTTCAGTTGTAACTAGAGTAATTGTTAAGAGGAGAATGGACCCTAAAGCCACAGAAACACAGAGATCTTTGTGAGCTAGGCAGTGCAGCAATAGAGCTACAAGCTGAGTAGACCGGGTACTGCCAGCAAAGAGCTGGATTCTCCCAGAGGCTCACCAGAGCCAGCACTGCCCAGAACTCAATTTTAATCTTCTGATGAATGCTTGTACTTTGGAGAAGCTACCTAGTAGATCATTGATTTGCTAAAAAGGGAGAGAGACAGTGCAAGCCACAAACCAGTTTTTGGGTTTGGAGACATCTTTCCAGAAGACTTACATCTATCCCAAGATTTCTAAGTGATTTTCCTAATGCTTTTTGTCCAATATAGAGCTATCTTATCAAGCTATACAAATCAGAGACCAATGGCTGTGACAGGGCATACAGGAGGGACTTAAGGGCCCCACACTAGACTCTGGGTCCAGACTCCAGCAGGGTTATCTGGGAAGGAGACCTCCTTTGTCTCTAATGACCCAGTAGGGTGCCTGTCAGTAGCTGTGAGAAGTAGGACACGTCATGAGCAGCAACTTGGTTAAAACATGTGTTTACAAAAATCTACCCAGATGGTTTTAAAAATGTAAAGATCATTACTGTAGAAATTCTGAGTCAGAAGCGGATAACTGACCCAAGAATCCAATTAATTTCAAATTAAAAATAGGAAAATTTACCCCACAGCTAGATGACATCAGTATTATATAAACCGTGAAGTTTAAAATGTTATTTTGACTGTTATAAACTTAAGAGTCATATTTTACTCTGATTTAAGTTTTCATCTCTGGTTTAGAGTTTTCATCAAGGTGTTGAAGTTTTGGGTTTGAAACTAGTTCCACATGATATTTGTTTTAAGGGGCTGTTTAAATGAATAGGCTTGCACCTAATGCTAGTGATTTACTTGATATCAAGTTGATTCATAAATAAACTGCCATGTGAGCTAAACTGTTAAATAATGGTCCTTGGTCCTTAAAACATAAATTCATTTTAGGAATGATCACTTCTGTTCTAGGGTGCAATTTATTTCCACATGTTACACATATGGGGACATTTGCCAGGCCTACATAAAATACTTCTAAGCACTCAAAGAAAATTGGTCATTCAAAACCTGCTCCCAAGCTGGCAAGAACATCTCACAGTTTATAGTAGTGTATTTGAGGTAACTATCCTGTCTCATTACATGGGAAATAAATATTAAATACTTAGTAAATCTGCACAATTAAGGGTCAATCTGTTTATGAATGTTATGTCTCATGGTATTAAAAAGTATATAAAAAGGTGGAAAATATAAGAAAGGTATATTTAGTAAGGATTTATAAAGAGATGGAGATATTTTTTGGAGGGATTTATAGAGAGATGATAAGAAAATCTATGTAAATGGTTAAAGTCTGATGGGGTTGTTATAAAGAAGAAGGTGAGACTATATAAATAAGCCTAATATTCTAAGGTTCAGTCAAATGGTTCAAGAAGCAAAATGTTTACCTAGTCAAAGTTTATTTAAGAGTGGTCAGTTTTTGTTCAAGCTTTATATGCATATCACATGGCACTTCAAGGTATACTAAAATGATAATATACTTGTCTTAAATTAAATTGGTATAAACACTCAAGCTAGTTTACTAGTGGCCTGATTGTTAATATACAGAGTGTTAATTTTCAGTCTACTCCTGGCTTGAACCAGACTCACTATTACAGGTTTGGATTAAGTGGACACAGACTTAAGTGGATTAAATGGGTTGACTATGGCTACTTAAAACTATATGTTTCTTGCAAGAATTACTTTTGATATTTCCTTTGACCTTACCAGATGATTTGGCTCCAAAAGCTAGATTCTATCTCCCTGAACCAGCTGCATGCAGTCCAGAAGAAGACAGTCTTGTACAGGCTTGGTAATCCTTAGTAGTTTATTTCCTGTCTTCTGGTATGTGGTATGACTCCTGTCTTTCTGGAAAAACTATAGATCAGGATAAGGGGTCTAAGAAAGAAGAGATTGTTCCTGTTTGTAATAGTTGAAGTAAGCAGTTTACATTTATGATAAACCTAAAATTGTTTAATTCTATCTCATGGGGGCTATGCCTGCTTAACCTATGGTGATAAGTCCCTCCTCCAGTCAGTATTATACAAAGCTGCTTGAATTATTGTCCAAGCTTTATCTAAAATATTATATAGCAATTAAAAGTATCAGGCTGTTGTAACTTAGCTTTTCTGGATGGATAACAACCATACTTAATGCCATACCAATTCAGCTGAGGGACTTAAGGAACAACTTTGTTTCTTGCCCTCTGAGGTCAACTAAGTCCCAGGGGACTATGTCTGCCAGCATCTCCTGAAATGTCCTGCAATTGTGAGTCACCAGTCCTCCTGGGCAGGGAGGTCTTGGAGATCCAATAATGGGACTCTAGCCAGTGTTCAGTCTATAAAGAGGAAAGTCTCTTCATGCTTCAAAAGGGAAGCCTGGTCCTACATGACCTGACTTTGTCCTCCAGTGGATGGAACTGGTAAAATCTGAGAGAAGACAGAGCCCTCTCCCCCCAAAATCCAAGTGGCCCTGAGGACCAGATCCTCAATTGACCTTGAGAAAACAAAACTTGCTTAATCTGGGCTAACTGTATGGACTTAAACACCCAAAAGGAAAGTATAACATAAATAAACAAAACACAAGTAATCATTATATTTCCTTTAAAGTCTGAGAGCCTGTGACTCCAAACTCTAGATTTTAAGTCATTTAAAGTCATATGAGACCTATTGTTGCCAAATAATAAAGTTTCCTTTATTTAAGCAACTACCTAAGGGAAAACTCACTCTGTGGCTATCACAGTTTCCTGGAAAGCAGATTCTGAGACCAGACACTATGGCCAGATGAACAAAAGGAGAAGTCCAATAATGGATGCTTTGGAACCCTCATTGAGAAATTCTAATGGACTTTTAAGTTGGATATTTAATTCACCCTGTTCTTCTCCTGGTTCCTTGCCTAGAAAATGTACCTATCTACTCTCACCTTCACAGGCACCAGTCAAGGATTTTGTTCTCTCTGTAACTATACTTTTGGGGGTCTTTTAGATAGATCCACTGAGCAGGGGTACCCCAGTTGCCACCTCCTATGCCCCTTTTCAGCATGGAAGAAGTCAGAGCAGTCAGTGCCCTGATTCCCTCTTGGCAATTGGAGTAATCTTCTCAGAGGTTAATGTGATAAAAGTAGGAGCTAAAAATTGGCTAGGCAGTTTAGGGTTAAGACCCCCAAAGAGCCAGTTTCTTTCTCAGCTGAGAGCTGAAGACTTCCTGGATCTGCCAGTAAACTTATCCTTCTGGGTGCTCTGACTTGTGGTCCATGCATCCTTAACTCACTTGTCAGATTTATTAACCAGTGAGTAAATTCCATTAAAATCATGGTACTCAGGACCCATATATGACTCCCCTGAGGAAGAGGATGATGGAGTCTAAGATTAACCTCCCAGTATACAACTCAAGTGAGAAATGTAAGAGGGGCCCACACTGACTCCATTTTAAGTATAGCCACCACTTTAAGCATTTAAGTATCAGTTTACTGGAACCTGCCCAATTCGGGGGGAAAAGGTCAGTTGCTTGAGGTTTACTGGAAACTGGCCAGTTTGTGGAAAAGGTCAGTGGCTTGAGGCACCAAGAACAGCCAATAAAATTAAATTTGTTAAAGATAACGGTTGGTATGTGAGGGCAGGTGGACTGACCCAATAATTCCTCCTTCCATTTGCAGGTCGTGTCTAAAGATAACTGTTGGTATGGGGGGGGAGGTGGATTGACCTAATCAGGAGTTGTAACCCTGCTATTATCCAATGAGACTAGAAGTTACCCAAACCCTGATAAAATTCCCCTAGACCCTGTATAAAAGGCCTGTGAGCCAAGTTATTGGGGTTGGAGCTTTTTTTCCTCCATCCCAGCATGCTGGTTTACTTTTTGCTGAAATAAAGTCTTGGCTTTCCATCTTTCGTTGTGTCTGGTGTGGATTCTCAGACCCTAATTGTTTGAGCCCTTGCCTTACTGCTTGATGGCTGTGGAACTCAAGCCAAATGACTGAATTATTCTGGGTATCCTTTCCCTTATTTGTAAACGTAGGCTCATTGATTATAAGAAGTAATAAAATAAAATATGTACTACTCAGGGGTCCAGGATATACTATAGCTCTGCTGGTGGAGTGATTGCTTGGTGTACAACCCTGGGCTTGGTCCCAGCAGTGCTGAGAATGGAGGCACATGCCTGTCATGGTCAAGAGGTAGAAGAAGCAGATCAAAAAGTTCAAGGCCAGCTTGGGATACATGGGACTCTGTCTCAAAAGAAGGAGGAACAAGGGGAACAGGAAGAGGAGGAGGAAGACATGCACTGCTTAATAAGACCAATACCAGGTGTTATTGTCTTAGACTCAGAGAATGCTAGAATTGCAAGACTATACCTGTTAAGTGAAAAGAAAGTGCACTTACAGGAATCAGGTCTAAAGTATAGTTTCAGAATATACTAACTATAAATAGAAGTTCGGTTGATGTATTTGAAAATGAGTACTTGAAAATTCACAGTCTGACATATGTCTATATCCTTTAAAGTTAAAGATTAAGCACGGAGCAGAGCCTTATCACTTAGAGGGATAACAGGGAAGAGCAATAAGATTGGAAAATTATAGTCTTGTTTGGCAACCATAAGATGTATTGTGACTTCATACAGCCAAGGGAGACCTCGGGAAGTCACCTCATAATCCACATTAAAAAGTGTGTATTTGGCCACCCCAGGACTTATACTTTGGGATGGTATTCAGGATGCTTTCCACAGTGAACAGTTTACTTGCTCTAGGCCACCTGGTGTTTGGGGCAGAGCAGGGCTCTGGATCCAGGTCTTCAACTCTCTTGGTACCTGTCTATATGTTTCCTGATTGAGGAACTCCTCAGAGCATGTCATATAGAAGAGGATCCCTTGCCACTAGGACTAGGATCTACTTACTGCTGACCCTAGACCTGAGAGGATATTTGAAAGATATGGGGACTAGTAAAACTTAAGCAAAATGCTTGAGTTAAGGAAAATATGAACATTCCTGTGTCAAGGCACCTCAAAGTCTAGAATAACCCATTATCAGAATTGGGCCTAGGAATACAAGCTCTCCTGTCTTTAGGAGGTTTGTTTTCTATTAATGATGGTGTGGGTGTCACAAGGGGGTGAACAGTAACATGATGGTCTTAGGTGTACCTGCAAGATTTGACAGCATTTACTCTATGGCAGCGACAATGATTATGTGTCACCCCATTGAAAGAAGAGGCTGCCTGTCATATTAGTAAGTGCACACCAAAAAGGTGTCCTCAGGTGGCAAAAAGAAGTTAAAGGAACAACTAAGCCACATCTTGTGTTGTTTTTTTTTTTGTAATTTCATTTTTCTTTTTTTTTCTTTTTTTAAATTTTATTTTTTTAAGGTATTCTACAATATAAGAGCACAGTTGTTTTCAGATCACATTAACGTGATACAATTAGGCAATTGGTGCTAGCATCCACAGATGAGGGATACCATTTGTCCTTTGTTTTTCTGGGACTGTGTTACTTCACACGGCATGATATCTTCTAGGTCTATCCATTTACCTGCAAAGTTCATGATGTCATCTTTCTTTTTTTTAAGTATCACAATGTTTATTGATAGATACAAGTATATAAAATCAGGGCATGAACACGATTTGATAAATTAAGTAGACTTAATTACAATACTATAATAAGGGAACAATTCAAATTCTCACCATTTGTTTCATACCCACAAAAACCACTTCAAGGGCATTAACGATCTCTCAAATCTGATCAGTTTTGTGCAAGTAAACCACGTTTCTTTTTAAAAAGGCTTGTGCACTTGCCCAGGCTCAAGGATATTGAAATCTAGCACATAAAGCCCATTACTAGAGGTAGAAATACAGGCAATATATTATTACAGCAACAGCCATCAATTATAGTTAAGGATTTTCTGTAACAACCAAAAATGGATAATCTAATATTGCAACAACTGAAGTATTACTGAGCAAAGTGCATTTCTACAGTATTCAGTGTTGCTATTCAGTTTTCTAACTTTAAACAGCCTATGATAACTGGCAGAAAAGAAGGTCCTTGCAATAGACTGCCTCTGCTTGAGATCTTATGATGTAATTATTACATGCTGCTAATATACCATCTAAACATTAAAGATACTCCTAAAATATTTGATGGTAGACTATGATTAAGATATTACATTACAAAAAATCCTTATGCAGAAGGAAACACTTACTGACATGCTTCTGCTTTAAATATTGTGCCCCCAAGTGAAGTCCAGTAAGCATGCGTCCTGTCTTGATCTCCCTGCATTGGCCTCCATGATACTGCCAAGATAATCCAACATATTCTGAGGAGGTTGAATTCCCATTAGTTGCTTAGTTCACAAGCTGGGTATCTCAGCCATCCTCAGTCCACATTGGAAGGCTAAAAAGTAAAAAAGCTGTATCTCATGTCTTTGAGGAGTGCCAAAAGCAGTGGTATCCACAGAGCATATGTGCCTGCCTGTAAGAATTGAAAACAGGCCAAACAATGGTGCTCTCTTTTTTTTTTTCTTTTTGTCTTTTTACTAAGATCTCAAGTTTTGTGTCTGCATTGCAGTTTCTCTGGTCTTATTGATTACTTATTTTTAGCTGTACTTTCCTTCTGGATGCTTAAGGCCATACAGATAGCTCAGATTAACCAAGGTTTTGTTTTGTTGAGGTCAGTTGAAGATCTGGTCCTCAGGGGTCTCTCGGGGTTATTTTTTTTGGGTGGGGCGAGGGAGCCCCTTGATTCTTTCAGCTCCTCATCCACCAGTTCCAACCACATGAGGACAAAATCAGGTCTTGCTAGACCTGGATTCCTTTTCTGAAGGATCAGCAGACTTTCTTCTTTATAGACTGGACACTGGCTGAAGTCCCCTTAGTGGCTCTCCAAGACATCCTTGAACAGGAAGAATGGTGACCCACCTCTGCTGGACTTTTCAAGAGATGTCCCCACATATAAATCCTCTAAGACCTGTTGACCTCTGAGGGCAAGGAACAAAGTTGTCCTCCAGGTCCCTCAGCCAAATTGGTAGGGACTTCAGGTATGGTCGTTAAGCAGCCAGAAAGGCTAAGTTGCACCAGCCTGTTATATTGCACCTATATTAACATTGTATCCTTTGGATACAAACTGTATGTTATTTCTATATCATATTTCTTGATTCATATCTTTCCATTTTAATCCCATATTACTCTAACTTTTTTTTTTGGTATTTAATCCCATATTACTCTAAAAGATGCACACATACCCTCCATCCTATACTAAAAGTCCGAGGTCTGAAAATACATGTTAGGTCAGCTCTAGAACCTGTGTAGGGATTCGCAAAACAAGAGCACAGTTGTCTTTAGATCGTGAGGAGTATAATATTAACGTTGCTCATTTTGTCTTACACCTAGGTACCATGAGGGATACCATTCATCTTTTGTTTTTCTGGGACTATGTTACTTCACTTAGCATAAAATCTTCTAGTTCCATCCATTTACCTGCAAATTTCATGATGTCATCTTTCTTTACCACTGCATAGTACTCCATTGTGTAGATGTACCACATTTTCTGTATCCATTCATCAGTTGAGGGGCATCCGGGTTGGTTACAGCTCTTCGCTATTGAGAAGAGAGCTGCAATAAACATGGCTGTACATGTATCTCTGCTGTAGGATGAGTCTTGTGGGTATATACTCAGGAGTGAGTGATATGACTGGGTCAGGTGGTAGGCTCATTTTGAGTCTTTTAAGGGCTCTCCATACTGCTTTCCATAGTGGTTGTATAATTTTGCATTCCCACCAGCAGTGGATGAGTGTTCCCCTTTCCCCACACCCTCTCCAGCATTTGGTATCATTTGTTCTCTTGATCCTAGCCAACTTTATCAGGATGAGACGATATCTTAAAGTGGTTTTAATTTACATTTCCTAATTATTATCGATGTTGAACACTTTTTTAAAATTTATTCTTTTATGTGTATGAATGTACTGTCTGCATGTAGGTTTGTGCACCCGTGTCGTGCAATGCCACAGAGGTCAGAAGAGGGCATTGGATTCCCCTGGAACTGGAGCCAAAGATGGTTCTCAGCCATCATATGGGTGCTGGGGATCAAACCCGGGTCCTCTGCAAGAGCAGTCAGCACTCGTAACCTCTAGGCCATCTCTCCAGCCCCCAATGTTGAACACTTTTTAAGATGTTTCTCAGCCATCTCTATTTCCTCACTTGTGAATTCTCTGCTCAGCTCTTTACTCCATCTTTTGAGTGAGTCACTCACTTGTTTTCTTATTCCTTTGTTTTTTGAGTAGTTTATATATTCTGTAAGTTAATGCTCTTTCAGATGAATCAGCAGTGATGGTTTCCTCCCACTCTGTGGGTTTTCTCTTCACTTCCCTTATTGTTTCTTTTGTGTACAAAAACTTTTGAGTTTGATAAGGTCCCACTTGTCAATTGTTGACTTATTTCCTGTGCAGCTGCTGTCTGATTTAGAAAGTCTCTTCCTACACCTAAGTCTTGTAAGTTGCTGCCAAATTTTTCACCTAGCACCTTCAGGGTTTTGGGTTTCAAATTGAGTTCTTTGATCCATTTGGATTTGATTTTTGTGCAAGGTGTGAGGTAGGGGTTTAATTTTATTCTTCTATAAGTGGTGATCCAGTTTTGTCAGCACTATTGATTTTTTTGGCCCTCTTTTCAAATATAAGGTGCCTGAAATTGTATGTGCTCAATTTTGGATCTTCAGTTTTGTTCCATTGATCTACAGGTCTGTTTATCTGCCAGTACCAGGCTGTTTGTATGACTATAGCCCTGTAGTATAGTTTGATGTCTGGTATAGAAATCCCCCCTGTATTGCTGTTTTCACTCAGGGTTGCTTTGGCTATGTTGTTGTTCCATATGAATTTAAGAATTTTTTTTTCCCAAGCCTGTGAAGAATGTCCTGGGGATTTTAATTGGAATTGCATTGAATTGATATATTAATTTGGGTAGAATGGACATTTTTATTATATTAATTTTTCCAATCCATGAGCATGGGAGGTCTTTCCATCTTCTGATGTCTTCTTCAATCCTTCTTCAGGAGTTTATAATTTTTGTTGTACAGATCTTTGGTGTCTTTGCTTAGGTTTATTCCTAGATATTTTACTGTTTTTGAGGCTATTGTGATTGGGAAGGTCTCCTTGTATTCCTTCTTCAGTTGCTCGTTGTTGGTGTAAAGAAAGGCTACTGATTTTTCTAGGTTAATTTTGTAACCCACCACTTTACTGAAACTCCTAATTGTTTCTAGGAGTTTTCTGGTAGAGTTTTTCGCATCCCTTAGGTAAACTATCATATCATCTGCAAAAAGGGATAGTTTTACTTCCTCATTTCCAATTAGTATTCCTTTGATTTCTTTTTCTTGCCTTATTGCCCTAGCCAGTATTTCAAGCACTATATTGAAGAGGAGTGGTGACAAGGGGCAGCCATGCTGGGTTCCTACCTTTATGGGGAATCCTTCTATCTTTTCTCCATTTAGGATGATGCTGGTTGTGGGTTTCTTGTATATGGCTTTGATTATGTTGAGGAATGATCCTTCCAGTCCAATTCCCTCTAGTACTTTAATCATGAAAGGATGCTGTATTTTGTCAAAGGCATTTTCTGCATCAATTGAGATGATTGCGTGGTTTTTGTCCTTCAGTCCATTTGTGTGTTTTATGATATTTACTGATTTTCATATGTTGAACCATCCTTGCATCTCTGGTATGAATCCAACTTGATCATGGTGGATGATCTTTTTGATGTGGGTTTGTATATGGTTTGCAAGTATTTTGTTGAGTATTTTTGCATCTGAGTTCATTAATGAGATGGGCCTGTAGTTCTCTTTTTTGGTTGCATCCTTGCCTGGTTTTGGTATTAGAGAGAGTTTAATATTTTAGTATTCTAGAAATTGACTAATTGATAATGACACATTTGTCCATTCATGTATTCATTCAGTTGATCAACTAGACAGTTAGATATAAAATAAATATTTATTAACTACCTACTGGACATACATGACAAAGAGATATTAGAAGAAATGATGAGCTAAAAAGATCCAGGTTCCACTGTTATATAGCTCATCATCCAGTTGAGGAGACAGATACTTACCCATTAAACATACCAATACATATTCAACTTTAAAAGGAAGTAGAAGATTAGATCTACCAAGGAGAATTAAGGGAAGTTGCATTGAAATCAGAAGAATAACCAGTAGTAACCAGGCAAAGTTGGGAAAGAACTAACCCAGCAGAGCAGCATGTATGTAAAATCCATTACAAGGAAGCTGGGTAAGAAGAAGAAGGCAGGTAGATGGGGGATGGGGAGGGGCAGGGCAGGAGGAGCAGTGTGTGAGGAGAGTGGGAGCTAAGCAGGATCCTTCAGCACTCATAAGGCAACCTTGTTTGCCATATGATAATGAAGAGCCATAGATAATGAAGAAAGACCTTGATGAAGAAGTAGGTAGTTTCATCTGGCTTTGAGCCTGGATGTAGGTAGAACAGTGGGAAATCCAGGTGCCCAGCCTGCTTTTTTACATAACACAGGACAACTTGCCCAGGGTTGCTACCACCAATAATGAACAATGAAAATGTCCCACAGACATGGCCACAGTGCAACCCAATGAAGGTGATACTCAGTTGAGAGTCTCTCTACCCAGGTGTGTTAAATTGACAGCTAAAGCTGTCCAGCAGTGTCACGCAGGAAAACTGTGATGTGGAGAAAGAAGAATGGTTGTGGTTATAGAAGGGTCAGGAAAAACAAGCTGTCAAGGGTCATTTCCGGGTCCCAGGAACATGCACAGAGAAAGCTGTGCTGTCACTCAAGATGAGGTACAGTGGCAGAGGATCTGGTCCTCATTGGGAAGATCATAGGTTTGATTTGGCATGTAATGTTGAGATTCATCTTTTGAAACATGCATGTGGAAACATCAAGTATACAGATATATAGATTTGAGATAGACGTAAATGTGTGTGTTGTTTGTATCTGTCCACTTGTCTCTATGCTATGGTCTAAATGCCTCTCCAAAATTTCAAATGTTGGAAGGTTAATCCCCAAATTGATATGCTAATGATATTTAGAGGTGGGATCTTGGACAGCGATTGGGTCTTGAGGGCTCTGTCCTTATGAGTGGATGATTCTATTCTTTGATAAGTAATTAAAGGATTAAGGGACTCTCAAGAGAGTAGCTTTGTTGTGAGGGTGAGCTCCCTTTGCCACTTCTCTCTGCTTGACTGTGAGAAGTCTTCTACTGTATGGTACTGAGGACGCCCTTGTCAGAATCCATCTTGATGCTGGTATCAGGCTCTTGATCTTCCCAACCCCAGATCCCCCAGCTAAATAAATCTCTATTCTTTACAGATTACTCAGTCTGGGGGATTCAGTTATAGCGTCAGGAACAGGACTAAGTCTTCATTTACATAACTGATGTCAGGGGTTGAGTCAGATTCCCATGGGGAGAAAGCACTGAGTAAGAAGGGTTATTTGAAGCCTGGGACACTTACCACTATACAAGCAGGAAAAAATGAATTAGCAAATGAAACAAGTGGAAATATCACAGGGCTGGCCTTGTTCTTTGGAGAGCAAGCTTCACAGTCAGCCCAGTAGAAAGTGTGGATGGATCAGGATGATCTGTACCTTGATTAGAACAGGTTAAAACTTTTCTAGAACAGGACTCAGAACCTGTTATGCTTATCCAGTAAACCCCGCTCAATGCTTTCTGTCTACCTCTGCAAATATGGCATTGCTTGTAAAGTTTGTTTGCCATCTAAGTACCTGGCTTAACAATGCAGACTCTGGGTGAACCCTCATTTCTTTTCTCATATTCATAGGTCTTTCCTTTCCCATTGTGATGTAATGGCAACTCCCTGAATATTCTCAGGTTTTTGGCCCACTGATGTACTTGTTTGCCTTTCTACTCTGTCAGGCACTGTCTAGATTAGAATTGTATTTGTTCAACAACTGAAACATAAGGTTTGAAGGCAGAAGGGACTTGGTTCAAATCTCAAGTATCCAATTAAGTATGTGAAATTTTAATTTCTTCATCAAAAGATATCTTCTAGTTCCATTCATTTACCTGCAAAGTTCATGATGTCATCTTTCTTTTTTTTTTTTTTCCCTTTATTTGTTTATTTATTTAAGGGATTCTACAATAGAAGAGCACATTTATTTTCAGGTCACATTGACATTGCTCAATTTGCCATACAATTAGTTAATTGGTGCTACCATCCACAGGTGAAGGATACCATTTGTTGTTTGTTTTTCTGGAACTGTGTTACTTCACTCAGCATGATATCTTCTAGCTCCATCCATTTACCTGCAAAGTTCATGATGTCATCTTTCTTTACTGCTGCATAGAACACCATTGTGTAGATGTACCACATTTTCTCTATCCACTCGTCAGTTGAGGGGCACTTGGGTTGGTTCCAGCTCCTTGCTATTGTGAAGAGAGCTTCAATAAACATAGCTGTGCATGTAAAAAAATGTTGTAAGTGATCATATTCATCTATCAGTTTGGTTTTGAGTATTAAAGATAACAGACAAAATTCTTTGGCAAGAAAATACATATGTATTTAATAAATAATACTGTGGCTTTTTTCTTGATCTTTCGTTCTAATACTGTCCATGTTTATTTAATCTGAAAATTGGCACTACTGTAGAATTTGAAGGACAGCATAAATCCAAAAATCAATATGCTCTGAAACCATAACTTTTTTTTATTGATGCTTTGTGTATTTCATACATCGTTTTCCAATTCAGTTCAGGCATATATCCCCTTCCCTTCCCCCCACCCCACCCCTACCCATCCCAGATCATGCATTCTGCCGTAAATTTTCTGCATCTTTCTCTGTTTTTTTGTTTTGTTTTGTTTTCATTTTTTTTTAACAATAAGTGATAATTTGTGAGTACAAGCATCCTTCATGTAAAACCAATTTGCGAGCAGTTGTGCCCAAACCCACACAGCTCATGGGTCCGACCATCCAGCAGGGGGCTTGTATGTTCAATCAAGTTGATCGAATGGGTGTCTAGTCTATATTGTTGTAGTTTCACCGTTCACCCCAATCGCAGCCCTTACATTCTACCGCGCCCCCTCTTCTGCAGATTGTTCCCTAGGCTTAGAAAAGGGGCACAGGTGGATGAGAAGCAAAACAGTCTACTTTCTCTGGAGCTGTTGTCTTGGTCTCTAGTCAGTTCTGGCTGTTTTCTTTCATGGGCTGCCAGCTTGTCCAGGCATAACCTTTCGATCCTACTAATGAGGCACATGCAATTAGATATATAGGTATTTAAACAGTATAATATATAGCCTTTTGATCCTACTAATGAAGCACACGCAATTAGATATATAGGTATTTAAACAGTACTAATTGTTATGGTAGGTTACTTTGGTATAGACACAGATGTTTGGATGGTATGTTAATCCATGAATTAATTACATTTTCTTCTGTTAAGTATGACAGGGTCTTCGTGTGGTTTACAACATCTCTTAACCATTAGAGGATGTAAGCTTGTGGCATCAGCCGTGGGTTATTCTTCCAAGGAGAGTGCTAATAGCCAATTAGATTTGGGATATACAGACATATGGCTGCCACTGCTGCACAGTATTTCCAGGCAGATGAAGTGTAGCTGGTGCTGACAGAGGAGTCTTGCTTGACTCAAGGAGACCTATATTTGCTTTATTGGTTTAGTGGCCTTTGGTAACACTCTCTGGCATTCCAGAGACCATCTGTATACTTGCAAGTGCAGTCTCCATACATCTTTCCCATGTTTATATCAGGTCTTCAACAGCAGGGCCTTATTGCCTCTCTTCCTGCAGATATCCCAGTTTGGAGGCAAGGAGCCTTTACCTTTTGTAGGGGCTTGGATCCCCTGGCCAACATCTCCTTGGTAGAATAATCCATTGTTGATGTCAGAGCTCCTGTATTAATATATTTTGCTTAAGTGCATAGCTCGAGGAGACTTTAGCATTATATTTGGTTCTGAATAGAGAATAATCCTTTTCACAGTTTCTATGTCCATTAGTAAATTAGAGAAGGCAGTTTTATTGATTTTACAAGAGAATACCTCTATAACAGCTGGCTCCAATCTACAGCTGGAGAACAACCTCATCATCATCATCATATTTCTCCTTATTCTATGGGGAGGAGTTAAGAAAGTCTCTTGTATTAAAACCTTTGCTGCACCTAGAAGGTAAGCTTCATTAGGATTCATTAAAAATAGATGATTTAATTTTAAAATAAAGTTTGTTTCCCAAGTTAATCACATACAGTAACCCAAAACAGCATGGGTGAACTTGATAAAATCTGTGCCTTGATTCCACCCTATAGGTATGTATAATACAACTGCTTTTTTGAGACTCATGGGTCAAAATTAAAAACCTAAAATAAAAAAGGGGGATATAGATAGATATGAAAACTTTTTGTCAAAAAACCTTGCAATCCAAATCTTAAAACTAACTACGGGAAAGGATTTGTATGTTCCAACAGGCCAGAGTATCACCAACTTAATGGCTGAGAAAGAAAATGCAGCTTTGCAGTGAGTAGGATGTACCAGAAAGTGCCAGCAGAAGGATTGACTTCTCTGGGCATTGAAGGGAAGAAATGCCTCAGATTGCTGCAGACATCAGGCTCCTCTCTGGATCCTATTAGTAACAACTATTTTTAATGAATCCTAACGAAGCTTACCTTCTAGGTGAAACCATAACATTTTATAGAGGAAAAGGAGGAGAATGTACCCTTGAAAGACTAAAGTTTTATTTGCTGTCAATTGAATAATCTCCAATTTTTACTTATAGGCCCCAGAGTATATAAACAGACATGTGCAGGAGTGGGTCATCTGGATAAGATATTCACAGGAACATGATTCATCCAAGGGGCTGGTACAGACGGAGCTGTCTGCTAAAACCCTTACCAGCATCTTGACTGGAGGATCTCCCAATCTCCAGATCATTTTGATGAATTTTTAATGAGATACAATAAGATTTCTCAGATCTTTCCATGTAACTTGGCTTTCAATTCATAGATGCTAATTTTCCAACTGACTTTCAGTAATGTCAGAACTCATTAGAACTTACTTGACTCTGTATTCTGTTAACAAGTACTGAGGTCCAACTGATCTTTGGCTGTCTCTTGACCTTTGAACAAGGTGGTCCCCATGTTTGTCATCCACTCTTTCTTAGCCAGATTTCACTTTTAAAAATTCAGATACTAAGTCATGTTTTCAGGTAGTATGTAATTTTTTCCATAAATAATATGTGTTTATTAGTATAGGCACTATAGTAATCGTTATTAAGAACTGGCAATGTGGTTTACAAGGATAATTGTCCTGGGTCTGATTATTTATCACTGATGGTCACTGCTGTCATATTACTCCTTGTAAAGTTAGTGTCAGAATAGACCTTGTAATAATTTGATCTAGAAGTTGTTCATAATCACACAAAGCCCTTGCTTTTTTAGGTTTTGTAGAATCTATAACTAATCAATATAATCTCAGCAGAAGATGCATATGATACTATTTCATTGATTCAGATTTCAATTTAAGCCAACAAACTCCTTGTTCTCATGCTGTCTGACTAATTATAAAACAACAAAAATGGCCTTCTTGAGACAGGGTCTCCCTGTAGCTCTGAGACTCAAAGCCTCCAGAACTGAAGATGAAAATGATCAGCAGAAAGCAATGGTTTAATCAGAAATATAAACCAGACACATGAGATCTGACATTCTTCTCTGTTGTTAAGCTTTATTACAGAGCTATGCTGGTGAGATTTCATGAGTGTAGGCCAAAAAGATCCTTGTTTTCTGACAATTTATTTGTGCTGTACCAGAAGCAATGGTAGGAAGCAATTAAAGAAAGTCAGCACAAGTAATTAGAGGACTTACTGTGCCTTGTGTGTAGTTATTCTGCAGTTGATCTTAGCCAAAAGGCCAAGAAGCAATTGTGTGTAGTTCTTCTGATCTAGAGTTATGAAGTGTTGTAATGGACCCACCTCATCTGGCAGGTACTGAGAAGATACGTAAACACTCAAGGTCTACTGAATAGATCCTTCTCCACTGACAAACAAAAACAACAGTACCAGAGTAAAGGGAAGGCTGTGTACCACCATCCAGACCTTAGAGGTAGGAAGTCAGGAGCCCCAATCTTAATGAAGCCAGTATCAAGGGGAAGAGAAAAATATGTGTATTGATATAGGAGAAAGTTCATACATTAAAAAGTCACTACACAGGTCTAGATTTAATTTGTAACATAATCTTGTTACATATATATATATATATATATATAATAAAAAAGTCACTAGAAAAGAAAAAAATCTGTTTTGTGGAAGTTGTGCTTATTTAGTTTAAAAACTAGTATAGAGTGTGTCTTGGAAAATTTCTACTTGATCTTAGCCAAAAAACATAGAAGTAGTTCAGAAATTCTAAGGACCTCAACCAATTTGTTCACTTGAGTTCTTTATTCTTAGAACACTAAAATGGAAATAAAAATCGAATACAAATCCTTAAGAGAACAGAGATAATATGTAGGCAAATGGACAATTTGTGGGGGCAGCTTTTAGGGCAAAATTTCTTAGTGTATATTTTCCTTGAGTTCAGTGCTTTTAAAGATGGTGTTCTGTGAGTTACCATGACAACAGGTAGATATCTTTAGAAGTCTAAGGCTACAGATCTTAGCTCCAAGTATTTTGTCTATACACTCTTAGGGGAAAAAAAGGCCTGTTGATGCACTATAGTTGAATTGAACAATACACAGAGCACTCAACATTATTGTGACCCATTTCTTTGACATATTACTATGGCGGCCTCGGCTGCTTCTACGATGTTGAAGACCATTCTCCCCACTCCATTCCATCATTGCCTTTAAATCTGAAGCATACTTTATTCTCAGCTTTTTATTGAACTTCTCTCAAGACAAGGCTAACACTCATTTCCTATTTTCATGATTTTTTTGAAAGAGAAGAAAAGATTCAATTTGTTGGTCAGACTGTAATTTAAAAATTTTCCTTTACCCTTGGATTGTGTTTTCTCAGGATAGAATTCTTAATACTAAATCTGGACTAAGGACTGATCACTAATTTGCAATTGTGAAGAAAAGAAAAACCCTGGAAGGTACAAAGGAGGTAAAATGCTCCCTAGAGTATGGATGGATTTTTATGACTGCAGTGGAGGTGGCTGCTTAATGTTCCAGAGTCACCTACACTGCTAATCACATTCAAGTTCAGTAAATTCCATAGATACAGTGATCTCTCTGACGATGTGTGGTTAAGTATGTTTGTGCTGATTAAACAATAGAATAGGGAATGGAGATTCTTCACTGAGTAATTGAAAACAAATATCTTCACCTAGTTGAAGGAGAGGAAACATTAAAACAATCCTATTGCCAAGTCCATTCATAACGCAAAGAGCTCAGTGCAACAACTATCATGTAAGCAATCCAAGATTCCCATTGAGAAATTAGCATAGAATAGGTGACCGCAGTTTTATTTTTTTCAGGTTAATATGTACTCCAGCTTTGGCTTGTGAGATGTCTTCAGGGTTACAGGGGCAGTTTGGATTTTAGGCTTCATACCCAGAGACATCACCAGGTCAATAGTACCTTGTGGCTATGTTCACCCACACTGATGGACTAGAATTCATTAAATTACCTCAGGGTTATGAGCTTTGTAGTTTATAGTGATGATAATCTCATATCCTAAAGATGTAAAATTATTTGTTGAATGTGAAACAATTTTCCATGATATTTTTGGTCATTACTATTGTTTTTGCCTTGAAAATGGTATAAATACTGAGCACCCACAATGTTGTATTTATAAGAATAATCGTAAGTATATGTTGCATGGAAAATTTGTTCAGCAAGACCTTAATGAGAACAGGTGAATAGGCATATTATAGCATAATTAATGAAGAAAAAAAAGGCCTTGTTAGGTTGTTTAACTAATGTGACTATTGAAGCAGTTCAGCCACATTTAATGGGCTTTGGTATTTTTCTAGCATAAATCTATGTTCATAAAAGTTAATGGTAATTATGTTTTTTACTTATGAGAATTTGCTTAACAAGTGATTTTTGTTGAAGAAAAATTTCCTACCATGAGGCAAGTAGGATAGATGATACTTTCAAAATTGTTCATACAGGTAAATTTGAAAGAAGGTGTAAATGCTTAGTCCACCATTCATTTTGAAAGTTACTGCTACTGAACAATGTACAGGTATTGAACAAGTTAAATGGCAGTCTTTGGATTAATTTCCAAAATTCTACCAAGTAAAAGTTATCACACCAAATTTCCCAAGGTAGAGCAGTATCAGGCAAGATGGAGCAAGTCTGGAGTCTTCTCTCCTGCCCCAGCTTCTTTTTATTTGTCTTTGTAAGGATACTTCAAAACTAGTAACTATTTTGCAATTGTGAAGAAAAGACTGGAAGGTAAAATGTCCCCAGACCACAGTTGTTTTCTGTCATGGTTGAAGTGGGTGCCTGGGACAGCAGTTCTTCTGGCAGTGTTAGACCATCAGCTATACAACCATTCAAGTTCAAGTTCAGCAAATTTCCAAGACAAAATAATCATTTTGATTAAGTGCCGTTAAGTGTGTTTGTTCTGCTTAAATAACAGAATTGGTAATTGTGATAATTTTTCTTCATTGTGACAAAATAGTGGAGGCAAACAACTTAAAGCAGGAAAGGTTGAACCATGGTTTCAAAGGCTTCAATCTGTGGTCTTTTGGCTATGCTGCTTCTGGGCTAGTGGTGAGACAGAACACAATGATGGGAGATGTGGTCGTGAGTGGCTCACCTCATGATGGACAGGAATCCGTCAGGAATAGGAAGCTACAGAGAAACGGGATGGCAATAAAAGGTGCTCTTCATGGGCATGCACCCAGTGGCCCTCTTCCTTTAATTAGGGATTACCTTCCAAGTTTCCAACATCTCCTGATATTCAGTTAAGTTATGAGTTCATCCATGGATTAGTTGATGACATCAGAGTCCTCGTGATACAATCACTTCCCAAAAGGCCCACCTTGGAACATGGTTGCCAATTCTGGCCCCAAACATTCAACCCACGAGCCTTTGGGGAGACACAGTACAACCATTTGATAGAATGCAATAATTTCATGTAAGTGAGTTGACTTAAGAGTTGTAGAAAAAGGCACAGTGTAAGGTATTGATAATAATGATTTTGAATTCATTCAGTTAAAATTTTACGTTGAATCCTAACAGGAAATATGAGAGTTACGTTAAAAAAGAAATTATGCGACTGCTGTGGTGGTGCACATCTTTAACCCTAGCACTCAGGAGGCAGAGGCAGTTGGATCTCTGTGAGTTCAAGGCCAATCTAGTCTACATAGTAAGTTCCAGGAGAGCTGGGGCTACAAAAAAGACCAAAAAAATTATGTGAGGTATCACTTGTAATCATAGTGTATCTGAACAATGTGTAAGCATTGACAAACTGCCCTTTAAAAATACATTTTATTTATTTTATTTTCATTTTAGGAGGCCATGAGTGTATTGCATATATATATATATATATATATATATATATATATATGCCCCATGTTGTGCAATGCCAGTGGAGGTCAGAAGAGGGAATGATGGATGGTAGTTAGCCACCATGTGGATACTAGGAATCAAACCCTGGTCCTCTACAAGAGCAGCCAATGCTCTTAACCCATGAGTCATTGCTCCAGCACAACAAACTATCCTTTTGAGGATGCTAACAGTTCATAAATATCACTGGAAAAATAGAGGGGATTTGAAAATAAGAGCATGTGGCAATAGCTGAGAACTGTGTCCATTTTTTCTTCCATGAAAAGGAGCAGAACACTTGTGTTACATTCACTTGATTACTCCTGGATTTTGTTTGAGAATCTGTTTTCCCTAGTGTTCATTCCACTTGGCCTAGGTGGGGCTCTACGAACGGAGAGGACAGAGCACAGTTACCAGATCCTGTTAGTGTATAACACTTTCTTGCCATGTGACTGGTTCATTTTGAGCTCATGATTCAAGGTAGACTAATGAGACAAATCTCAGTCTTACTGTGTATGCAGACCTGAACCTGGAAATACACAGCTCTTAAAACTACCATTCCCAAAAGAAGACATTGTTGAGAGTCAACTCAGGAAATGCAATTTAGGAGAAAAGATGGGGAATCCTGATCAAACTCTTAACAATTTAGCCTCTCTAGAAATTTCCCAACTTAGGGGCTGGAGTCAGGTTCGATTCCTAGCACCCACATGATGGCTAAGAAATATCTTTAGTGCCGGGCTCTGTGGTACACACCTTTAATCCTAGCACTTGGGAGGCAGAGGCAGGCGGATCTCTGTGATGTGAGTTCAAGGGCAGCCTTGTCTACAGAGTGAGCTCCAGGCCAGCTGGAACTTAAGGGAGACCCTGTCTCAAAAAGACCAAAAACAACAAAAAAAGAAATTTTCCAACTTAGTAATTTGAATCAGAAATCCAGAATAGCTGATGTGATGGTCCATGCCTTTCCTGATAGCACTCAGCAGGAAGAGGCAAGTGGATCTTTGTGAGATGGAGGCCAGCATAGTCTACATAGCTAGTTCTAGGCCACCTGGGCTATGTGGAGACCCAGTCTCAAAAAACAAAAAAGCAAGTGAACAACAACAACAACAAAGTCAGTCCATTTCCTTTGTTTCCTGACTTGAGTGGAGCTGCAGCCAAAATAAATGTCAATAGGTAACACTCCTCACCAGGAAAAAGTTGGAAAATAAAGATACAAAAATTACAGTCATGTTTAATTTTGATGTATTTTTCTCATTTTTCCCCTTTGGTTTCTAGTCTGATGTAGTTTCCTATTTATGTATGTATATTTATCAAATTCTTTTTTTGAAAGTTTTACCAATTTTACATTCCCAATAATGTAGGAATCATTATTTCTTACTTTACCTTCTAATTTAGCAGCAGAATGTTATCTTTTTCTTAGATTATATTTATTTATTAGTGGGAGATTGAATAAACTTTCTCATATGCTTATTGGTTATGTGTTTCCCTTGTGAACTCATGTCAATTTTCTGTTTTCTTATTGGCATTTTATTGCTTTTTTCTCTTACCAAGTTTAGGCTTTTCTTTGTTTTTTGAAATCAGTAATTTTAGTACAAAGCACTGCTTCAGTAGCGATTTTTTTTTTTTTGGTCTTTTTTGAGACAGGGTCTCTCTGTAGCCCCAGCTGTCCTGGAACTTGCTCTGTAGACCAGGCTGGCCTTGAACTCACAAAGATCCATCTGCCTCTGCCTCCTGAGTGCTAGGATTAAAGGCGTAGCGATTTTGACACTCACTGGTACATCACAAAGAGTCCTGGAACTGCCAACTCCTCTGACTCTAACTGAATAGGCAATAGATTTTTCTTTTCTCAAAGTAATAGGTGAATTGACTTCTGAAAATTAAAAAACAAAGCAACTTTTCAGTAAGACTAGGGTTCAGGGGAGCTACATTTGGCAAAAAAGCTCAAACATGCACCTTGGACATTGTCTTTTATTATTGATTTAGCTGCATGAAGAAAACCCATGTACCGTTCATTGCTGGGCATTGTGTCTCACCAATGTGATTTCTTATTTAAGGCTTTTATTCGGTATAAAATCCTGCTGGAGGGTTGGAAACAATTCTTTTCCCCCATAAACTGTCACCTGCTAGCCTGCAACTTTATTTACTGGAGGGAAAACATTCTGTTTTCTCAGAATGGTATGGATTTTTTTTTTTTCCAGAATCACAGCATAACAATACCTTGTCAATTCTTACTCAAAAGGTTGTTTCCTCATATTTGGATGCTAGATCATTCCCCAGAGATGAGAGAAGGGGAGATGACTTGTAAGCTCAAGTCTACAAAATCACCACTTTCAAAACCTACTTTTATTGACCCAGTAAGTAAACTTGGCAGTGTATTTTATTGCTGTATAGTAAAGAAATATCAATCTGAGGAAGAAAGAAAAAAAAATGTTTCTTGGAGAAAAATCTTATGAAAATCCAAAAAACGTCTCAGTTTTATTTTCCATCCAGTGAAATTCTGTTTACCAATCAACTTGCTAATTTCATGGTGATAACCTATCTCATATGGAACGTATAATTTTCTAATAATATATTTCTCTTTCTCAGCTTTTTCAGCCTCACCTCTTATCTTACAGAGGTTGACATAGAGTTGTTTCTGTATAATATTTAGCACTGTTCACCCATATTTAGACACATTAATGGTGCTATAACATGATTCCTTAGTGTTAATTTCCACTGAATCTGAGCAGTCTTCATTGCATTTTCCTCATCATTTATTTTACGCCTTTGATCTCTTGGCTATATTTATCATAATACTTGCTACAAGCTCCTCTTTGGAAAACTAAAAGACATGTGTTGCAAAACCTTTTCTTTCTCTTCATTTAGGCATGTATTTTGGCCTGGAGTAGTCTAGCCTAGGCTGAATTTGCTCTCTCTCTCTCTCTCTCTCTCTCTCTCTCTCTCTCTCTCTCTCTCTGTGTGTCTCTCTCTCCCTCTTTCTCTCTTACATTTTAAAATTCCCAAGAGGACAGCTAAGATAGTCAACAATCACAGAGTAGACTGTGAGAAATATTTGTTGATTCATTGAAGGAGAGGGTGTGCACGAGGTCAAAAGAAATCCTCTTTTCTATCCCCTGTTGCCTTCAGAACTGGGAATTTTCTTTAACTTCCTCTACTTCTCAAGCATCTAACCTCCCTCTCAATGACAAGAAAGGAAACAAAAACAAGTTTTGAAGGATATGGGGCATGCATATATGTGTGTCTGATGTAGACCAAGGTAAAGTGAGTGGAACTGTGGACAGGTGGGTACATGAATTTATGGCCAGGTGAAGAGAAAGAGAGAGAGAAAATGGGAGATCTGTTAGAAAAATAAGGGAGGGAATTCTTGGAAGATCCAGAGGTATCAAACAAGGATGACTCGAGAGAGTCTGAGTGTGTGATGCCCAGATTCGAAGACAAAGTTATTAGATAGAGGGTAATCATGCCCCTTGCCCCAGCCAGGCCTTAGCAGAAGCAGCCCTTGCTTGATTCTTCCTGCTCTACTGTTTACCACATTGCCAAATAGACTCATTGGACCTCAAAGATACATGCACATCCATTTTATTGCAGCTCTCTTCACAATAGCGAAGAGCTGGAACCAACCCAAATGCCCCTCAACTGACAAGTGGATGACAAAAATTTGGTACATCTACACAATGGAGTACTATTCAGCAGTAAAGAAAGATGACATCATGAACTTTGCATGTAAATGGATGGAACTCTAGGCCATACGCGAAGTGAAATAACACAGTCCCAGAAAAAACAAGCAGCTAACGGTTTCTCTCATTTGTGGATGCTGTCACCAAATACCCAGATGAAAGAGAAGCTGAACATCATTATTGTTATATTTCTGTTTATCTGAAAGCAACTATGTTGTTATAATGTAAATCTATTTTTTCTCATTCTTTTCATTACTCTAAAATATGCAAAATTCCAAAGTCTGTAAATAGATGGTAGGTTAATTCTAGAACCTGTTAAGGGATTCACAATATAAGAGCACAGTTGTTTTCAGATCATGAGGAATCTAACATTAACATTGCTCAGTTTGCCTTACAACTAGGTAATTGGTGCTAACATCCACAGATGATGTTTTTCTGGGACTGTGTTACTTCACTTAACATAATATCTTCTAGTTCCATCCATTTACCTGCAAAGTTCATGATGTCATCTTTCTTTACCACTGCATAGAACTCCATTGTGTAGATGAACCACATTTTCTGTATCCACTTACCAGTTGAGGGGGCACTTGGGTTGGTTCCAGTTCTTCGCTTTCGTGAAGAGAGCTGCAATAAACATGGCTGTACATGTATCTCTGGAGTAAGATCAGTCTTGTTGGTGTATACCCAGGAGTGGTATGACTGGGTCAGGTAGTAACCTTATTTTGAGTCTTTTAAAGGTTCTCCACACTGCTTTCCATAGTGGTTGTATGAGTTTACATTCCTATTAGCAGTCGATGAGTGTTCAATTCCCTTTCCTACAACCTCTCCAGCATTTGGTATCATTTGTTTACTTTTTTTTTTCAAAGCCAATTTTTTATTGAAGTTTCGTGCATTTCATACAAAGTTTCAAATCAAATCTAGACCCCCACCTCCTTCCTCACCCCCACCCAACCAGAGCTTATGCATTCTGCCAAACATGTTTTTCATCTTTTTCTCAGTCTCTCTTAAAATTCTTGATGCAAAAATTTACTGTTTCGAGCAGAAGTTCACTGTTTTAGTCAGTTCTTTGACCCAGTCTTGTTGATGTTGTTGTTCTTATTCCTGCCAATATACATCACTTCAAAATATGCATATATGCATGCCACATTTATCATAGGTTTTAGCATCTTCAGCTTATGATTTTTTTTCTTTATTAGGATGAAAGATGTCATGTTTGAAGGCTCCTCCTTGGCAAGCCCAAACCACCATCAGTTCTGCAAACCTCTTAACGGGCTCTAGAATTGATCAACCACTTACTTTCAGACTCTGTAATTACCGTATATGAGTGGAAGGTATGTATTCATATTTTAGAGTATTATGAAATTAAAGGAGGAAAATGTGAATTCCTAAACATAAAAAAAGACTGAGAGAAAGATGCAGGACAGTTATGGCAGAGTGCATGATCTGGGGTGGGTTGGGGGAAGGTAAAGGGGAATATGTCTAAACTTAACTGAGAAATGATGTCTGAAATACATAAAACATCAATAAAAGCATTATAAAAAATAGTAATAGCCCCTAGTACCCCAGCTCCACTCTCTCTCCTCTTTCTTGGCTGCCAGTACTATTCTGCAGGTTTTGGAAAACCTCCAGCATTGTTCTAGAGAAGTTCTTTCTTTACCAAGACCCTGTTCAGAAGCAAGAATCAAATCATCCGTCTCATACTTGAAGTCATTGGAGGTGAGCAAAGGAAGTGACACCTATCTCTTTAAAGAAAGTACACTTATGAATTAGAGGAGGCTGAAAAACATCTTAAAAAGTGTTCAAGGTTGCTAATAATTAAGGAAATGAAAATTAAAACCAGTTTAAGATATCGCATTTTGATAAGACTAGCTAGGATCAAGAAAACAAATAATGCCAAGTGCTGGAGAGGTTGTGGGGAAAGGGGAACACTCATCCACTGCTGGTGGGAATGTAAACTGGTACAACCACTATGGAAAGCAGTGTAGAGAACCCTTAAGAGATTCAAAATGAGCTTACCACCTGACTCAGTCATACCACTCCTGGGTATATACCCACAAGACTCATTCTACCGCAGAGATACATGCACAGCCATGTTTATTACAGCTCTCTTCACAAAAGCAAAGAGCTGGAACCAACCCAAGTGCCCCTCAACTGATGAGTGGATAGAGAAAACATGGTACATCTACACAATGGAGTTCTATGCAGCAGTAAAGAAAGATGACATCATGAACTTTGCAGGTAAATGGATGGAACTAGAAGATATTATGTTGAGTGAAGTAACACAATCCCAGAAAAACAAATGACCAATGGTATCCCTCATCTGTGGATGCTAGTTGTAAGGCAAACTAAGCAACATTAATGATACATTCCTCATGATCTGAAAACAACTGTGCTCTTTTACTGTGAATCCCTTAACAGGTTCTAGAATTAACCTACCATCTATTTTCAGACTTGGGCAGTTTTGGTATATGGGTGGAGGGTATGTACACACAAAATCAAAAGAATGAGGGGGGAAAACTAGTTTGTCATAACATTGTGTCTAAGCACAGTATTTTATGGGAGTGCTTCTTAGAATTTCTTATACAAGGCTGCTTGAGCTTTTGTGCAAGCCTTTTCTAAAATATTATACAGTAGTTAAAAGTATCAGGCTGGTGTAACTTAGCCTTTCTGGATGCTTAACAACCATACTTAAGGCCCATGCCAATTTGGCTGAGGGACTTAAGGGATAACTTTGTTCCTTGCCCTCAGAGGTCAACTAAGTCCCAAGGGACTATGCATGGGGGCATCTCTTGAAATGTCCTGCAAATGTGAGTCACCAGTCTTCCTGTGCAGGGAGGTCTTGGAGATCCACTAAAGGGACTTCAGCCAGTGTCCAGTCTATAAAGAGGAAAGTCTGCTCATACCTCAAAAAGGGAAGCCTGGTCTATCAGGACCTGACTTTGTCCTCAAGTGAATAGAACTGGTAAATGAAAAGCCAAAAGGAGTCAGGGGCTCCCCCCTCCAAAGTAAAACCCCCTGAGAACCAGATCCTCAAATGACCTTGAGAAAACAAAAACCTTGGTTAATCTGGGCTAACAGTATGGACTTAAGCATCCAAAAGGAAAGTATAACCAGAAACAAATAATTAGAAAGGCCTGAGAAATTGTACCTCAGGTATAAAACTTGAGATCTTAGTAAAAAGACAAAACATTAAAAAAAGAGCACAGTTGTTTTGCCTGTCTTCAATTCTTATTTGCAAGGGCAGCGACCAGAGGCTCCCAATGCTTTTGCCATCCTTCAAAGACATGAGACACAGCTTTTCAACCTTCCAATATGGACTGAAGACTCATGTCTCTCCAAGAATCCTCCAAAGCTTCAATGCCAGATGGGGACTGCTGAGATATCCAGCTTGTGGACTGAGCTAATACTAGGGTTTCAGCCTCTTCAGAGTATTGATTGCCATTGTTAGACTACCTAGGCTGTGTCATGGAGACCAGTACAGAAAGATCAAGACAGGATGCTGTGGTTACTGGACCTCATTTGGTGACCATGGGAAGGGAAAACCCCAGTATGGAGCACAAGGGCAGGCCTGATGGTTGTTTGGGCTTGCCAAGGAGAAGCCTTCAAACGTGACATCTTTCAGTGTAATAAAAAAATCATAAACTGAAGATGCTAAAAGATATATGTGGCATGCATGGATGCATATTTTGATAATTTGGAGTGATACAGATTGGAAGGAACAACAACAACAACAACAACAAAAGACTGGGTTAAAGAACTGAATGAAATGGTGAACTTCTGCTCTAAACAGTAAAGTTCTGCATCGAAAATTTTAAAGAAAAAGATGAAAAACATATTTGGCAGAATGTGCGAGCTCTGGTGGGGTGGGGGTAGGGGAAAAGGAAGGGGAAAAGGGTCTAGACTTGATTTAAAATTTTGTTTGAAATGCACAAACCTTCAATAAAAATTGGCTTTGAAAAAATAAAGTGTACTTATAGTACACTTGTTGTGTACTTATAGTACACAAAAAAATGAGTGTACTTATAGTAAATATGTTTTTGAAAAGACGAGTTACCATCTCACAACCATTAGAGGGGTTACAACTGAAAAAGCAAAAACGGAGTGAGCAGTAGAGATGATGTTTCAGTGGTTAAAAGCACTGGCTGCTCTTGAAAGGTCATGGGTTCATTTCCCACCACCCACATTGTGGCTAATAACCACCCTATTCCAGTTCCTGGAGATCTGATGCCCTCTTCTTGCCTCTGCTGGCACTGTACAGACATGGTGCACTTACACACTGGCTGGCACTGCACACACATGGTGCACTTACATGCATGCTGGCACTGCATGCACATGGTGCACTTACACATGTGCTGGCACTGTACACACATGGTGCACTTACACCCATGCTGGCTCTGCACGCACATGGTGCACTTACATGCATGCTGGCACTGCACGCACATGGTGCACTTACACACATGCTGGCACTGCACACACATGGTACACTTACACCCATGCTGGCTCTGCACGCACATGGTGCACTTACACGCATGATGGCACTTACACATATGGTGCACTTATACATGTGCTGGCACTGTATGCACATGGTGCACTTACACACATGCTGGCACTGCACACACATGGTGCACTTACACGCATGCTGGCACTATACACACATGGTGCACTTACACGCATGCTGGCACTATACACACATGGTATACTTACACGCATGCTGGCACTGCACACACATGGTGCACTTACACACATGCTGGCACTGCACACACATGGTGCACTTACACGCATGCTGGCACTGCACACACATGGTGCACTTACACACATGCTGGCACTGTACACACATGGTGCACTTACACGCATGCTGGCACTGCACACACATGGTTTACTTACACCCATGCTGGCACTACACACACATGGCACACTTACACACATGCTGGCATTGTACACATATGGTGCACTTACACACATGCTGGCACTGCATACGCATGGCACACTTACACACATGCTGGCATTGTACACACATGGTGCACTTACATACATGCTGGCAGTGCACACACGGCACACTTACATACATGCTGGCAGTGCACACATGCACACTTACATACATGCTGGCACTGCACGCACATTGTGCACTTACACACATGCTGGCAAAACACTCTCTACACACAAAAAATAAAAATAAATGAATAAAGAAATTTTAAAAATGAAAAAGAAAATCCAGAATAGAACAAGTGTAGCTGAAGATGTAGGGATATTTGAATCCTGTGCATTACTGGTGAGAATATAGAACAATGTCATTCTCATGAAAAACATGGCATTCCTCAAGCAGCCAAACTGATTAACATATAATTTGGCAATGCTCCTTCTAAGGATGCACGCAAAAGGACTGACTTGAATTCATAGGGCCTTATACCTTGAAGATAGTTCATGCTTAATATTTGAATTAAAGAGTGAAGGTGACTATGGAGTGGAGTATTTTGCAGTTTGAGTTAAACAGCTCATCATATCAATAAATAGGAATAATATCTCCCTTGGTGCTTTGTGAGAATACTGTGTGTGATTTTATAAGCACTGTAGTTACATAGACCCATGACTGACACAAAGGCATTGACCAATAAACATCAAGTATTATTATGCATTTTTATTGTCAAGTGATGCATGACATTTTGAAATAGGGTTTCTGTATCTCCATCATAAGAGAAGTGCGGGAGAAAGACAAGGAATACAGAAATTAAAATCAACTTCCAGATTTCCAGGGCCCTCTGAGATTTGTTTTCAGAGCTGGCAAGAGGTATGCTTGATAGAAGCACAGGGGTGGTGAAGCTTCCTGTTCCAAACCAGCCAGTCCTGACACAACTGTGTGGAACCCTCTCCCCACCGTATCAGCCTTGACGACATTCACTTTCCACGGGGAAAGGAGCTCGTTCTGTGTGGCGTGGGATCTTCCTTGGGAAGATGGTCCTGAGGGAACTTGCCATTCTGACTGCAGCTGCGCTCTCCAGGCCCCCACCGCAGTTACTGCTGGCACAGCTAGTGGAGTCTCATCTTCCTCATTGGACAGACTTTCTTGGGTCTGCTTATGAATGAAGATTATGCTCAGGATTTTAGTTCCTGTCAGAAATGGCCTACATTTGCCACACACATTTTTCTCATCAGCCTGGATGCAAAGAATATCTAAACAAAATTACAACATGAGATTATCTAGTGGCGTTTTCTTCTTTCTTACCGGAGAATTCAAGCAAAAATATGAGGCTTTGACTCTAATAGTGTTTCTCATGTAGGCCAGAGGATATTTATTTGTTCTAGAAAAAAAAAAAAAGGGGAAAATCTTGGCAGAAACCAGCTGTGGTTTAGTTATAGCTTGAGGTACCTCCAAACGTTCATAAATTAGAAGCTTTGCATCCAGTGTGGTGGCTTTGACACTTCAAAGAAAGAGAGAACCGTGAACCCTGTGCATTAGCCTTAAAGGTGATACCTTTATCATGGAATGCCCACTGAAATGTAAGGAGAGCTTTGGTGCTCCATCCTCATGAATGGACTATTGCTGGTCTCCTAGAGGTGTTTGGGTCTTGTAGCAGTGAATTAGTTCCCACAAAAATAGGGTGTTTCTTAAAAAGTTAACCTTGCTCATAGTCAACTGATTGTTTCCTTTTTGTCCTTGTGATCACTCCATCTCACCAGTGCTACCACCGTGGTCATATTTGAAGTATGTGATGTAGGCAGAGTCTCTTACTAGAGCCCAGATGATGTCAGTGTGAGTCTCTTGGACCTTTCAAACATGAGCTTAATAAAACCCTTTCCTTATGAAGTGCCCTGTACTTTTCACTGTGCTGCCCTGGTTGGTCTTGAATGTCTGCATGCAAGCACACCTCTACTGCAGCCTTCTAGGAGCTGGCACCGCAGGCACTTACCACAATACCCAATGAAAACAAAATGAACTCAAACGAAGATTTTAGAAGGAATTCTTTTGTGTAAAAGAATACACTGTAATATAGGAATGACTTTTATTAATGGACATAATCTAGACTAATGACTTTTAATTAACCCCAGCAAAACCATGTTGTTGGGACCAATGGGGGGCGCACGTCTCCTAGGCAATCTCAGTTTGGGATTCACCTATAAAGATAATGAATGAATGTGAGTATGCTTGAGAATTAACATAACAAAGTGCTGCAAGCAGGGCACCCACTCCTTAGAAAGAGCGGAGGTTAGGAAGGTCCTGTGACCTTGGATGAATGTGAATAGGGAACCAAAAGACCTGAAGGTCTGTGAAGACTAAGGTGGGGCTGAAGTTGTACTTCCTCAAGGAAGCTGGAAAAAGCATTTTGAATGAGTTATGAGCGTGGCCTGAGGTGGGGGATGGCCACACACAGTGGAAGAAAGAAGATTCCAAGACAGCTCCAGCCGCACAGGGGCACAGGGCGAGGACACAGACAGCTCCATCTGCAACAGGGTGAGGGGACAAAGCGACCCATCAGCACAGGTCTGGGAGGCAGATAATTCTGATAGATAGCTAGGGGAACTAGTGTCCTCCAAGTTCATTTAAGGAGTAGACAGATGGCTTCACAGTTAAGAGCATAGGCTGCTCTCGCAGAAGACTTGGGCTTGATTCCCAGCATCCGTGCGGTGGCTGAACGACTGTCTGTAACTCCAGTGTCAGGGGATCTGACAGTCTCTTCTGACATTTGTGGGTATTGCACAACAAGTGTGCATTTACACACATGCAGGAAATGCATTCATACACATAACATAAAAATAATAAATATTCTTAAAAAAACAATTGATTATGATGTGGGTGTGGAAATACATGCTGCATTTTATGAACAAGAACATTTGGAAAGTGCAGCAGAAGAGCTGAAAAGTGGGACTGACCTGGTCTTCCAGCTTTTGCTGTACAGTGGAGGAATGGATCAATAGCCTGGAGAACTAAGAAGGTAAATAAATTGTAGTTTTGTGCCGTTACTGATTTTTCAATAATGATTGTTTTCACAAAGTAATTTGAATAAAAGTCTGAAAACAGAAAGGGCCATGTGCTTCACTCTGCCACTGCAAACAGAAGGCAAGATGAAACTCTGAACCTTTGCATAGCCTGTCTGCTGGCGTACATGTCATGTGTGTACATGTATAAGAATTGTGTATAGGAGCCGGGCGTGGTGGCACACGCCTTTAATCCTAGCACTCAGGAAGCAGAGGCAGGCGGATCTTTGTGAGTTCAAGGTCAGCCTGTGAGTGAGTTCCAGGACAACTGGGGCTACAGGGAGACCCTGTCTCAAAAAGACAAAAAAAAAAAAAAAGGAATTGTGTATAGGAGTCCCAGTATCAGTTAAAATGTAAGGAAATGTTCTGCAGTGATGACAACAGGAAATAAAACAAATAGAAACAGCTCAGAGCTAAAGAGTAGAAGGAAAGATATAGGTGTGTGATTCTAGTGGAAGCCCTGGGAGGAAGTCCTATTCAATGTAGACCAAGCTTTAGATGGAGGGGAGTAATATGCTCATGAGCGTTTATTAAACCTCTGGCAAAAGGGCCTTCATATTGTTCCCCATGCACTGTGATTGGAAAGAAAGATGATCACTTTTCCCATCATCTCCCATGAACACATTTGATAGTGGCAAGGGCCACAGCTCATTCTGATTTTCCCCTTAATAGGATACCCATGGGAGGCAGCGAGGTCCTGGCACCCCTTGGTCAGCAATCAAAGACTGTTAAAAGTAGCAAAGACAATTCTCTCTCTCTCTCCAGGGCATGTGGATGATGGAGTTGAAAAGAAAATGAAACAGGAGAGGGAAGCAATGGTATAGAAATTTAACCATGATGTGACCTGGAGATACAGCAGGGGGACATTCAGCCTGAGGCAGAGAGCACAGGGCTGGCCCCTAATCTACCTCTCACCTATGTCACTCTGACAGCTGCCATCTCCACTCAGCTGGGACAATTGAAGGCATTACATGCTTCGTTATATTACCCAGGCCCTTGTTCCTCTCTATTAGTAAGAACATTGACCATAGTTACATCTAGTATGATTTAATCTGTCTGTGAATATAGAAGAACTGGGTCAGGGGGATATCTCATAATTCCTACAATGAAGGTTTTAGTTCAGTTGTATGTCAGTTACAGGCAAGAAAATAAGTTACTGCAGTGTAACACAAAAGGGGTTGCTTGATTTTCTGATATATTTACTTATTTGAATACATCAATCAAAGTAATAAATCTTATAATTGTATTTTTATGACTGTAGCTCTACATATTCAATATTTATGTGAAAAATTTAGAAGCATATTGAAGCATTCATTTTAATACTGTCAATACAAAGTCAAACTTATATAAATAATTGAGAGCATATATAACTACAGGATCCAATATTGAGGACTTGTGTGTGTGTGTGTGTGTGTGTGTGTGTGTGTGTTTGTGTGTATGAAAGAGAGAAGGGGAGCAAGAGTTAGAGCCAGAGTAAAAGAGAGGGAAAGACACAGAGCGAGAGAGGAGAGAGAGTATGCGTATGCCTCTGGGACACTCAGCAGCTTCTGTGGTTGTGGCTCGGCCCAGCTTCAGTGGATGTGGCTCGGCCCAGCTCTGAGCTCCCATCTTGTAGGCTGCAGGCCTTTTCCGTGTCCTGTAGGCTGCAGGCCTTTTCTGGGTCCTGTAGGCTGCAGGCCTTTTCTGCACTCAGGATGCAGCCCTGCCATCGTCTTTCCCTTTTCACTGTTTTGTTTTCTTGGTTACAGTTGACTCATTCCTCATGTTGTTGGGAATTTTGTTCTGCAGCTTTTAGAATCATCTAGAATATAACAGAGGCTCATTGTTTATGGAATGGATGAATCAAGACCTTCAAAGAGATTCTGTAAACTCATGGGGAGGGGAAAGTTATAACCCAACAGAAAAATGCCTATAATATTTACAGGAGAAATCTATGTTTAATAAAGTAATGGCAAATGCTTAAGCTTTTAATAAAGAAAATAGTTTTAAGTAAGATACCAGGTGTGCATTAGTTATTTCTCTCCTCACTGTAACCAAAACCTGACAAAAAGCAACTTAAGGGAAGATGGATTCATTTTGTCTTACGGTCTATGTATGTCAGACCAGCCCGGGTGGCAAGGCTCTGTCAGGTGGAGGCACATTGTGGGACCTCCTGCCTCTTTACATCTAGGGAAAACATAAAGCAGAGAGAGGACCACAAGTGGAGCCTGACTACAACCCTCAGGGTCTGACTGCACCATCGCTTCCTTCCTCAAGGTACGTCCCACCTCTCAAAGTTTCCACAGCCTCCTAAAACAGCACCAGCAGCTGGCAGCCAAGATTCAGACACATCAGCCTGTGGGGTACATCCAACGCATAAGTGTATTAGTTACTGAATTAACAAGAAGCCTGTAATGTAGTGACACTCAGTGCATTAGAGATGTGGGGTCTTGGGCTCTCTCTTGTATTGCTGGCAGAGCCAGGAATCACTACCACAGGTCAGCAAAGTAATTTGTCAGTATCTGTCAAAATTAAATACACATTGCTGAAGAGGGGCTCCAAGTTTTGTGAGGCTCAAAGGCTAAATTTCATTCCTTTTACTTTTTTAAGCATTTAATTCATTCTTTTTTAAGAAGAATGTTGTAACATTACAAATAAAAAATGAAGTCCAGGCTGGGCGTGGTGGTGCACGCCTTTAATCCTAGCACTTGGGAGGCAGAGGCAGGCGGATCTTTGTGAGTTCAAGGCCAGCCTGGTCTACAGAGTGAGTTCCAGGACAGCTGGGGCTGTCTCAAAAAGACAAAAAAAGAAATGAAGTCCAGGACTATATGATAGGTTTGTTTCACCAGGACTTTAAGCTGAAAGTTCATTAGCATCTTAGCAAATCTTGCTGAGTTATACACATCCTTTGACCTGAAGTTCCATTCCTGAAAGTGAGTAACATAGAATCAAAAGGCCAGTGTATAAAAGCTGCAAGCCCAAAACTGTTTTCTTGAGCATGGCTAATCATGGAATAGGAATCGTTGATGACCTTAGTGACTGTAATGAGAAGGTCAAATCACTATAACACATCCATTATGTGGATTATTACTCAATGATTAAAATAATTCCCATGTTTTATCCTATATATAAAAAGCTCTAAACTACTGTAAATAGAGTAATCTATGTTGATAAAAGCAAAGAGAGTTAGAAACAACAAAATAAAATTAATACCCTATTGGTACATGTATAATTTTGCTCATGTATGTGTACACACATGTGTGTTTCTGAGTGCTGTGAGCATGGACTAGCCTAGGCTAAGTCCAAAGGAATCCAGGACACAAATATATAATGTAATTCAGTTTTATTAATTCCACACAGGTGCATTCTATAGTTCTCAAATCCTACTTCTATAGTTCTAAAAATCCTAATCCTATCCTGGACTGGCCTACTCCCCCAAGGCCACTCACCTAAGGCGTCTCTTAGCCCCTTGGAGGTGATGGATGTGGTCCTCACCAGGGAGTTCCAAGAAGCCTGATGATTGGCTTGAGCAGATCTCTCAGTCTGGTGCTGGGGCAGCTTCCAGTCGATCCAGTCTGGGTAGCATCAGAAGCCCACAGAGTCAGGATGTCCTTCAGACGGACCAGGTGTCAAGGAAGCAGCATGGCTGGGTTGTTCTTTAGCTGCAGTTCCTGTCTCACACAGAAGGGGTCCCCGGGAGTGGGGTGTGAGCGCTGACCATTTGCACTCCCTGGTTTAAATAGGCCACAGCTGGGCGTGTGGGGTGCTCTGAGTCTCAGGTGCTAATCTCAGACTTGTGCCCAGGGTGCCCCTACATGGCAGGTGACTATCTTCCCTCTCTGGGGTCACGCCTTGGTCAAGGTGGGGGACCCAGGACTGGTTATCAGGTCCTTGTGTCCATGCTGCCTCTGGCCACCTAATCAATTGAGTATGGTCAGTCTTTGGGCTCGGCTGACCCCCTCTGTGTCCTGCCTAGTGTTGAGTGCTTATCTCTAGAGCAGCCCTGAGCTGGAGCAGGCCTCTTGCTGAGCTAAGTTTAACATTTGCTAATTTCTTTAAAGTTACAGCATTTCACACATTATCTACTGTTAGTTTAATCCTAACTATTTCTAATTCACAACTTCTACGTGCTATGTTCCTCACACTGAGGAAAACAAAGATTTGGAAATGTATGCCTGATTAACATTTGATACTTTAGGCTGATGTATTAGTCACATTTCTGTTGCTGTGATAAAACCACCATGATCAAGGGAACTTATAAAGTTTAGGATTGATGGTTCCAGAGAATTAGAGTCCATTGTGGCAGGAGGCATGGTGGCCAGGGCTGGAGCAGAAAGCCAAGGTTCACATCTCCAATGAGCACCGGAAGCTGAGAGAGCCTCTGGAGACTAGCAAGGCTTGTTAAACTCTCTAAGCCCACCCCGGTGATGTACTTCCTCCAGCATGGCCACACCTTCTAAGACATCCCTGAACAGTGCCACCAACTGGAGACAAAATATCTGAATACTTAACCCCTATGGGGGACACTGTCATTCAACCCACCACAGCTGGGTATGGAGGTGGGAATAGATGTGGATTTGAATGGCAAGTTTTTCTTTATACAGAATTGAATTATTTGAATATATCAATGACTCTATTAATATTACTTTCATTCTTTGTGGTGCTGGCAATTGAGCCCAGGGTTTGAACATGATAAATAAACACCACTGAGTTATAATCCAGCAGCCATTCTTATCCAGGACCTTGTGCATTCTAAGTAGGTATGCAACCACTGAGTTATAATCCAGCTTCAATTCATGTTCTTGTAATTAAAGCAAGGAATAAAATTTTTAAGATTACGACTGCATCTCTCAACTCTCAGCAGAGAAGGGCCCTTGTACAGCAGAAGGCGATTAACACTGAGAACCATGACTGGCCAATGTGTGGAGAATAAGAGGCTACAGAGTGCTTATCCCTGAATAGCACACCTATCTATATCAAGTTTCTACCTGCCTCATTGAGGAAGAGCAAGTAGAAAAACTGTAAAAGCCAGAAGAGGTGGACGACCACTAGGAAACAGTTTGCAGACAGCTGGAACTCACAGCCATGGTGACAGCTAGGACAAGTCCCACATAAGCTCAAGCCAGACAAAAACCTTAGTATTGACCTGAGCAGTGAGCAGGAAATCCCAACCCTACTTGAGGAACTATTGGCAACTGGTGGCTCCTGGGAAGGTGAGATTCAATTTTGTCTGAGGATAAAACCCCTAGCAGGTTGACCAGGCTGCAATGAATGAACCAAAGGGGATATAAACCTGACTGTATGGGCCATATATAGAGACTACAGAAATCTGGTGGGGAGCTAGTAAGGGTGTGCAGATACAAGCGGGATCTAAATATGATTAAAATATATTGTATGGAATTCACAAAAATTCAATAAATAATACATGAAAAAATTAAAACCACTGGACTTTTTCCTGTCAGAAAACACAGTGATGGTGTTACGGAGAGGGCGAAGAAGCCAACACAGTTCTGATTTGCTGCTTCCTGCAAAGCAGAGTTTGGTACCTGTTCTCAGGAAGCAAACAGAGACAAGAGGAAGGCTAAGAAAGGAGATGATTAGAGAAACTATAAAAAACAAGCTGTGCTCAAAAAGGAGAAGGGTTGAGGGATTGGTGCTGTATGATGTTACAGCAGAGAAGTGGTATAAAAGCTGTAAGAGTGCAGGGTAAAATGGAACCTCAACGTAACTGAATAATGATGGCACAGTACCACAGCCAGGGCACAGTGACTCTAAGGCCTAGCTCGTCTCTTTTTCATAAGGAGTATGAATCAAGCATTCTCGTGGTTCTCAGTTATAGATTAAGCAGTTGGTTCAAAACTCTTCCTGTGGCTAGAAACAGTGGTACCAGGACTGATAGCAGCCCACGTATGCCTGATCCAAGGCCTTTGGGCTTTACTTTGTCATCCTCTTAAATGTATGGTGCTCAGAGAAGCATTTTAGGATCCTAAACATGACATCCATCAGGCAGGAGTAGTAAGCAGAGACCATGTGAGCAAAGAAAATACTTGCTGATCAGAACTCCACAGTCTCACAGATATCACATGTTTAACTTGCTGTTAAGGCTGGCATCCATTGGCTTCATCATTTGTCCTGTACCACAATTTTAATGAATTCTCCCACAGCACATATAAAGACAGGTAACAGGAAGCTTGTACAAGCTAAGGGTCAGGAAGAAATGGGAAGGGTCCTCTTATCTATCCACAGAAAAGTACAGCAGGGTCTAGTAGTCTGGGCCTGCAGTATAGGTCTCCAACACCTAGAAAGACAGACCCTGTACTGTTTGCTTTTATAAGACAAGATGGAAAAGGAAGCTGTGTATGGATTTGTGGGTATTGCAGGCAGGTAGGGGAGCCTCATAAATGAAGGGTGTCCAGTTATATCTGAATATGCAGCATCATTACTATAACAAAACTAGGCACTGGATCCTAAGGATACCAAAGCAAACTATCAGACCTGTGTCAGTCATCATTTTCCTATTTCTACGAAATGCCTGAGATAAACAATTGAAGTGAGGGAAGGCTTATTTTGGCTCAAGGTTTCTGAGGCTACAGTCCAAGATCAGCAGGCTCCATTACTTTCAGGCTGTGGTTAGGCAGAATATCCTGTCAGAAAGGTGTGGAGGAGGAAAGCCGCTTACTTAACTGTGGCCAGAGTCAGAGAAACAGTAGTGTCCAGTGCCAATAAATAATGCCCCCATGACCTACTTCCTACAATTTAAGTTTCCATCAAGATTTTAGTTCAGAATTGAATTAATCCATGATGTAATCACTTTCCCAAGCCCCTATCTCTGCATACTGCTGCATTAGGAGACAAGTCTCCAGGGTCCTCTGGGGCAGAGTGCTGTTTTATATACAGACCACAATAAGACCCAGTTTTACACATTTGAAGAAAGGTTCTTTCCAATGGGGCTCTTTTTAAAAGGTGATTCTTGAACTCATCTATTGGAATTCTGGGACTGGACCAAATGACCTCTAGTCCTTAGGTGGAGTTCTGTGACAATGAATGTGGTGGGCAAATTTTACAGAAAAGAAGACTTCAGCTCACATGCTAGGCTTACCTGATCATGAGATGAAAACAAAAAGGCTTCAAAGAGCCAAGAGAAGGATTTATCTAGAATGACCAAATCCTCAGGGTTTGTTGGGAGACTTTGTGTTTTTAAAAGCACAGATTAGACAGTGCTAATAAATGTATCAACTGCTATGGTAATTAAGTACCAGTGTCTTAGGATCTATAGCACCATCAGATCTTCTAGAATCACAACTCAACTGTACATAGATTTTTGATGACTCAGGATGAGGTGTCTAGAAAATGAGGCCTTTCGGGGCTGGAGGGATGGCCTAGCGGTTAAGAGCGACGACCGCTCTTGCAGAGGACCCGGGTTCGATCCCCAGCACCCACATGGCGGCTAAGAACCGTCTGTGACTCCGGTTCCAGGAGAACTCCAGTTCCAGGGGAATCCGAGACCGTCTTCTGACCTCCGCGGCATCGCACGACACGGGTGCGCAGACCTGCATGCAGACAATACATTCATACACATAAAAATAAATAAATAAATAAAAATTAAAAAAAGAAAATGAGGCCTTTCTTCATCCTCCCTGGGCTACTGAATTTTCGATTCCACATGCCAGCAGTTTCTGTCTAGAGAACAGGAAAATGAACAGCTGTCTGGACCACCAGAATTAGCTAAGCGGTTGTTTCAAAGCCATTGGTCATGAAAACGAAATTGTTTACACATTCTTTCCATGGAGTGTCTTTCAAATCTGTTGATTCAAAAAAGAAGGGGGGAAAAGTGATGGCCCGATTGAACACAGGAGAAGGACGGGGAATAGAACAGATGATGTTTATGACCGACTGGGATTTTCAGTCTCAGTAGCTAAAATGATGAACTTGGGATCACTGGAAATCGAAATAGTTGACTTAACAGATGGTAGGCGGCTCTTGTCAGAGAACACTGTTTCTGAGCATGAGCCTAATTGAGTAGTTCATATTTGTATAAATTAACATTTTTAAAGCTCTAATATCCTCAGGAGAATTTTTTGGGTGCACATTTCAAGTTTTCCAGATCTTTCTAGTGCAAGACTTATCACTGAAAAAAAGATTAATTTTATCTGTTCAAAAATTATACAATACAAATTTGAATAAGAGCGAGTGCATCTTAAAAATGCAGAAATGTGAGCTGAAGAGAAACCCTTCTTCCGGCTTCCATGATGCTTTGTGTAAGTTCTGTTGTTTGAACCACTCCTTGGGGCAAACATCTGCCTACTTGAAATTTTATTAGGAAAATAGCTTCACCTAACTCTTTTCTCATAGCAAATTTTGGTATATAGTCAACTAGGCTAGGGGAAACTGAAGTGATTATGTATGTCTAAATTAGCCAATTTTAACCTTTTAGGTACAATCACTGTAATCCTCACATTGCAGCTACATGGTTAGCACTGAATATTCATCATCCTCTCCTTTCAATTTTTGAGGACTCCTCCAGCAGTATCTCAGCTTAGGCATGTGATGATGATGTATTGGGCCCAGTTGTTCTTGGGAACTGCAAAACTAGATACTGCTAATTAAATTGACATCTGGAAGCCCGGATGTAGAGCTGACTTGGAGAAGAAAATTGTGTAAGAGGTGGGGTTGGGGCCAGGACATAATGGGGAAAGGTGTTTACTTCACGTTGAAACTGCGACACATCATTATCTTAAGAGTTCTTCAGTCAAGAATGAAATTATCAATAATTCTTATCATTTGGGGACTAAAATGAAATTCAAATGTTCTGTGTTTTGAAACTATATGTATTCATCGTTTAAAACATTCAGGCCGAAAAGAAGCATGTAAAATTTTAAAACGTTTCTCTGCAGCCCAGCAGTCCCCTCTTCTACCCGCATTCCATTGCCCAGAAGGGAGCATTTTAAAGTTTTCTTGTTTTGGCCCTTTCCATGGCTATGTCTACTACCTCCATGCATCTAAATCATATGGCTGCAGTAATAGCTCTTATGTACTTTAAATAATGTAAATGGATCTAGCAACTTCCTGTTATGAAGATGAAGAATTCAGCTCTTCTCCGGTTCACTTCCCATTTCTCAGTTTTTGTTAGCTATGTTATAAATTTTGAATCTTGTTTTGGTTACTTTTATACTTCTAAATAATGTACTCAAGTCTCTCTTAATCTATCATCCTTAGACAGTATCTCTAGACGGCCATTAAAAGAGGAAATACGGCTTTGTCCATTCCTCTTGATAGCAATCCATTACTTTCACACTGTCAAAGTTTCCAGTGTTTATTTTCTATTCCACTCAAATGTGGCTTGCCTTTCCGACCTGCAGGCCACTACATCAGCCCTCCCTTAGTGGATTATAACTTTTTTAGAGAGTAGGTTCCCAATTTTAGCCGGAGGGGTAAATTCTCCTCTTGCCGGGCGATGAGAAACATTGCTCGGTTGGGGCTGTGAGAGACTCACAGAGACAGTAGTTCCATAAATAAGACGTCAAATATTACCAGCCTTTAGCCATACTTGCCACTTGCGTCTCCTCTCTGGACAGTATGGAGCTTTGAATCTCTGCTTGATGTGGAGTGGAAACTTCTGTATTCTGTTTTGTGATCTCATCAATTTTCCATATTTTTTTCCACCAAAGTTTATTTAGGTCCCTGGCTGGGTGAGAGGCTTCTTTTCATCTCAGTGTTGTTAAGGATCTATTAATCTATTATTTTGATGCTGTTTTAGTGGATTTGGGGTGGGAAGGAAGCAGCTCATCAGATGCTTGGTCCACCATCTTAAATAGAAAACTTTGCTCTTCTGCTTCCTGGCTTGTCTGTAGCTATAACATCTGACTTTTATTTATGTAGGAGTCAAACAAAATGCAGTTCTGGCCAGTGTTGTCTGTTCAGAGATGGAGGGATCTTTCCTAGAAGGTTACCCCCTTTCCTCATTTCTGCAGCATCTCTCTCATTCAGCTCCTACACAGTGGAGCTAGTCTTGCTTCCCTGGATTTCATGAATGCTTTGGTCTAGTTGAATAGAATAGAATGACTCACTGCTTTCTAAAAGAACTCTTATTTCCTACATTTGCACTTTTGTTCTGTAGTTCCCCGACCTCCACAATGCTCTCAAGCCTCCATCTGCTACCTGAAGTGCTATCGCAAGTGCAGAATAAGGACCAGCATCTTTTCTGTGCTTCCTCAGACCTGAGCTAGAGATTCTAGCTGGTGGTGCTATGGTCTCACAGTATGTTTCTCTCTGTGCGATTTATCTTATTCATTTGGGACTGTGATATATGTGCAATATCTTATCGTCTTCCTCCTCCAGTTTCATGGAGGACAGAGTATATGTCTCTACAATTCTTAGAACAAGGGGAGCAAAACAGTCTTCTGTTCCTATACATGGGTCAGACCATTTCTTAGAATTCTTTCTGTATCAGAGGCATTGCTTCCTCAACAATTTGTCTTAAGAATTCTTAGAATCAATAGCTTTCTGTATTTGAAGATAGCCTAGTTAGATGTTCTATCAAACGTAAGATGGATGGGGCTTCAGTGTGGGGTAAAATGGAGAGACAAAAACAATGTCTGATGTAGATCTGCTCTACCCTTTGCCATAGAGTCACCGTCAAGGTTCTGAAGCACCATATCTCTAATGCATATGGGAAGCTTGCAGCAGAACAGGTGGGCCTGTAGCTGAAAGTTCTCCCACTTCACAGATGATCACAGCCTTGGAAGCCCACATGCTAGGATCAAGTTCTTGATTTTGCTGTAGCTGTGGGCAACTCTTAGTGACTTACAATGTAGGCTAGCTCTGACTTGTTTTACATGGCAGGTGCGGGCTACCTACAGTGCTACTCTGTAGCCTCTTCTCTGGGGTGCTGTCTGAAGAGTCACCCTGTCTGGGCTACGCTGGCCTCATAGCAGCAAGACATGACAGTATTGCATGATGACTTTATATGCTTCTAGGCTAGAGCAACATGCTCTAAAGGGAAGAGAATAACTGAAAATATGATGTAGACGTCCTCAACTTAGAAGAGGCATCTGAGGTAATGATCATAAAAGTAAGAGAATAACCACGTGGATACCTACATTGGCCAGACATTTATCACATTTTGCTTTATGTTTAGGAGAATGACCAGTAAGTGGTAAGAATGCCCTGAAGAGGTTAATTTATTAGCCTAAGGCCATTCAGCTAAGTCAGGCAGAGAACTCATATTCTAAAACAACGCTCCTGACACCCAGTAAAAATGAGCTATATTCCATTGTTTTGTTAGGCAATTCTATGAAGGCTATGCACAAAAATGACACAAACTATATGGAAAAGTAGCTTCCTAAAGCACTGCATTATTCATGATTTTTGTGCCATTCTTTACCTGTACTACCTTGGAAAGCCCCTTCATTTGAGGTTCGGAATATCATGTGTCTGTGGCTTACCATCATGTTTTTGACATCACCTTTGGGAAGAAGTTGTTCCAGGCTTTCCTGTCTTCCCTTCTTTTCAGAAAACTCTTGCTTAGCCAGACATGCTGAAATCTCCCTTCTATTGTTAGCGACCGCCTCAGTAAGGTCTAGCACAACTCAACCCTGAGTGGATCATTTTGAAGCAGGTTTGGTGAAGTCTTGCTCTTAGTGAGCCTTTATAAATATTCATAGACAAGTAATTTATTAAGATTAGAACTTGTTCCACCTTAGTTTCAAGTTGTCATCTGTTAGGCAATCCTGGTATTTAATTTTTATGTATAAAAGATCACTTAATATTATAGTCTGATAATTATTGAAATCTGTCACCTCTCATAGGAGAATAATGTTGGGCATCCTTTAACACTCCTGGAGGCAAAGCATGTGTTGCATGGGACTGTCCTTCAACTGGCTGTGGACAGATGCTGTGCCCCAAGCTTGGTTGCACCTGCTTGCCTAGTTATTATAAGCTTGTTGATTGTTGATTTTCCAGAAGAAAGGAGAGACAGGGAGAGTCAGGTATAAAATCAGAGAAAGCTGTAGGGAGGGTCTCTCTCACCATTTTATGAGGCTGTGGGCTGGTCACAATCTAGGCTTGGATGGAGACTTCCTAGTGCTGTGGCTTTTGGTGGGCACCTACACTTCTGTGAGTAAAACCCTCACCCATTGGTCAGTAAGTAAACCCAATAAACTCTCTGATTCCTCAAACTGCTGTTTGTAGAAATTGCCCCTCAGTTTACTGTACAGATCAAGGGAGGAGGTGGCCAGACATAGTTTGCACCTCCCAGAAGGAATATTCAAAGTCTTTAGGAGGTTTAGTATTTGCAGCAAATGACACTGAATCATACATTGCGAAGTGTTAATATAATTAGGAGCCTATTTATCACCTTATCTGCATCATGTGCGGGGGTGTGTGAAGGGCATTTTCAATGAAAGGCTTTGTTTATTGTCTTGAGTCAAATTTCCTGTATAATTCATGAGCAAAGCAAGTACCAGAGCTTGGACACACATTGCTTAAACAGGTCATCTCTAATGAGTTTAAAGGCTTTCTTTCTTCTGGCCTGACTGCCATGCAAACAGAGTGAATTTTCTTAGAGCTGACTTTAACTGTGATTTCACATCAGAAGTGGAGCATCCCTGTGTAATCATTGAGTGTTTTGCTTAGGTAATAAACACTAAAGTTTCTCTGATTGTTAAGATGTTACAGATGTTCTCCCATTCAGAACTCATGCAGCAAAAGTAATCATGAATAGAGATAGAGTAGTTGTTCTGTTATAAGAGGGAATAACCGATGAGAATCTGAAACAATGAAGTCAGTTGAGATATGTGGTTTGAGTGTCAATGAAAAGAGAAAGAGGCTCAGGTCTATGTAGAGATTTTGGGAAGAGGTGGGCAGGCAGACAGGGTCATATATTCTAGTTTGCTTTCTACTGCTGTAATAAAACACTGCCAAAACCAACTCAGGAAGAAAAGTGTTTATTATGCTGAGATGTCTCCATCACAGTTCATACTTAAGGAAGCCAGGGCAGGAAATCAGGGCAGGAAAAGCCTGAAGGCAGGAACTGAAGTTTAGACCAGGGAGAAGCGCTGCTCAGGGGTGTTGCCTATTGGCGTGCTCCTCAGGCCTGTGCTCAGCCTGTTTTCTCATACAATCCAGGGCTGCCTGTGTTTGGCCACCCACAGTGGGCTGAGCCCTTCCTCATAACTCAACAATGAAGAAAATACCTCACAGACATCTCACAGGCCAATCTGATAGAAATTCCCAGATTAAGATGTCCTTTTCCCAAGTGTCACATTGACAGCTGAAGCTCTTTAGCACATGTTGGTTGGGTCATGACAACCCAAAATAATGGGTGGATACAGCCTTAGGCAACAGCTTAGGCTCTACTGCTGTTCAGAGTTTCATTTTCTTCACTTGTAAAATAGGACTAATAATGGCTCCCTCATAAGACTGGTATAAGAACTAAAGGATAAAATTGTGTAAAGGAGGGCACCATTGTCAGGTCTTGTTCTTAATTCATCTTGTATCCAGATCAAGTGATAGTTGTATCAATCCATATACTATCTATGAATAAAGTTTAATTTAAATACAAGAAAAATGTGTAACATTTTTAGCACTTGATAACTGTAGCTATTATTATCCCCAAGTACACAAACACCATGAGAAAAACTTCTTTTGGCTACAGCTGTATCTTTGGTCCAAGTATGATTTCAAGTTTATTGTAGACTCTAAACGAACTTATATTAAAAGAATGAATTGTAAAAAGTGAAATTAATAAGTGAAGATTAAGATGAAGATAAATAAATAATAAATAAGCAAATAAATAAATAAATAATAAATAATAAATAAATAAATACTGGCCTCTTGTTAGGTTCAGTATACATATCTGTGAGGAAATGAGCTCCACAGCAGGGCAAGCCTGGTTCAGATCTTTAGAATTATTAGAAACAAGGTCTTGATGGAAAGTAGATTTTCTGTCTTACCTCAAGAAAAGTTTTCTAATGCTATGCCGCCCTAGTCTGAGGAGTACAGGCTATTCTTGTAAGGAAACAATTCAGGTGTGGAGTCCTGCTTTGAGGCATGCTAGAGATGAGACCACACCATGCACTTTGTGCTGCTGCCTCCAATTTTCTGACAACCTACAGGCAGGAAAGGATAGACACTTGTCCCATGGACCCCAGAGAACCTCCACCCTGTACCTCCAAAGTCTTCTTTGAAAGCTACTGTGATGTGTTTGTGCAGTTAGAGGTGGATACTACTGAAAAAATATCCACTGTTTTGCTGCTGTCTCTGTACTTTGACAATTTAAGATTCCCTGAAAACCCAGAGTTTACCATTTGACTATTCTAGGTTTTTAAGCTAATGAGCCAGGTTTTAAGGGAACAGATAGCAGCAAGTTGAAAAACTTGATTCAGCCTAACATAAAATTATGGGATTTTAAGCTATTGCCTGCTAAATTAAAGAAAATTATTGTTGAAGTTACTAAAGTTAACATTGTAGCTTTGAACATGGTTTAGATTATGAGTTTTCACAAAACTGAGATGTCAATAAGAGGGTTAATAAGAGATTATGATCAAAGTCAATATCATCTGACATTATGGGATGTCTTGCAGACTGCTTTTTTATTTATTTATTTTTTAAATTTATTATATATATATATATATATATATATATATTTGTACAAGATTATGTTACTAATCAGATCTAGACCCCTGTCCCCCACCCTATCCCCCACCCCACCAGAGCTCATGCATTCTGCCAAACATGCTTTTCATCTCTTTCTCAGGCAGACTGCTTTTTGATGGGGTATATACAACATTACTCACAGAACATTAAATATTTGGTTATATATAGCTTAGTGAAAAGCAAAATGAAATTACTTACATTTTGTTGAGAAATGAGTCACTAAAGTCTCCAGAAATTGAAGTCTAGACAGAGCGAGTGAATAGGGCCGGCAGCAGCAGAGCCAGAATCGCCATGGCCACGATGGTGCCGGCTGTACCGTCCGTGCCGAAGCAGAGGCCAGCCAAGGCGCCCTTCCTTCTCTAGGTGTATCATCTTCAGGCTCAGAAAGAGCTGCGGATTATCTCTTTGGGTGTCACTGTATAATACAGACCAATTGGCAGTTATTCATTTTGTAGCACCCCAAACTCACTGGGACCCTCACAGTTGCTCTTGAAGTTCGAATGTGAGCTCTTTTCCAGAACAAGTTAGGAAGCATCTCAAGGGAAAGATGAAGTTTTGACTTGGGAATATAATGTTCCCTTAGAGAGCCCCAGAGAAAGAGAGAGGGGTTCCCATCGATAAGAAGGATGGCACCACCCTTAGCATTGAGTACCAGGGGCTTCATGCACATGCCTAGTACAGAGCCTTGCACATAACAGCAGTAATCTTTGTTGAATTAAATGTGTTGAAAGTTTAGGGGTGAGTACTACTTGGTCTCTTCAGTAGGTTATCTTTGGAGAGGGAGATTTTTATATTGCTCCACTTTTCTTCTTTTTTGTTTTTCCGAGTGTTCCAAGGACTGGCATGTACCGCCGTGCCCAGCCAGCAGTCTATTTGTTAAGAGTTAATGCCAAATTCTTCGCATTTTTGGCTTGACTTTGTTAAGACTTTATTTTATCTCTGTTCTACATCAGTGGAGATGAGAATTAACATCACTCATCTCGGCCTTTTATTGCTTATCAAAAGGCACAAGAGGACAAACATACACAGCAGAACACCTCCAAGGGGAGACACTTCCTTTGTCCAGCAGGCCTGGTGGCTTCAAGCATGGAGCTGCAGTAGGTCCCCAGACAAGCTGCTTTCCTCTAGAATGTCTGTGTGGATAGCTTCAGTTGACAACTCTACCCACCTGGGTAGAAGAACTCTCAACTGAGAAGTTTCCTACATTGGCCTGGCCCATGGCCATGTCTGTGAGGCATTTTCTTGATTGTGGAGTGACATGGGAGGGGCCTGCCCACTGTGGGTGACATGGGAGGGGCCAGCCCACTGTGGAGTGACATGAGAGGGGCCAGCCCACTGTGATCACATGGGAGGGGCCAGCCCACTGTGGGTGACATGGGAGGGGCCAGCCCACTGTGGGTGACATGGGAGGGGCCAGCCCACTGTGGGTGACATGGGAGGGGCCAGCCCACTGTGGGTGACATGGGAGGGGCCAGCCCACTGTGGGTGACATGGGAGGGGCCAGCCCACTGTGGTGACATGGGAGGGGCCAGCCCACTGTGGTGACATGGGAGGGGCCAGCCCACTGTGGTGACATGGGAGGGGCCAGCCCACTGTGGGTGACATGGGAGGGGCCAGCCCACTGTGGGTGCTGTTACCCTGGCAGGTGTACTGTGCCATATAAGAAAGCAGGCTGCATAGACCAGCATGGCCTTGAACTCACAGAGATCCACCTGCCTCTGCCTCCTGAGTGCTGGGATTAAAAAAAAAAAGTTAGCAAGCTGAGCATGGACCAGGGGAGCAAGCCAGCATCATTCCTCCATGGCCTGTGCTTCAGCCCTTACCTCCAAGTTTCAGCCCTGAGCTCCTACCTTAGCTCCCTTTGATAATGAACTGTCAGTTGCAAGGTGAAATACCCCCCCCCCCAAGTTGTCTTTGGTCAGTGCTTTTATCACTGTAATACAAAGTAACTAATATGGTGGTGTCTCACTCTTATAATGGCTGTTCCCCATCAGGCACTTGTTTAAGAACTTCTATCTCTTAGCTGGCTCTTCGCGTCTTAGTGAGACAGGTTGGAACCTTTCTACAGTTCTTTTTTTTTTTTTGGTCTTTTCGAGTAAATACTGAAAGGAGGACAAAGGAAGAACATAGACAAGAGTTCTCATATACATTTAATGACTTGTCTTTAAAAGATTTGTTTTTATTTATTTTTAATTATGTGTGTATGTATGTGCCTACGTGTGGATATGTGCATGTGAGAGCAGGTCCTATAGATTCCAGAAGAGGGCATTAGATTCCATGGAGCTGGCGTTACAGGCAGTCGTGAGCCATCCATTGTGGGTTCTGGATACCTAACTTAAGTCCTCTCCAAGAGCTTAACTGCTGAGCCATCTCTCTGGTGTTTGTATTTTATATTATGCTAACATTTTCATCCACACAGTTAAGAGAGAATGCCTGAGGTCAGGGCAGATGTGGATGTGGCTGGCACGTGCCTTTCATCTTCAGAGAACGCAGTTTGCAGAATGTTTTAGAAAACGTAGAAGCTGATTCTAAACCCAGCTCTCTTGGTATTGTCTGTCTCCCTCCGTTCTTGCTTAGTGTCTGCTCAGCAGAGCTGCTGTAGAAGCAGCTCAGTCCCTCAGGCCCTCCCTGGCTTATAGGCATAGCCCATTTCTCAGGTGCCAGAGTGCTGTCAGGGCCATCCTGACCTGCCAATACAGGGGTCAAGGTTTCTGTCCCATCTGGCCTCTTTTTTTCTTCTTCACCCTTCACATTTCTGCAGAGTCTGCAGCCTCCCAAGATGTGAGTGCAGCGTTCTTGACTGGGCTTTGATTAGAGCGTCGGCCTGTGCCTCCCACTGCTGCCCCATCTGTTCTGGGAGTTATAAACCTGCTGGGTTTTAATACCAACTAGTTTTGGTAACAATCCTGTCAGGATGAATGGCTGAAAGTCTAGGGACATGGGACTAACTTTCGTTTCTCTTCCTTTCTATTACAAAGCTCAAGGAGAGAAAGGACTGCTCAATGGTTATTCACACCAGACTCTTCCCCTTTAGAGATAATCAATGGCTTGTTAATGGCTAATTACCAAAGACACTTTTCCTCCAAGCACTGCTCTGGGTCCTGCAGCTGGGGAAGGGAGCAGTCAACAGGGACTATGAGGTTTCAGTGTTTCAGGAACTCAGCTCAGCTCAGTGCTGATTCAGAGAAGAATATTAACTGGAACTTAATGCAAGTGATTTCTAGTGTTTTGTAGGGCTTAAAGATTATGGAAAATCAATATGTTCATATTTTACCCAGTAGAAGGTGACAACTGCCACCATTCAGGCCCTCTGGACAGAACAGTTACTGCCACTAAAAGCAAAAGAAACACATCAACTTCTCTTTTAAAAGAATAAAAGCCACAGAGAGTGAGGAATCATGTCAGATGATACAGAGAGAATGGTCCTGGAAAAGCAATCTATTCTAAATCCAACATTTGACAGGAGTAAGGAGACTAAGGAACCCTTGAGCCATCTCTATCTCTTGGGTCCACCATGGAAGTGTAATGCATCCTCATGTGGCTGGTCTAGAGTAGGTTTCTTTAAACTTCCCTCACTGGAGATTTCTATTTTTCTTAGGCTTTTTTTGATTTTTGCATATTTCATACATGACATCTCTATACCCCCATCTCCACTGACACCCTCCCAGAGTCTCTCACTGCATTTCATGCATTTTGTCGTGGGTGTTTAGGCTGACCTATTCAAGTCAATGTCCTCTGATGTCCCTCAGGGCAAGTTCATCGACTGGGGTCTAGTCAGCCTATCTACAGTTTCTCTCTCTCTCTCATTTAATTTGAAGTTTTGTATATTTCTTACATCATTTCTCATTCCATTCTAGACTCATCTCCCCTTCCATGCTCCCAACCCCAATCGAGTTCATGCACCCTGCCGTTCCTGCCCTCTATCTTTTTAAAATTTTTTTTCAAAGGTTTTCAAAGCAGAGGATTATTGTTCTTGGGGGAATTTTACTGCGTCGGTCCATTTCCTGTTCCAGTTCTTTGGTGCTGTTGTTCCATCCAATCTGTATTGCTTCAACACATGAATATATATACATGTCACACCTATACTAAAATTATATCATCTGTACACAAACTGTTGTCATTTCCATACCATATTTCAGGATTCACATTTTTCCTTCTTAAATTTATATTACTCTAAAATATGCCTACATATCTTCCACCCACATACCAAGATTACAAAGTCTCAAAATAAGAGGTGGGTTAATTCTAGAGCCTGTTAAGGGATGTACATTATAAGAGCACAGTTACTTTCAAGGAAAGGGGTTTATAACATTGATATTGCTCAGTTTGTCTTACAACTCCATGCTTGGTGGCTAGCATCCACAAAGGAGGGATACCATTTGTCATTTGCTTTTTCTGGGACTGTGTTACTTCACTTAGCATAATATCTTCTAGTTCCATCCATTTACCTGCAAATTTCATGATGCCATCTTTCTTTGCAGCTGTGTAGAACTCCATTGTTTAGATATACCACATTTTTTCTATCCACTCATTGGTTGAGGAGCATTTGGGTTGGTTCTAGCTCTTCACTATTGTGAAGAGAGCTGCAGTGAACATGGCTGTGCATGTATCTCTGTGGTAGGATGAGTCTTGTGGGTATATACCCAGGAGTGGTATGGCTGGGTCAGGTGGTAAGCTCATTTTGAGTCTTTTCAAGGTTCTCCATTCTGCTTTCCATACTGGCTGTACAAGTTTACATTCCCACCAGCAGTGGATGAGTGTTCCCCTTTCCCCACAAACTCTCAGCATTTGGTACCATTTATTTTCTTGATCCTAGCCAGTCTTATTGGAGTGAGATAATATCTTAAAGTGGTTTTAATTTGCATTTCCTTAATTATTAGCAATGTTGAACATTTTTTTTAAATTTTATTTTTTTGTGTATTAATGTACTATCTGCATGTATGTTGGTGCACCCTTGTCATGCAATGACACAGAGGTCAGAAGAGGGTTTCAGATACCCCTGGAACTGGAGTTAAAGATGGTTCTTAGCCACCATGTGGGTGCTGGGAATCGAACCCAGGTTCTCTGCAAGAGCAGTTGGTGCTCTTAACCGCTAGGCCATCTCTCCAGCCCCAGCAATGTTGAACATTTTTAAAGATGTTTCTCAGCCATCTTTATTTCCTCATTTGTGAAATCTCTGCTCAGCTCCTTACTCCATATTTTGAGTTTACATCTTTGTTTTTTGAGTAATTTACATATTCTGGAAGTTAATGCTCTCTTAGGTGTATCAGTGGTGAAGGTTTCCTTCCACTCTGTGGGTTTTCTCTTCACTTCCCTGATTGTTTCTTTTGTTGTACAGAAGCTTGCGAGTTTAATGAGGTCCCACTTGTCAGTTGCCAACCTCATTTCCTGTGCAGCTACTCTCTGATTTAGGAAGTCTTCTACGCCTATGTCTTGTAGGTTGCTGCCAACGTTTTCTTCTATCACCTTCAGAGTTTTGGGTTTCATGTTGAGGTCTTTGATCCATTTGGACTTGATTTTTGTACAGGGTGAGAGGTAGGGGCTTAGTTTTATTCTTCTACAAGTGGTGATCCAGTTTTGCCAACACCATTTGTTGAAGATACTGTCTTTCCTCCATTGGGTCTTCTTGGCCCCTTTGTCAAATATGAGGTCACTGAAATTGTGTGCGCTCAATTTGGATCCCCAGTTTTGTTCCATTTGTCTGTGGGTCTGTTTTTGTGCCAGTTCTAGGCTGTTTCTATGACTATAGCCCTGTAATATAGTTTGAAGTCTGCTATAGTGATCCCCCCCGTATTGCTCTTTTCACTCGGGGTTGCTTTGGGTATTCGGGTTCTTTTGTTTTATCATATGAATTTAAGGATTTTTTTTCCAAGTCTGTGAAGAAATTCATGGGGATTTTAATTGTGATTGCATTAAATCTGTATATTAATTTGGGTAGAATGGACATTTTTACTATATTAATTTTTCCAATCCATGATCATGGAGGTCTTTTCAACTTCTGGTGTATTCTTCAATCTCCTTCTTCAACAGAATAATAGAAGAAAATTTCCCCAATCTGAGAAAAGACAAACCCATACTAATATAAGAAGCACATAGAACACAAAATAGACAAGATCAGAAAAGAAACTCCCCATCCCATATCATAGTTAAAACTCTAGATGCCCAAAACAAAGACAAAATACTAAAAGCAATGAGAGAAAAACAACAAATTGTGTATTAGGGGAAAATCCATCAGAATTACAGCGGACTTTTCAATGAAAACTATGAAAGCCAGAAGAATGTGGCCCAAAGTAGTCCCAGTACTAAAGGATTATTGATGCCAACCCAGATTACTATACTCAGCAAAAATATCAATCATAGTTGAAGGAGAAAGAAAAATCTTCCATGACATAAACAAGATGAAAGAATACATGTTCAGGAAACCAACCCTTCAGAAAATACTTGAAGCATTCAGAGAACAGAAGAAAGGATCAACTATCCCCAAATAGTGAGAGAGAGAAATTAGTAAGAGTATAACTGTGTGCTGGGCATGGTGGTGCATGCCTTTAATCCTAGCACTTGGGAGGCAGAGGCAGGTGGATCTTTGTGAGTTCAAAGCCAGCCTGGTCTACAGAGTGAGTTCCAGGACAGCTGAGGCGACAGGGAGACCCTGTCTCGAAAAGGTCCCCCCCCAAAAGAGTATAACTGCAAAAATACAAATCTAGACCAAGAACACATCAGAAAATAGGATGAAAAGAAGCAACATGCATCTCTCAATAATAACTTTAAATATTAATGGGTTTAATTCCCCAATAAAAAGACAGATTGAGGGAATGGATTAGAAAATAGAATCCATTTATAGGCTGTCTATAGGAAACACATTTCGCCCTCAAGGTGAAAGGATGGAAAAAATATTCCAAGCAAATGGAACCAAAAACCAAGTAGGAATTGCTATTTTAATATCAGACAAAATAGACCTCAAAGTAAAAATAATCAGGAGAGACAAATACAGCCTTATCAAAGGAACAATTAATCATGAAGATCTCACAATCATAAATATGTATGCATCGAACTGGTGCACCCAACTTTATAAACAGAATCCTGCAAGACCTTAAGGCACAGATTAATCCCAACACACTTATAGTGGGGGGACTTCAATACCCCACTGAGCCCTTTGGATAGGTCAACTGGACAAAGAATCAACAGAAAGACATCTGAACTGAACAATACAACACACCAAATGGACCTCACAGACATCTACTGAATATTCCACCCAAACATCAGAGAATATACTTTCTATTCAGAATAACATGGAACCTTCTCCAAAATTGACTGCATAATGGGACACAGAATAAACCTCAACAAATACAAAAGGATTGAAATAATTTCATGCATTCTATAAGACCACAGTGCAATAAAGCTCAATATCAACATCAGAATAAGCCCTACTACCTACAAGAACACATGGAGACTAAACAACACACTCCTGAATAATGAATGGGTCAAGGAAGAAATAAAGAAAGAAATAAAAACATTCCTGGATCTAAATGAAAATGACAATACAACACAACCAAACCTTTGGGATCATTTAAAAGCAGTCCTAAGAGGAAAATTTATAGACCTGGGTGCCTACAGAAAGCACACATAAACCATCTAACACTGCAGTTAGAAACACTTGAGAGACAACAACAAATGAACCCCAAATGCAACAGACAAGAAGAGATTAAAAAAAATCAGAGCAGAAATCAATGAAATATAAACAAAAAAACCAATACCAAAAAAAATCAATGAATCCAAAAGTTGGTTCTTTGAGAGAATAAACAAGATAGAGAGACCTCTAGCCCAGTTAACAAAAAGAAAGAAAAAACAACTCCAAATCAGTAGAATCTGTGATGAAAGGGGAAATATCACAACAGACAATGAAAAGATCCGGACAGTCATATGGGAACACTTCAAAAACCTATACTCTGCTAAGTTTCAAAACCTAGGAGAAATGGGTGAATATCTGAAATCCTGGGAATAACCAAAGCTTAACCAAGAAGAGATTGACAGTTTAAATATACCCATAACATTTGAGAAAATTGAAGATGTAATAAAAAAAAACAACTCAGGCCCAGAATTCTAGAAAACATTTAAAGAAGACTTACAGCCATTACTTCTTAAACTGTTCAGGAGAATACAACAGTGGGAAATCTCCCAAATTCCTTCTTTGAAGTCAGTATCACTCTAATACCAAAACCAGGCAAAGATACAACCAAAAAAGAAAACTATCGACGCATCTCATTAATGAACATAGATGCAAAAATTCTCAACAAAATACTTGCAAACCACATACAGATCCACATCAAAAAGATCATTCATCATGACCAAGTTGGATTCCTACCAGAGATGCAAGGATGGTTCAACATACATAAATCAATAAATATCATAAAAGATATAAATGGACTGAAAAACAAAAACCATAGGATCATCTCAATCGATGCAGAAAAAGCCTTCAATGAAATCCAGCATCACTTCATGTTTAAAGTCCTAGAGGGAATTGGACTGGAGGGATCATTCCTCAATGTAATCAAATCCATATACTAGAAACCCACAGCCAACATCATTCTAAATGAAGAAAAGTTAGAAGCATTCCCCTTAAAGGCAGGAACATGACAAGGCTGCCCACTATCACCACTCCTCTTCAATATAGTGCATGAAAGGCTTGCTAGGACAATAAGACACGAAAGGGAAATTAAAGGAGTACTAATTGGAAAAGAGGAAGACAAGCTATCCTTTTTGCAGACGATATGATATTTTACCTAAGGGATCCTAAAATCTCCACCAGAAAACTCCTAGAAATGATTAAGACTATCAGTAAAGTGGTTGGATACAAAATTAACTTATAAAAATCAGTAGCCTTTCTTTATAACAACAATAAACTGAAGAAGGAATATAAGGAGATCTTCCCACTCACATTAGCATCAAAAACAATACAATACCTAGGAACAAACCTAACCAAAGACACCAAAGATCTCTAGAACAAAAATTAAAGAAGGTCAACTCTTCCTCACCTGCAGTAATCAGCTGCCCAATACTTCTTCAGCTAAGATTGGGGCCTGCTGCCCATTTCTGGGATTTTGTCTGCTTGAATTTGTATGGGTCATGTGCATGCTGTCACCATTGCTGTAAGTTCATATGAGCACTTCCCAGAGCCTGATAAACTCTATTTCAATTTGATAATGCAACTCCTTCCCCGGCTCTTAAAATATTTCCATCTCCTCTTCTGCAATGTTCCTGAGTCCTGGGTTCATTCCCCTCTGTTGCATGAGGGATCTTTGTTGATGAGAGTTGAGTGATGCATTAGTATTCTCTCTGCCTCTTGTTCCACTGTTTCATGAGTCTTAGTTGTAGAGGATCCATTGTCGATGTGTAACTAGGGCTGGGTATTTCATAGACATTTAATCTTTGTGTGCGACCAGTTCTGTACCTCTGCAACAGTCTCTATTTTTTGCAAAAGAAGCTTCTTTGATGAGTGGTGATTGGCATACTTGTTTGTAATATAAGGATCCATATTTAGCATGTAATAAGAAATTACATTTGTCTAGAGATATGGCAGCCTTAGGGTTTTCACTAAGATCTATGATCTCTCCAGCCAAATGTATTTGGCTATGTTTACAGTACCACAAATGAGTTCCCTCCCATTGAATAGGCTTTAGGTCCTGTTAGGTATGTTCATTACCCCCAAGATAAAAGTGCCACTTTCTGTCCCAATATAATTTGCTGTACAGTCCTTGCTGTGGTTATTAGGCTTTAAAGCTGTGGTTGGAACTTTGCTTGATGTTCTCCTTTTTAAGCTTACATAGTGTCCTCCAAAACTATGAGAGCTAGCTTTCAGAGAGGTGGTTTCCAGGTCAGTTCCAGCTCCTTTGCTCCAAGCCCTCCAAAGTATGTCTTGTCCTCAGCAATAGGGTCTTATCTTCATGTTCTGGGAGGAAATCAACGGCTGTGTCAATAGCCTGTGTAATTATAGGAGTCTCTTGGACTACCCTGGCCAACAACTAGAAGGGAAGTTTCTCCTATCTGGCACTGTTTCTTGTTATATAGGCTTCAGCTATATACGTGAACTCATATAGAGATATTTTATGTATAATTTTCAGTAGGTTTTTGAACTAATATGTTTCCCTGTTTTTTTTATATCAACAAGGTGTTATTTAACTCTCCCCCTCTCTCTGTCTAACCCTCTCTCTTTATTCATTTTACCTGAGAAATGTTTATGCAATCCAGGGTATTATAATGTTTATAAAATATGCATACAAATCAAACATTTATCATAAATCATAAAAAACTTATTTTGAGACAGGTCTTCAGCACATATTTTGCTATTAATTAAAGGTAAAAGGAGCTGGGCGTGGTGGCACGTACCTTTAATCCCAATGCTCTGGAGGCAGAGGCAGCCGGATCTTTGTGAGTTCAAGGCCAGCCTAGTCTACAAAGTCAGTTCCAGGCCAGCTGGGACGAAAGGGAGACTCTGTCTCAAAAATACAAAAAAAAAAAAAAAACAAAAGGTATATCTGGTCAAGGTTTATATAAAAATGTTCAGAATAGGCAAATTCAGAGAGAGACTAAATAAATAAATAAATATATATATATATATATTATATATCTATATATAATTTACGACTGATTTAATCAATATAAAATTGAAAGAGCTTTAGATTTGTAATAAAAATCCAAATTCGAGGAAGGACGAACTTGAAATGAGCTGCAAGTCTTCAGGAAAGGGTGGGGAAGAGGGAGAGTGAACAGGCACTGGAGCTGTGGGGACTGGGGACTGACCACTGTGTAAGTGAACAGGCACTGGAGCTGTGGGGACCGGGGACTGACCACTGCGTAAGTGAACAGGCACTGGAGCTGTGGGGACCGGGGACTGACCACTGTGTAAGTGAACAGGCACTGGAGCTGTGGGGACCGGGGGCTGACCACTGTGTAAGTGAACAGGCACTGGAGCTGTGGGAGGGGGGACGACCACTGTTAATGGAAACAGGCACTGGAGCTGTGGGACCGGGGACTGACCACTGTGTAAGTGAAACAGGCACTGGAGCTGTGGGGACTGGGGACTGACCACTGTGTAAGTGAACAGGCGGACCTGGGAGCTATTCAGGTGGTGGAGCTCTGGGGGACCACTGTAGCCACTGTGTGGGACATGATGAACAGGCACTGGAGCTGTGGGACTGGGGACTGACCACTGCGTAAGTGAACAGTCACTGGAGCTGTGGGGACCGGGGACTGACCACTGCGTAAGTGAACAGGCACTGGAGCTGTGGGGACCGGGGACTGACCACTGCGTAAGTGAACAGGCACTGGAGCTGTGGGACTGGGGACTGACCACTGTGTAAGTGAACAGGCACTGGAGCTGTGGGGACCGGGGACTGACCACTGTGTAAGTGAACAGGCACTGGAGCTGTGGGGACCGGGGACTGACCACTGTGTAAGTGAACAGGCACTGGAGCTGTGGGGACCGGGGACTGACCACTGTGTAAGTGAACAGGCACTGGAGCTGTGGGACAGGGGACTGACCACTGTGTAAGTGAACAGGCACTGGAGCTGTGGGGACCGGGGACTGACCACTGTGTAAGTTGCTTGGCTTCTCATGGAAAACATGGCTAAATATTTGATATTGCAGGATACAGACTATTTCTTCCAGTGTTTCTCATAGTCAGTCATTGATACCACTTTGCCTATATTTTATAGAATGACTAAAATATTTTTTGGACCTTTTTTGAAACTACTGGAAATTCTGGCCTAATCTCAAGCCAAAATTTGTTTAAGAATCTTTTATGAAACTTGCCAGCAACTCAAGCAGAATTTTTTCATCAAATATTTTAATACAATAGAATACAAAGATCTACTTTCATACTTGGTGCTCAAGTAGGAAAATGGGAGTGTTTGTTTTCTGTAATTAAACTTTTTTTTTTTTCAAAGAAAAAATTTGCAGGTATAACAAAAACAACATGCAGTCTGTGCTGGATACCTTTAGTGTCAACTCGACACACCTGGGTTCAGGGAGCCTCAGTTGGGGAATTTCTTCCATAGGACTGGCCTGTGACCATGTCTGTGGGGTATTTTCTTGACTGTTGAGTGACATGGGAGGGCCCAGCCCACTGTGGATGGTGCCACCACTGGGCAGTTTGTTATGTATTGAATAAGAAAGCAGGCTGGGTTCAGTGCCTTTGTGTCTTTGTGTGGGTGGGCTCCTGAAGCACAGGAACCCAGAAGTCACTCCAGACAGGTAGATTTTAGGGTAGATTGACTCCTGAGTTGCTGGAAAAGGGTCTCAACTCTAAACCCTTGTAGGGGGTGGCTGTCTGAGCGGAGCTGCCCTTCACCTTTGCAGCCCATGCCCGATGGGTCTGGTTCGGTACCTCTGTGTCTTTGTGCGGGTGGGCTCCTGAAGCACAGGAGCCCAGAATTCACTCCGGACAGGTACCGGGCACCGGCTAAGTCAGGCATATCCCCCCTGCCAACTGGAATTGATGAGAGAGTATCCAAGTGGACTTTTTTGGAGAACCTTCAGAACAGGAAAGGAAGAGTGACTTAGACTTCCAATATCCAATATATAAACAAAATTGAAAGTCTGAAACCTAGACATGTCAATACTCCATAAACAAGGAGGAGAAAAGAAAAGAAAAAAAAAAGCATCTGAAGGAGGCAAGCAAAACCAGCCACTAACATAATGAAAAGAGATTTGAGATTTGAATCACAAAAGGGAAACCCACATACCAGGGACATGACTAAGGGACAACATGGGAAAGGTACAGGATAATCCCGCACCAGGCTCTACCAAACCTGTAGGATATAGCTACAATGGCATCCCCCTGGAGGTGACCCAAGGAACAGATCTTAGACAAATAATTGCAGACCTATGCAGAGAAATTAAAGAAAATAGACAAGAATTCAGAGAACTAAAGAGAGAGAATGAAAAACTCCAAAAGGACCTAGAAGGATACAATGACAAGCTTTGGAAAGAACTAAAGGAAGAGATTGACAAATTCCAGAAAGAACTAGGAGAAAAAAACAAACTCCGAAACAAAGTAGAAACACTGAAAAAGGAAGCCAACCAACAAAGTAAGGAGCACCAAGAAGAGATTGAGAAGCTCAAAAAGGAAATGGAAATACTAAAGAAATCACAGGATGAAATGAAAAAGGAAATAGAACACTTATCCAATCAAGAAGAAAGGAAAGAAAAAAGCCTCAGAAGTAGAATAGAGGAAGCAGAACAAAGAATATCAGATCTGGAAGATAACAAAGAGCAAATCAAAAGCTCAAATAAAGATTATGAAAAATTTAAAAATACACAAAAGTGGAACAACCAGGAAATATGGGACACTATGAAAAGATCAAACCTCTGCATCATAGGAATAGAGGAAGGAAAAGAATCTCAAGGGAATAGTATTGATCAGATCTTCAACAGAATAATAGATGAAAATTTTCCCAAACTAAAAATAGACAAACCCATACAAATACAAGAAGCACATAGGACCCCAAATAGACAAGATCAGAAAAGAAACACCCCACGCCATATCATAGTTAAAATGCTAGATGCCCAAAACAAAGACAAAATTCTGAGGGCCACAAAAGAAAAACAAGTCACATACAAAGGGAAACCCATCAGAATTACAACTGACTTCTCGCCTCAAACCATGAAAGCAAGAAGAACATGGAGCAAAGCATTCCCTGTGTTAAGGGACTATGGATGCCAACCCAGAATACTTTACCCAGCAAAAATGTCGACTATACTTGAAGGAGAGAGAAAAATCTTCCATGACATAAACAAGATGATGGAATACATGTCTGGAAAACCAACTCTTCATAAAATACTTGAAGCAATTCAAAGGGCAGAAGAGAGGAGCAACAATCCTCAAACACCTAGGAAAAGAAACTAACAAAAACATAACCATAGGAGCAAAATCAAAGGCTAGAAGTCCAAATGGATAATAAAGTGAAAGGAAGCAACATCCATCTTTCAATTGTAACCTTAAATATTAATGGGCTAAACTCCCCAATCAAAAGGCATAGACTGGGAGAATGGATTAGGAAACAAAACCCATCTATATGCTGTCTACAAGAAACCCATCTCAATTTCAAGGATAGGCACCAACTTAAGGTGAAGGGATGGAAGAAAGTATTCCAAGCAAATGGTACCAAAAAGAAAGCGGGTGTGGCTATTCTAATATCAGACAAAATAGACTTCAAAGCAAAAGAAATCAAAAGAGACAAAGAGGGCCATTACATCCTTATTAAAGGAACAATTGACGATGAAGATTTCACAATCATAAATATATATGCACCAAACATCAGTGCACCAAACTTTATAAAGACAATTCTTCAGGATCTCAAGGCACAGATTAACCCCAGCACACTAATACTAGGGGACTTCAATACCCCATTAAGTCCTCTAGACAGATCAACAGGACAAAGGATAAACAGAGAGACATCTGAACTAAATGACACAATACACCAAATGGACCTCACAGACATCTACCGAATATTTCACCCAAACACCAGAGAATACACTTTCTACTCAGCACCTCATGGAACATTCTCCAAAATAGACCATATACTGGGACACAGGGAAAAACTCAACAAATATAAAAAGATTGAAATAATCTCATGCATTCTATCAGACCACAGTGCAATAAAACTCAATATCAACACCAGAATAAACCCTACAACCTACAGGAACACATGGAGACTAAACAACACTCTCCTGAATAATGAGTGGGTCAAGGAAGAAATAAAAAAAGAAATAAAAACATTCCTGGAACTGAATGACAATGATAAAACAACACAGCAAAATCTATGGGACACTCTAAAAGCAATCCTAAGAGGGAAGTTTATAGCTCTAAGTGCCCACATTAAAAAAACAGAAAGAGCACAAGTGAATGATCTAACACTGCAGCTAAAAATACTTGAGAGACAACAACAAATGAACCCTAAACGGAGCAGACAAGAAGAAATAACAAAAATCAGAGCAGAGATCAATGAAATAGAAACAAAGAAAACCATACAAAAAATCAATGAATCCAAAAGTTGGTTCTTTGAGAGAATAAACAAGATAGACAGACCTCTAGCCCAGTTAACCAAAAGAAAGAGGGAACAACTCCAAATCAATAGAATCTGTGATGAAAGGGGAAATATCACAACAGACAATGAAAAGATCCAGACAATCATACGGGACTACTTCAAAAACTTATATTCTACTAAGTTTGAAAACCTAGAAGAAATGGATGAATATCTGAAATCCTGGGAATCACCAAAGCTCAACCAAGAAGAGATCGACAGCCTAAACAGACCAATAGTACAGGAAGAAATCGAAGATGTAATAAGTAGCCTCCCAACCAAAAAATGCCCAGGCCCGGATGGATTCACGGCAGAATTCTATAAAATATTTCGTAAAGACTTACAACCATTACTACTTAAATTGTTTAGAAGGATACAAATGGAGGGACTTCTCCCAAATTCCTTCTATGAAGCCAGCATTACGCTACTACCAAAACCAGGGAAAGATACAACCAAAAAGGAGAACTATAGACCCATCTCCCTAATGAACACAGATGCCAAAATTCTAAACAGGATTCTGGCAAATCGCATACAGACTCACATCAAGAAAATCATCCACCATGACCAAGTTGGATTCATACCAGAGATGCAGGGATGGTTCAACATACGAAAATCAATAAACATCATCAAACATATCAATGGACTGAAGGACAAAAACCACACCATCATTTCAATTGATGCGGAGAAAGCCTTTGACAAAATCCAGCATCCTTTCATGTTTAAAGTCCTGGAGGGAATTGGTCTGGAGGGATCATTCCTCAATGTAATCAAAGCCATATACAGGAAACCCACAGCCAATATCATCCTAAATGGGGAAATGACAGAAGCATTCCCCTTAAAGGTAGGAACTCGGCAAGGCTGCCCCCTGTCACCACTCCTCTTCAATATAGTGCTGGAAACCCTTGCTAGGGCAATAAGGCAAGAAAAGGAAATTAAAGGAGTTCTAATTGGAAAAGAGGAAGTCAAGCTATCCCTTTTTGCTGATGATATGATTGTCTACCTAAGGGATGCTAAGAACTCCACCAGAAAACTCCTAGAAATGATTAAGAGCTTTGGTAAAGTGGCAGGATACAAAATAAATCTAGAAAAATCAGTAGCCTTTCTTTACACCAACAACAAGCAACTGAAGAAGGACTACAAGGAGACCTTCCCACTCACAATAGCCTCAAAAACAATAAAATACCTAGGAACAAACCTAACCAAAGACACCAAGGATCTCTACAACAAAAATTTTAAACCCCTGAAAAAGGAAATTGAGGAAGACATCAGAAGATGGACAAACCTCCCATGCTCATGGATTGGGAAAATAAATATAGTAAAAATGTCCATCCTACCCAAACTAGTGTACAGATTTAATGCAATCCCAATCAAAATCCCCAAGAGTTTCTTCACAGGCTTGGAAAAAAAAATCCTCAATTTCATTTGGAAAAACAAAAGACCCCGAATAGCCAAAGCAACCCTGAGTGAAAAGAGCAATACAGGGGGGATCGCTATACCAGACATCAAACTATACTACAGGGCTATAGTCATAAAAACAGCCTGGTACTGGCACAAAAACAGACCAGTTGACCAATGGAATAAAACTGAAGATCCAAACCTGAGCACATACAATTTCAGCCACCTCATATTTGACAAGGGGGCCAAGAAGACACAATGGAGGAAAGACAGCATCTTCAGTAAGTTGTGTTGGCAAAACTGGATCACCACTAGTAGAAGAATGAAATTAAACCCCTACCTCTTGCCCTGTACAAAAGTCAATTCCAGATGGATCAAAGACCTCAACGTGAAACCCAAAACTCTGGAGGTGATAGAAGAAAAACTTGGCGACAGACTATAAGACATAGGCATAGGAAAAGACTTCCTAAAACAGACAGCAGCTGCACAAGAAATAAGATTGATAATTGACAAATGGGACCTCATTAAACTCAAAAGCTTCTGTACATCAAAAGTAACAATAAAGGAAGTGAAGAGAAAACCCACAGAGTAGGAGGAAACCTTCACTGAAGATACATCTGACAAAGCATTAATTTCCAGAGTATACAAGCTACTCAAAAAACAAAGAAGAAAGAAAACAAATGAATCACTCAAAAGATGGAGCAAAGAACTGAATAGAGACTTCACAGAGGAGGAATTAGAGATGGTTGAGAAACATCTTAAAAACTGTTCATCACTGATAATTAGGGAAATGCAAATTAAGACCACTCTAAGATATCATCTCACTCTGATAAGACTGGCCAGGATCAAGAAAACAAACAGATGATATCAAGTGCTGGAGAGGTTGTGGGGAAAGGGGAACACTCATCCATTGTTGGTGGGAATGTAAACTTGTGCAGCCACTATGGAAAGCAGTGTGGAGAACCCTTGGAAGACTCAAAATGAGCTTGTCATTTGACCTTGTCATACCACTGCTGGGTATATACCCACAAGACTCATCTTACTGCAGAAATACATGCACAGCTATATTTATTGCAGCTCTGTTCACAATAGCAAAAAGCTGGAACCAACCCAAATGCCCCTCAACTGATAAGTGGATAGAGAAAATGTGGTACATGTACACAATGGAGTTCTATGCAGCAGTAAAGAAAGGCAACATTATGAACTTTGCAGGTAAATGGATGGAGCTAGAAGATATTATATTAAGTGAAGTAACACAGTCCCAGAAAAACAAACGAAGAATGCTATCCCTCATCTGTGGATGTTAACGCCAATAACCCAGTTGTAAATATTTCTTGTGGAGAGGAATGCATATTAACAGAACAACAACATAAAGACTGCATCAGAAAACTGACTGAAATGGTGAGTCAGGAAGGGTGGGAGGGACAGGAGAGGGACAGGGCTCTATATTAGATTAACGTATATTTAATTGACATGAGTTCAACAAGTATCCAATTTTGCCCAGACTCTGTCTACAGGTTACATGGTGTTTTAGGACTTAGTAAAAGTAAATATGTGTATATTAAACAATATTGGTTTAAAGGTTTTGATAAAAAATGGTAATGCATCTGAATTAGTTGGAAATATAAATTGTTGTTGTCCACATTTGTTTTATTTAAAATCTGTATAATAATAACTTTGGGATTAACATATACAAATGTTCTCTATAATTTTTGTGTTATACAGTATCATCTTGTAGCACTCTCTTTTACCTGTAGGATGATTTAACTTAAGGAATTAAGTTTGCTTCCCAAGTTAATGACATTCAGTCACCCAAAACAGCTTGGGTGAATTTGATGAAATCTGTACCTTGATTCCTGCCTATAGGTATGTGTACTACGACTGCCTTTTTGAGCCTCATGGGTCAAAAAATAAAAACCTAAAATAAAAAGGGGGGATACAAATATATATGAAACCCTTTTGTCAAAAACTTTGCAATGTAAATCTTAAAACTAACTACGGGAAAAGATTTGCAAATTCCCACAGGTCAAAATGTCACCAACTTAATGGCTGAGAAAGAAAAGATACAGCTTTGCATTGTGTAGGATGTACCAGGAAGTGCCAGCAGAAAGGTTGGCCTGTATGAACATTGAAAGGAAAATAAGCCTCAGACTACTACAGGCATCAAACACCTCTGTGGATCCTACTTGTAACAACTGTTTATAATGAGTCCTAATGCAACTTACCTTTTAGGTGGCACAAAGTTTTAATATGAGAGACTTTCTTACCTCCCTTTCATAGAACAAGGAGGAATATGATAATGATGAAGTCATTCTCTAATTGTAAATTGGATCCAACTGTTATAGAGTTAATCTCTTATAAAACCAGTAAAACTGCCTTCTTTAATTGACTAATAGACATAGGAACTGTGAAAAGGATTATTCTCTATTCAGAACCAAATATAATACTAAAGTCTCCTTAAGCTATGCACTTAAGCAAAATATATTAATACAGGAGCTCTGACATCAGCAATGGATTATTCTACCAAGGAGATGTTGGCCCGGGGATCCAAGCCCCCACAAAAGGTAAAGGCTCCTTGCCTGTAAGTTGGAATACCTGCAAGAAGAGATGCCATAAGGCCCTGCTGTTGAAGACCTGTGTAAGCATGGGAAAGATGTATTGAGACCACACTTGCAAGTGTACAGTTGGTCTCTGGAATACCAGAGAGTGTTACCAAAGGCCACTAAACCAATAAAGCAAATATAGGTCTCCTTGAGTCAAGCAAGACTCCTCCATCAGCACCAGCTACACCTCACCTGCCTGGAAATACTGTGCAGCAGTGGCAGCCATATGTCTGTGTATCCCAAATCTAATTGGCTATTAGCTCTCTCCTTTGAGGAATAACCCACGGCTGATGCCACAAGCTTACATCCCCTAGTGGTTAGGAGATGTTATAAGCCACAGTAAGACCCTGTCATATTTTACAGAAAAAACGTAATTCATGGATTAACATACCATCCAAACATCTGTGTCTATACCAAAGTAACTTACCATAACCATTAGTACTGTTTAAATACCTATATATCTAATTGCTTGTGCTTCATTTGTAGGATTGTAAGGTTATTCTTGGACCAACTGTCAGCCCATGAAAGGAAACAGCCAGAACTGATCAGAGTTCAAAATGACAGCTCCAGAGAAAGTAGACTGTCTTGCTTCTCATTCACCTGTGCCCCTTTACTAAGCTTAGGGAACAATCTTCGGAAGAGGGGGCATGGTAGAAAGTAAGGTCTGTGTTTGGGGTGAATGGTGAAACTACAGCAATATAGACTGGACACTTATTTGATCAATTTGACTGTACATACAAACCCCCTCCCCAGCTGGATGGTGGGACCCTTGAGCTGTGTGTTTGGACACAACTGCTTGCAAACTGGTTTTATATGATGGATGCTTGTACTCATAAATTATTACTTACTGTTAAAAAATGAAAAAAAAATAAAGAAGAAAAAAATAGCGGGCTAAGCTGGGTGTGGTGGCACACTCCTTTAATCCTATCACTCAGGAGTCAGAGGCAGGCAGATCTTTGTGAGTTCAAAGCCAGCCTGGTCTACAGTGTGAGTTCCAGGACAGCTGGGGCTACAGGTCTTGAAAAGACCCCCCCCCCCCAAAAAAAGAAAGCAGGCTGTGCATGGGCCAAGAGAGCAAGCCAGTAAGTAGTATTCCTCCATAACCTGTAGTTCAGCTCCTGCTTCCAGGTTCCTGCCCTGAGTTCCTACTTTGGACTCCCTAAGTGATGAACTGTGACCTGGGAGATGTAAGCGAAATAAACCCTTTCCTCCCCAATTGGTATTGGTCAGAGCGTTTTGTCACAGGAATTGAAAAGAAACTAGAACAGAATCCATAATGTTTGATGGTCTCTGTTGTGGATAGCTTCAGTTGTCAACTTGTCACACTTGGGAAAAGGGAACATCAACTGGGGAATTTCTTCTATCAGACTGGCCTGTGGACAATGTTTGTAAGGCATTTTCTTGATTGTTGAGTCATGTGAGAGGTTCCAGCCCTGGTCAGGAAGTCCTGTGTTGTTTAAGAAAGCAAGCTCAGCCCAGGCCAGAGGAGCAAGCCAGTAATCAGCATTCTTCCATGGTCTCTACTCCACTATTTGCCCCCAGGTTCCTTCCCTGGCTTCCCTCAAGGATGAACTGGTAAGCCAAATAAACCCTTTCCTCCTTAAGTTGGTTTTGGTCAGAGTGTTTTATCACAGCAGTAAAAGGTAACTAAAACATCAAGAATCTTTTTACTCCTGCCAAATTTTTTGTGACCCCCACATTCATTTATGTAACTCTCTGGGGTCGTGCCTCACTGTTGAAGAAACTATAGTTTTTGAGACTGATCAGTTTAGGTATCAGGCCCTGGAGTGTTCTCTTTGGTTAGTGTATGTTAACAAATTATTTTGTATTAACAATTTATATGAAGCAACCCTTTTAAGCAGGTCTTCTGGAGGGGTGACAATGTTATTGGCTAGGCCCACATCCATGTGACAAGAGTTGAGTGGCTTGTGTCCATATTGAGAATCTGAGTAAAGCAGTCCTGTATCCCCACAGAGACAGGGGGAGAGAATCTGACAGAACAGTGGATGGTGGGAGTGTAGAAATATGTGGCTCCTTCTCAAGGACATCTTCTGAGAGGTTATAAGAAAGATGAGGAAAAGCTGAAGAAAAGAAATGTGAACTGTGTCCTCTTCAAATGTTGGTATGAGATAGCACTGGGCCAGGAAATCCAAGGTAGTTCATCTCTGTTCCTTCTTCTTCTTTTCACCCAAATAACCCTCAGAAATAGAATTTGAGTGTATTATGGCTTAAATAGGCATGGAAAATTTAGTTTGAGGACTTGGTGGATATTGTTTCCATGAAAATATGTTCCAGTTCAAAACAGCTGGCTGAGACATGATGCACTTCAAAGTAGCTGATGTTCATTCTTCTTGTGACTTTTATAATATGTCACGACTAAATAGTAGGCATTCAAGTTATGAGGAATTCAGCTGAAATTATACCTGGATTCCTGGCCTCTTAAGCAAATTATTGCCTCCTTATAATTTTTTGGGGTAATAAGCTCTGACTATACCATTTCTAATAAAATTTCTAAGTTGCCATTTAAGAAAAGCTGTTTATTTTACTAACATCATCAATCATATTGTGATAAACAAATTCAAAGGGTACACTTATAAAGAGCTTACAAAGTGGGATAACTTAATTAGGGCCAGAAATGCATATAAACCATAATACTGGTAATGTGATCTGTTCTGAGGAGCTGTGACACTTGTCTGGAGAACAGGATCTTCTTTAACCTCACTGACTGCACTTACCCCTGTTGTTGCATTTGTAGATCAGGAGTGCTGTGTTGTGAAGGGACTCTCAGGAGGTGTAGGAGAGAGAATGGAGTCCTCTCCTTAATATAACTTCCCACAATGCCTGTTCTCTAAAAATTTGGGACAAAGTGAGATGGTATATGGGAACACGTATTCTACATTCTAGGGCTCATTTAAAGCCCACACAGCAGCAGGGGCCAAATAATTAAGCAGTGAAAATCAGGGCACTGTACATAGGGAACATTTCTTATCATGTAACATAGACAATAAGAATGATAACAACTTCTGGGTAAATAGAACAATTTTTATTATTCTCTTATCTTCTTTGTTTTTTCTTTGCTTTTATTTTGCATTGCTTTGTAGCTCTCTGCCCAAAAGTTGTTTAATGTTCTCTGAAAGCTAAGTGTGTGTGTGTGCATGCATTTGCACATATATATGAAACCTTAGACTGACTGTAGAAATCAGGGTCTGAACTAAAGCTATTTTTGCTAACAAGGAAGTTTTTGGTTTTTGATTTCTTTATTTTTATTTTATATGTATGAGTGTGTGTAAGGGCATCCCTGTCATGCAGTGCCCAAGGAGGACAGAAGGGGGTGTTGGAGCCCCTGGAGCTGGAGTTAGGGATGGTTGTTAGCTGCCACATGGGTGCTGAGATTCGAAACTGAGTCCTCTTGCAAGAACAACCAGTGCTCTTGGCTGCTGAGCCATCTCTCCAGTCCCAACTATTGGAGTTTTAAGGAGCCAATCCCCGGGAAGAGGAGGGAGAAAGAAGTAGAATGAGGCAGTGAAGGAGGGTGAGCAAATGCACGGCTGCCAAAGTGAACGCACTTCATGGTAAACAGTAAAATACTACTATTTCTCGACAGTCTCTTCAGAAGGAAAAGGCAGAAGAATCACTTAATTGGTAAAAACTTACCCACAGAGTATGTTTACACTCTCCAATCCTCAGTTATACATCTGGACTACCCCATGTCGGAGGCTGTAGAGAACAAGTGTGCTGGCCATCCTGAGTGGAGGAGGAGCCCCCCCCCCCCGACAGAGAAAGGCAGTCCAGGGCCCTGGGTCCATAGCGAAGCCACATTTTATGACTGTAAGCAACACTAAAGCTGATGCACACATCTGGAATGAGACACAAATACATACAGGGCAAAGCAGAGCCTAGAAGGAAGCCACTTTAGACAATTTCTGCTGTTATTTGGTAGAGTACACTTTGGGGAAGGGAGGATGTTTTATTCTAGGATTGCAGAGAGCTGTACAAAAGCCAATAGTAATGAAGATTAGAAGATAAATCTTGACTTATAATGAATGCTTTGAGTAGTTGCTGATAGAGATGGGATTTTCTGTAAATGAGAATTTCAGATAAAATACAAGGGAACGAGTTGATAGATTAATGAGAGGGGGACAAGGATGAGACAAAGAGGGGGCTGGAGAATTGACTCAGAGGTGAAGAGCGCTTGATATTGTTCCTTATGGAACCAAGTTCAGTCTCAGCACTTGCATTGGGTGGCTTACTATTGCCTGTTACTCCATGGCCAGTGGATCTGAGATCCTCACCTGGATTCTGCACATGCATGGCACCCATTCACCCAGACAGAGATGCATACATATAATAAATAAATTATTGTGTGGAAATTAAAAGGAATGAAACAGTGAAGTCTGGCTGATGATGCAGAAGGCAGTCTTCTGAGCATCAGGCAAGACAGTTCTAAGTGTGGCTAAGCTCCCTGGAGCCTTAGCGCTATAATTTACAAAATGTCTGTCAGGGTTCTCTAGAGGGAGACATGATGTCTGTATCTGGGAGAGTTGCTGGTGTCAAGGCTGTACTGAGAGGCCAGAAGGATGGAGTGTAATCTCTGTGGAGAGACAGACACGCTCACTCAGGAAGGAAATGGAGCTACCATGCTTAATAGCTACCTTCCTCCTCTCCTAATGAATGTCTTTAGATTTAGGGAGCCAGACTATTTGATGGTGATATCTATAAACAAGGCAAGTTTCTACTGTCTTCTCCTAGCTGCTGTCCTAATTATCAGTGGAAATAACTCCTACAAACACACGGGGAATTATACTTCAGCAGGGCTTACAGTACCAGGCAGATAGAGTTTAAGACTGAATTAGGAGGAAAGAAAAGTTCTTACTAGTGCTGCCACAGCGGAAGACTTTTTTTTTAATTTTTAAAATATTTATTTATTTATTTATTTATTTATTTATTTATTTATTTATTTATTTATTTATATGAATGTACTGTCTGCATGTAAGTCTGTGCACCGGTGTCATGCAATGCCGAGGAGGTCAGAAGTGGATGTCGGATTCCCCTGGAACTGAAGTTCTCCTGGAATTGGAGTTACAGACGGTTCTCAGCTGCCATGTGGGTGCTGGGGATAGAACCCGGGTCCTCTGCAAGAGCAGTCAATGCTCTTAACCTCTAGGCCATCTCTTCAGCCCTGAAGACTTTTTGAAGACTGCATTGGATAATAACAACTTCGAAACTGTTCAGTGATGAAAACAAAAAAAAGAAGGGATGCTTGTTGTCAGCAGCTGGAGTGGGGCAATAGACTTCCGGTGGGTCAGTATTGAAGACATAGTAGCAGACTAAGACAATGATGGTCATGTGGGCAAAGAATGCCGTTAAAGAGTATCCTAGGGCTGGGGATAAAGCTCAGTGGTGGGTCATTTGCCCAGCATGAGCAAAGCTTACAAAAAGCCTTAAGAACACTGAGGTAATGGCTCAGTTGGTGAATGTTTATGTTGCAAGCATAAGTACCCAAGTTCAGAATCCCATTACACCTGTCTGTAAAAAGCCTGCAGAGGTGGTGAGCACTGGTGATCCCAGCATGCTGAGATGGAAGGCAGAGACGGGATGATCCCCGGAGCTGTGCTTAGGGTCCCAAGCCAGGCCTACTTGGCAAAGTCCTAGACCAATGAGAGACCCGGTCCCAAACAAAAGGTACAAGGTGGAAGTTGCCTGAGGAATGAGACAAGGGATAGTCCTCTGACCCCCACATACAAGCACAGACACGTGTACCTATACATGCACTCTCCCACAAATACGTACATACACAGGCACATACCAATTCATGAAAAATATTTTATGGTTCCAAAATATGACCACAAAAAGCTTACCAACCTCTCCTGACTGACTCTATGCGCCCAGACTATCGGAAGCACAACAGCACTAATTACAAACACGCTTGCACTCTTTGAACCCGGATTTCTCAATCTGACAATTAATATTAAATGTGAAAATGAGTGATGAGGCAAAAATCCAGACAACATGAGGAGGTGCACATGAGTAAGGTCAAGTGGGTATCTGTCAGCGTTCAAGAACCACTGTGGTGCTCTGTATTCACTTTAGAGGTCTAGGTTATTTTTCAAGGTTTATAACTTGGCTATAAAAATACTCGTGGCATTTTTAAGTTCAACCCTGAAAACAAATTTTGTTTTTTAAATTCAAATTTATCATTCTAAAACTCCTTCTGGCACCTTTTTAGGGCTTGATAAATTATTTCAGAGATGTTTATTGGTTGTAAGCCTCCATTTTATTGCCAAGTTTGCAAGATGTAAACTGCTTTGAATTTTGTTACGAGGTGAGTGATTAGACAGTGACATGAGTTTAAAACAGAAGACAGCAAAGAGATTTAACTGGATTAAGAGAGAATGGTACATTTTATGTAGTTAGGCTGCTTCTAGGAATTAAAATATGCCTCCTCTGGATATGTTTTCCATCATGTAATATAATAAGCGAACTCCAAAAATATCACTGTGTTCTTTAGAAGAGAGGGTAACAATTTGTTCTGTGTCAACTGAAATATTGAGTGCTTCAAATAGTGTTCAACTGGGATCTCTAAGTTCTGAACAAATATTATCCAAATCAACTGCCATGGAATAGATGTTGCTATGGTTGATCGTTGATGAGAACAGTAGATGGAGAGTTTGATGCTCTTGAATTTGGCTTAGTTTCTTATGACAAAGTCAAGTGGCTCAGAACATGTGGATGGTTCTCAGGCCAAGAGCCTCTTTAAACTGTCAAACTCATTCTCAAGTATTTGACGGCCTTCAAAAGCACAGCTATCCAACTTGATACATCTTAGGTTTTAGGGATTGTGGTAGTGAGTTACAGAAATCAATAAATGTTGGAGCTGGAGAGATTGTTCAGTGGTTAAGGGCACTGGCTGTTCTTGCAGAGGACATGGGTTCAATTCCCAATGCCCACATGGCAGCTAATAACTATCTGTAGCTCCAGTTCCAGGGAATCCCACATAATAAAAATAAGGAAATAAATAAAAGAAATCAACAGATGCAAATCAAGCAAGATGGAAGCTTGAACTGGCCCAGACCTCAAAATTCCTTTGAGGACATTCCACCAATGACCTCACTTGTTGCCACTAGACCCATCCCTTAAAGGTTCCACCAATTTTCATGCAATGGGTCAAAGACCCAGCCTTTAATATATGGGAATTTGGGAAACATTTCAGATTCAAACTATAGTTGTGAGTAAGGCTAAAAAGGTATTTTAAGAATCCATTCTATGTACTATTAACCTTTTTTTGGTACTATTATCCTTTTAAATGTTATTTTTACATGTAAATTGTGGGGAAATATGCACAAGATATAATTTAACCTTTATAACCACTTTTAAGTATACAATTCAGTGACAATAATTATACTCACAGTGTAACACAACCATAGTCACCATCTGTCTCTAGGACTTTTTTATCTTCCGAAATGGAAACTCCAGAGCCATAATAACAACTCTCCATCTCTCTAGGTCCTGGCCCCTATGGCTCCCATTCTACATCTCTGTGTTACCTCACATACATGGAAGGGTCACAGGAGCTTTATTCTTCTGTGACTATCTTATTCCATTTAACAAAATGTCATTGGGGTTCACTCATGCTCCACATATCAGAATTTCCTTCCTTTTAAAAGCCAGTATTCTCTTTTATATCTACAACTACAGAGGTAGTACATTAATTCTGCGGGCAATTCTTTGAAGAACCACTATTCTGGATTCCACAGTGGCTGCGCCATTTTTACAATGCTACTAGCAGCACCAAGATTGTGATTTCTTTACAACCTTGCTAGTACTTGCTTTCTGGATTTCATATGTGTATGTGTATGCCTGATAACCTTCCCAGTAGGTAAAAAGAGGTATTCGGTAGTTTTTATATATTTCTTTTATGAGTGATATTGAGCATCTTCATGTGGTGATTTCTGTATTATTGAGCCAGGTATGTTGGCACACCCTTTAGTCCCAGCACTCAGGAGGCAGAGGCAGATGGATCTTTGTGAGTTAAAGGCCAGCCTTGTCTACACAGGAAGTACTAGGCCAGCTGTGGCTGCAGAGAGACACAGTCTCAAAAAGACCAAAACAAAAAAAGGAAAAGAAATGTCTACTTGAATTCTTCATTCATTTTTCTTTTGTTGCCCTGGCTAGCCTGGGACTCAATATGTAAATGGCCTCAAACTCACAGAGATCTGCCTTTCTCTGGCTCTCAAGCTCTTTGATTAAAGGGCATGCAGCACCATGCCTGGTTCTTTTACTCATTTCTAAACTATATTTTGTCTTTGATATATTTTTGGAGCTCCTTGTATACTCTGGTCATGAACCTTTTCTCAATTATAGGATTTTCAAATGGTTTCTCCTATTCTGTAGCTTTTTTCTGTTGACAATGCCATTTGATGCATGAATGTTTTCAATTTTTGTTGCTGTCATTTTATTTTTCTTCTGATTCTTGTGACTTTGTTGTTGTGATTCTGGAGAAACTACTGCAAATGTCATGTCATTACGATCTTCTTTTATTTTTCTTCTATGAGTTTTGTGGTTTTAGTTCTCACAATTAAATTTCTAAACTGCTATCTTACATAGGTATAACCCAAGGCTCCTGGAAACATTGTGTAAAGTGGTTGGCTTCCAATTTTTTAGTTATTAAGTGGTTATTCACCACTTTTATTCTAAGGCATAGGAAAGAAATAATTGCCAACACCTCTCTCCTCAGTAAAATATTTGAGAACCCCAAATGCTTGCAAAACTTAACATCAAATTCTCCAACATTTTGCAAAGTGTCTTAGACAGTGTCATTATATTATTACAGAAAGCCTGAACTCCAACATAATGAAGCAGGCACACTTAAAGGCTTTTGGAAAGGCTTATAGATATAGTATTATTTATATGAGATACTTCCTCACTATGTTTAATGGAGTCAATTTACCACGTGGCTTCAGTGTCCTGACAATTAGTAACCATGTGAAATCATGGATTATTGTACATTTGCTTCGTCTTCTCTTTGCTAACCCTAAGTTTATGTTCACTATACGAATATTCTCATCTGTACTGTAGGTGTTTATCACACACACATAAACACCACACACCTGATTTTTGCATATTCAACAGTAAGATAAGGAAAATGTTTTCCCATAAAACGGGATTAATCAGGGCAAGCCCTGTATGAGAGCATCCTTCTCTAAGCACCTGGTGGCTCTGTTGCTGTGGGAGTCAGGGGAAAACACACAGGTGGGTGAGTGGATGAATTATAAAATTGCTGGCTTTTATGATATAATTGAGGCACTGCAAAGCCAATTCAGGGCTATCCTGCGTCAGTCAGAAAATTGAAAAAAGACCCCAGAATGGGTTCATTTTTCTATTCCTCTAGTGATTCACCCAGAGCTGGAGTAATTTGTGACTCCTGAAGCCTTTGTGAGATGATTACCCAAGCTTGGCTGAGGCTGGGAGGATCAAGGTATGCTGTTTCCTTCCTGAAGAAGGAGTACTGTGGCACGCAGTGTGTCCAACAGTTGAGGGCTGCCTGGGTCATTGCAGGCATCTTGGCACCTCTACCTCTACCATCTCAAGCCAGGCTCTGACAGTGTATACACAACAGAACAGCGCTAGCTTGCTATAGCAATAGACCCAAACACAATAGTTAATACAAGAGAAAATGTCTTTTAAAAAAAATAAATCCAAATTACATCCCAAATGAAAACATTTCTTACCTTCCAGAATATTTTCATGAAAACCTGGAGTCATCTTGTATTGATATGGAAACAATAGAGGTAAATATTATTGAAAATAAAACAGACTTATTTTTTGTTCTGGGATACAGGAAACTGATTTGAGCCTAGTATGTCTACATTTCCTCTCTGGTACACACTACTGACATACCTATTTGTGTAAGCAGCTTTATAGAATGCTTAAGCTTTTTAACCTAAATAGCTCATTAGGATTTCAGCTTACAACATTGTCACAGACAATGAATTCACACTGTTTAACTGATGATATGGGGAAATAAAATATCAGCTCAATTATTATAAATTCTTGTTTAAGCTGCTTTTTAAAAATATTTTTATTATTCTATGTGTATGAGTATACCGCTTGCAAATACATGTACCTGTGTTCTGCAATGCCTGCAGAGTTCAGAAGACATCAGATTCCCCTAGAACTGGAGTTACAGATGGTTCTTAGACACTATGTGGGTCCTGGGAACTGAACCTGGGTTCTCTGCAAGAGCAGCCAGTGCTCTTGACCACTGAGCCACCTCTCCACCCCCTTTAGCTGCTTATTAATGCTCTCACCCATTAAATATGATACTCAAATCTTCACAGAAACTGAAACAGTTGCTTAATTTCATTCAGTTCTTCATCTACCATTTAAAACTGGAGAGTTGGTAGAAAAAGTTCAGATGAGACAGAGTCTTGGAGGATTTGGACATATGGAGTATGTCCTCTGTGGCCTACTGTTAGGTTCTGATGCATGGGTTCACAGGCATTGAGAACACAGAGGTGTATACAGTTATAGACAACGTGGAAATGAGACAGTTTCCATTTTGTTTGGCTGGTGGTGAAGGATTTACTTTCTTTTCTCTCATATTCTAGTTCTGACTTCCTGCGTGGTGCACATGAAAGATACTTGAAACTTAGTTTCTTCTCTGATATATAGGAAGGAGGATTGTCATGAGGATTAAAGAAAATAATTCTACAAAAACCTGTGCACAACACCCAGCATATACTAAATATTTGATAATGGTTTGTTTGAAGTAGATAAGAAAATAAAGTGTAAACTAAAAAATAAAATATAGTAAAATATAAAGAACAACTTTTAGAATTACCATTAAATATAATTTATGGAAGAGATGGTTTTGTGTTTTGACACATATACGTGGCCAAATGCATAAAGATCCGAACTGATCCTCCATATCACTCGGAGTCTTGACCCAGTGCCTGAAATTCCCACCACCGTAGCTATTACTCCACTGCAAGAAGGAAGGTGACACTTGTAACCAATAGGTCATTTTAGTAAATGACCCTTTGAGAGGGTCATTTGGTCATGGTAACTCTGTTATGGTTGAATATGAAATGTCTTCCACAAGTTCATGTGCCAAAGATATTTTTGGAAGCGTCTACACACTTTAGGAGGCAATCTAGCTAGAGCAGGGGTGCGCTCTTAAGAGGTCTATCTTGTTCCCGACCCCTTTTGTTCTTCTCTGTTTCCAGTCCACCATGAGGTAAACTGCCCCTGCCATGTATTCCTGCAGCCAGGATGCTCTGCTTCATGACTAGCCAAGAAGCAGCATCGCCAAGGACTATTGACTAAAACCTCTGAACTTGTGAACATTTCAAGTTATTCTCTCAGGTATTTTGTCACAGCAATGAAAAGTCTTGCTGACACATTCTGAGTTCTGTCGAAGGAAAGTCAAGGCAGTAATCTTTGATCAAGTATGTTATAGGTCATATGACCACAGCTGTTGAAAGGGCTCTCTTATATGGTGATGGAGGGATGTGCTACAATAGCAGTGCCTAGACAAGGCTTGCTTCATTTATAATGCATCCTCCAAGTTTGCCTGCCCTAATGGTCAATAAGACAATATTTACCAAGGAACTTCACCTTGTTCTCCAACATTATCATCAGCTAGGCCATTTGACTCCAGCAAAGATGGCTTAGCTCCAAAATCAGGAGGTTGGGAGATAGTAAATGAGTATGGCTTTAAGATTCCATGTTTGGGATTTTTATAGCTGGAGAGAGCAAGGTAACTGATGATATAGAATCCTGCTTTTCCTTAGCATCAAGGAGGAGGCTGAGCTACTATTGTTTCCCTCCTTCCCTCCTCCTCAAAATCCAGATAAATCCATGCTTTTGGTCTGAATGGAGAAAGAGGCAAATATAAGAATTAGACCTTAAATTTCCCACAGTTACCTTTTGGCATGGATACCACTTGGAAACATATTTTTAAAAAATGGAATGGGTTTTATAGAGAAGATAAAAATCCTTCCTGGATCCATGGATATTACAGAAGTATAAGCTAGCTTTGTCACAGCTAGAATTTAATTCCTCAGAAGCCTAACCAAGCCATGAGATGCTATATTCTAGGGAGCTAATGCAGTAATTTGTGTTCACGACTGATGTGATCATTTAGAAGAGACAGATGTGATGCCAGGGCTGGACCTCATCAATCGACAACTGTAACCAAGAAAACTTCTGAGCTCCATTAGCAGAATGAAGGTAGAGAGAAATGGTCCTGTTCCTGAAAGACTGTGTGAGCTGAGGCTTGAGTATATGCAGCCAGGGGTGGTGGTTCTAATGACAAAATGGTTCACTTGGCAGAATGTACCATGGGCCATAGGCTGAGCCTAGAGCTATGAATTCAGGGCTGACTAGAAGAAAGTAACTTTGTAAATGTCAAAGTTCCCTGTTAACTATAAACTAAGGACAAAAGAAAACTAGAGGGCCCAAGATTTAGTAGAGAATTAGAATTCTTAGAGAAATAAAGACTGGGTGATAAAAGGCTCCTAGGCTGGAACTTTCTAAAGAAAAGGTTGATATCCTATTATTTATCCAACTCCTTCACTTTATGCTGAAGTAGGACAAGCAAGGATAAAATATTGCAAAGAAAGCAGGAGAATGAATGATCTCAGGAAAGAGAGGATAGGCAGTCTCAATGTTCATAAAATAATAAGAAATATTGTATACTACCACAAATTTATACTGTGGTAAGCTTTACTCAGAATTATTTTACATCATATCCTAATAATCATATAAAATAGACAACATGTTTTTCTCCCAATATAAATAAGCAAACAACATTCTTAGTCCAAGGAAATTACCATTTGTTGCAATAATTATGGTAAATCTGAAATTTTATTTGATAAGTAGGATTGCAGAGTTCATTGATACACCTTCAAAGATGGGAGTTGTCAATTATGCTAAAATCAGCAGATAATGCCTGGAGAAAAAGAACACAGAAGAGACAATTAAGTCTGGTCAGGAGAGATTATTAGTTATATCAGGGCGAAGCCAGGAAGCTTGAGTAGCAAAACTTTAGAAGGAACAGAAATGAAGTCATAAGGAATTATCATCAGGAAGAATAAGTAGCAAGTTTAAGCTATGAGTTCAGAGTCAGATGACAGGAAAGACCGGACTTAAGTATAAATTAGACAGTGGTATTTTAAAAGCTTTGGTGATTTGTTATTGTTTTTTAGAGGACTATTTCTGGGCTCTCAGTGGTTAAGAGCACTGACTGCTCTTGCAGAGGATACGGGTTTGATTCCCAGTACCCACATGGTGGTTAACAACAAACATCTATAACTCCAGTTCCAGGGGAACTGACACCTTCTTCTGACCTCCTCTGGCATTGCACGACATGGGTGCACTTACATACATGCAGGCAATACACTCATACACATAAAATAAAAATAATAAAATAATATTTCTTATTTATTATTTGACAGTTTCATATATGTATACAAAGCATCGTGATCAAATGCACCTTTAAGTCCTCCCTCCTACTTTCCCTGAGTCTCCAACACATCTCTTTCCCACCTGCATGTTCTCTCTTGTTTTGGAGTCTGCTGAGCCAATTAGTGCTACTTGCCAAAATGTTGATTGATCTTGTTGACTTGATCTTGTGAAAGTAGCCAAAAGTGCTATCAGTTCACAACTGCAGCAGACATGTCATGGCCAGAAGACAGCATTTCACCACATATTTGTCCTATTTTTATTTAATTAAAATATTTTCTTGATCTAGAATTTTATATAATGTATTGTGATCATATTTAAGTCCCCTTCCCATCCTCACGCCCAACTTCTCACCACACCCTCTATTTTTTTTTAAAGGCCTACTAAATGTAATTTGTGCTCCCCAAATGCTCATGGGTGTGGGCCATCCCCTGGTGCCTGGTCAACCTATCTGGCATCACACCCCTAAAGAAGACCGACTCTCCCTCTCCCAAGCTATCAGTTGCCGATAGTTCCTCAGCTAGGCCTGGGGCTTCTTGCCTACCTTCCCCATCCATTCTGGGTTTTTGTCTGGCTTGCGCTTGCACTGGTATTGTGCATGCTGTCACAAGCACTGTTGCTTCACATGTATGACTATCCTGTTGTGTCCAGACCACAGTTTTCTTGGGCTCATCTGACTGCCTCTGGGTCTCACAACCTTTCTACCCCCTCCTCCATGTTGATCCCTGAGCCTTGGGAGGACAGGATGTGATATAGATGTACTACTTAGGGCTGAACGCTCATCAGTCCCTTATTTTCTGCATGTTGCTCAATTTTGGGTCTCTATGTTAAACACCATCTGTCATGGTTTAAATGAGAATTGTATAGGCACAAATGTTTGAACACTTGACAGTTGGTGGTTCTGTTTGGGGAAGGCCATAGAGACTTTAGCAGATGTGACCTAGCTAGAGGAAGTACACTGCTGGGGGTGGACTTTGAGAGTTTATAGACTTCCTCACTTCCAGCTGCTTTCTCTACTTCTTGTACATCCTTGAAGATGTACTGCTCAACTGCTTCCTGCCATGCCTCCCCTACCAAGATGGCCATTCATCCTTCTACCTGATTACAATATAGGAATATAGGATGTATTTCCTAACTTCTCTGTTCTTTGCCATCTTTATCTTGAAAGTAGAAACATCAGCAGTACTTTTTTTTCCTGTCTTTTTGAGACAGGGTCTCTCTTTCAGTCCCAGCTGGCCTGGAGCTAGCACTGTAGACCAGGCTGGTCTTAAACTCACAGAGGTCCGCCTGCCTCTGCCTCCCAAGTGCTGGGATTAAAGGCGTGCACCACCAGGCCCAGTAGTAGCAGTACTTCTCTTAACACATATTCAAGAAGTAAATTGGGGCCTAGAGAGAATGCTCAGTCCATGAAGTTCTTGCCGCACAAGCATGAGGGCTGGAGTTCAGATGTCTAGCGTCCACATAAAAAGCCATACATATGGGCTGAAGAGATTGCTCAGCAATTAAGAGCACAGGCTGCTCTTGCAGAGGACCCAGGTTCTATTCCCAGCACACACATGGTGACTAACAGCCAGCTGTACCTCTAGTTCCAGGGAATGTGATGCCCTCTTCTGTCTGATGAAACTGCATTTGCGTATATGCAGGCACTACACCTAGACACACAAAATAAAAATAATAGATAAAATAGTTTTTAAAAATTATACATAGCTGGGCATGGTGGCACACACCCTTAATCCTAGCACTGGGGAGGCAGAAGTAGGAGGATCTTTGTGAGTTCAAGGCCAGCCTAGTCTACACAGTGAGTTCCAGAACATCTGGGACTACAGGGAGACCCTGTCTTGAAAACACACACACACAAAAAAATTGTACATAACATGGTGGCACACACTTTTAATCCTAGCACTCCAGAGGCAGAGGCAGGCAAATCTCTGTGAGTTCAAGGCCAGCCTGGTCTACATATCGAGCTCCAGGCCAACTGGGACTAAAGGGAGACTCTCCAAAAAGACAAAAAAAAAAAAAAATAAAGTTGTACATGGCAGTGAACACCTGTAATCTCAGTGCTGGAGCAGGAAATAAAGGAGCAATTCTATGGCTTAGGGACCAGCAGCCTAGCCAATCAGACCTTGATTCAGGGAGAGATCTTGTCTCAAAAAATACAGTGGAGAGTGATTGAGGAAGATTATATGTTGACCTCTGGCCTGCATAAATGGGCACAAACTCATAGAAGTATATACACACAGACACAGACCACCCACCCACCCACACACATACACACACACACACACACACAGAGTAAATTGGAAGTGCGAAAACCTAGTTCTGCAGTCTGGAGAGGTCACGTAGTCCCTTGGAGTACCCACCCCCAGGGGGTCCAGTCATAACCTTATTCGGGCATCAGTCCAGCTCTCTGGTGACATGTCAGCCCCCTCTCCCCAGAGACCTATAAAATGCCCCCACCCTGGCCCCAGCACAGGACTTCCACTATCCTTGTACCTCCGGACTGCAGAAGAGCCCTGGAAGCCTCCAATAAAACTTGCCTCTGATGGACTTTAATTTGGTTTGATCTCGCCACTTTGCATCGCTGAAACCTTTCAGTTTTCTCTTCTGTAAGATGGAACTCAGAATTCAGTAGGAATCTTGATTTCTGAGAAAATCAGGACCAGTAAAATAAAGTAAATAAGTCCATTATAAATCCATTAAAGCACAGAATATTAAGCAATAATATGCTTAATAGCTTGACTCTTTTTTTGTTTGTGTTTTGGTATTTTTGAGACAAGGTTTCCCTTTTAGTCCCAGCTGGCCTGGAGCTAGCTCTGTAGACCAGGCTGGCCTTGAACTCACAGAGATCCTCCTGCCTCTGCCTCCCAAGTGCGGGGATTAAAGGCGCGCGTCACCATGACTGGCTGCTTGATTCTTTTAAAAGATTAAAAAATTGGGGGCTGGAGAGATGGCTCAGTGGTTAAGAGCACTGATTGCTCTGAGCCTGGTCTACATAGTGAGTTCCAGGACAGCTGGGACTAAAGTGAGACCCTGTCTCAAAACAAAACAAAACAAAACAAAACAAAACAAAACAAAATAAAAACATTAAAAATTTCATTGATGTGTGGTGTGTGTATGTGTGTGTCTGTCTGTGTGTCTGTCTGTGTCTGTGTCTGTGTCTGGGTATCTGTGGGTACCAGTGCTTGGAAGCCAGAAAGGGTATAAGATCTCCTGGAGCTGTGGCTATAAGTGGTTGTGAATTGTCCAGCTTGGGTGCTGGGAACCCAATGGGTTATCTGGAAGAGCAGTACATCCTCTTAACTACTGAGCTATCTCTTCAACCTTCTAGAATCTTCTCTTTATCACCCAGTATTTTTACATAGAGTTGATGCTTATTGTTGGATAGGTGGCCACTGGAGTCTTTGCCTTTCTTGCAAAACCAGAATTTAAAATGATTGCTGATAAATTTTTATTTTGTTTTGAAATAGAATGATATGAGCTTAAGTATTAACTACCCCAGATCTCTATTTCCTTTTCTATTATCCCCACTCCTTTTCTTTTACAGTTGCCTGGGCCATGACTAAGTTGATTACTGTTTTTGTTTTGTTTTGTTTTCTTTTCTTTTCTTTTAATTTAAGTGACTTCTCTTCTAAATGAGTCCTTCCAGATCATTCAACTTAGTTTTCACAGAAACAACAATTTTCTTTCCTTTTTACCCTAGGTCATTGATATGTTAATTACCATTCTGTTAAATTACCTAATTACAACTGAAACTGGTTTGTAAACTGGTGTTTTGTTAGCAAATAACTCAAATGGAGAGAACAGAAATCAGTGAACCAGAATCACAGTCCCTAGCTGGCTAGAACACAACTGCTCCTACAGAGCAGAAAGCATCCATCATTTCCAAGGCCTATTTGAAAGTTTCTACTGAAGCTAATAAAGCGATCATGGGAATTAAAAGAAAAATGGAAGGCTAGTCAAATGGCTTTTGGCTGAAGCTTCCCTGCCTGGCTCATTGAATTGCAGTATGATGACCCCTGTGCACGTAAGTCATTTTGATATATAATCAAGGCTCTGATTTAGAGTCTCAGTGTTAATGAACTTTTACCCTATTGCTTTAAGATTGTTCCTTCTCCTGTCAATCTCTTTCACAATTCTGGACAGTAGGTGTTTCCTCTGTATACTTTAGGGACTTTGTGTTTTCAAGCTTGAGTCCTTTGACCTTGACAATGTACAACTTTCAGTTCAGGATAAACTGGGAGAATATTAACATTAGGTTTCCAGAGCAAAGTGCTGGGCAGGTTTCTCTTTAAAGGGTAACTGCATTTGAAGCTCCACATGATTTTGCTTCAGGCCTAAAGAGGTATTTATAGCTGATCTTGATGTTCTATGATGTTTTACAGTAGAATTTACAAAACTTCAGGTAGAATAAAGGATCAAGCCATGTGTTGGGTGTGCAAAGATAACATTAGGAAGCAGTCATGCTCTTCATTTGTACATTATTTTTATTTTAAAATCACTTTTTATACTGATACAACAAAAGAAAGAAAATGTGAGGTAGGCAAGTATTTCTGATGAGTATGAGTTTTTCCTTTTCTAGCTCAGCAGGATGTGAATTGCATGGAGTCCTGAGTTCACTCTTCTATTCTATCAGGAAGCTTCCTCTCTGATAGTTTGGAGAGAGAGAGAGAGAGAGAGAGAGAGAGAGAGAGAGAGAGAGAGAGAGAGAATTAATTAATATGAATTGAAAGCTCCATACCTCTGCTCATTACTTGTACTTAGACAAATAGCAAAATTTTGTTTCACCAACCAAATGAATTGTATAGAGAAGATGGTGTTACTAGGTGGGAAATCCCCCTCTTTTCTACTGTAAGGACAGACCCCAGTGGACGTGCCAAGAGAAACCAGGCTGTCAGGAGGAAAGTTTCTACTTACAGCCCAAAGTAGCTTGCTAAACCGTGCCCACAAACAAATGTTCAAAGCTGTTATCTACGTGACAGTTGGAAGGTTTCACTGCTTGAGCATGTCTAAATTGATAGGTTGCAATTGTATGTGCTAATACAAAATGATTGGCCAAAAAAAAAAAAATAACGTGGGCTTCAGGACAAAGGCCTGAAGGACCTATAAATGTAACCTGACTCCTTGTCTTGACTAGGACTTAACCTTGACTCAGGGTCTTGCCTAGCTTATCCTGACCTGCGTGTCGGTAAGGAGGCTTGACCCTGGCTAGCCAGCCTCGCAATAAATGCCTGTTTGCATATTGCATTCTTTGCTGTTCCTTTGTCGGTGCGGGGATTTTTGGACTCGGGTTCGAATAAACCTAACACTACATATTTTTTTGGACAACACTCTTCTCTAGGTATGCAGTTCAGAGCTATGGTATTGCTGGTTATTTGTGCATGAGGTCTGCTTAACTCTACAAAAGGCCTAATTGTATGAAGCCCTCAGAATTGCCCAAGGAAGTCACAGAGAAGATCCAGGCAAGGGGAGGCTTCTCTTCCTCTTCTAAGCCACTGAAGGAGATTAGCATCAAGTTCTAAGGAACTTACCATCTCTTTAGTAGACAGAAACTCATGTGGAATCTTTTGATGTGCTGTTCATGAGTATAGAATATAGAGAGGACCTTACAAATGTGTTGTTTGCATGTGTATTGACTCTTCACTGTGGGTATAAACAAGCTCTCATTTTAAGAGATCTCAAAAATTTTCCTGGATAAACAACAAGGCAGCTGAATGGAGGAAGGGATGCAAAGGAAATTGGGCAGCTAGACCCCACATACGAACTTCATTTCCGACACTAATTGAATGCATTTGGCTGGGTTTAATCTATAGGATATATTCTGTCCATACTCTTCAGTGTCTGCCTCCTAGATGAATTTGTTGATCACAGGATAGAATTCCTAAAATACTTTACTACTTCCCAAAATTTATGATTAAGGTCATAAATAAACACCTAGTTTGTAAAGGTGACAGCTTAGACAACGGAATCTGCCAAGTAATCCTCAGCTGCAGAGAGAAGCAGAGCCCATTTTGCAATCATTTTAGTAACTGCAGACTTTTAACTTGCTTTTAAATATTCTTATTTTTGTTTATTCTAATATTTTATCAAATGTTTATGTATTTCATACAAAATATCTTAATTAGTTGTTCAGTGCTAATGGGAATATACAAATTTTTAAACTTTATGTGTATCCTATAAAGTTTCAGAATTCATTAGTTAGCTCCAGTAATTTTTAATTAAATAAATAATTCCTTTGTTTAAAAAAATATCTTGATCATCTTCACACCCCATCCCCCATCTGTACTCTCTCATAGCCACCACACCAGGTGTCGTGCATTCTGTCATTTATGTTAAGGCCTATTGAGTGAAGTTAGTGTCCCGAGATGTCCCTCAGTACAGTTCATATGCTGGCATCTAGTCAGCCTATCTAGAGTCATTCTCTTAAAGAAGATCAGCTGTCTCTTACCCAGTATTAATCAGCTGCCAATAGTTCCTCGGCTAAGATTGAGACCTGATGCCCATTTCCACAGTTCTATGGTGAGTTTTTGACTGCTTGAGTTTGCATGGATCTTGTGCATGCTGTCACAATTGCTGTAGGTTCATATGAGCAGGGTCCCAGGAACTTGTAGGACTCTATTTCCCTATGGTCACGCGCCTCCTCCCTGGCTCTTACAATCTTTCTGCATCTTCTTCCACAATAGTCCCTGAGCCTTGGGTGAATGGAGTTTAATAGAGGAGTCCTGTTCCAGGACCTGCACTCTGTAGTCTCTTATTCTCTACACTTTGGCCATTTGTTTTCTTTTGTGTTCATTGTCCTCTGCTGCATGAGGGAGCTTCATTGATGAGAGTTGAGAGATGCACTGGTGTTCTGTCTGTCCCTTGCTCCACTATGTTCCATGAGCCTTAGGTTTAGAGGTTCATTGTAGACGTGCCACTTAGGTTCAGCATTACAAAGACAGTTATCCTCTGTGTGTATGTGACCAGTTTTGCAACTCTGTAATTGTCTCCATCTGTTGCAAAAGAAGCTTCTTTGTTGAGTGGTGGCTGGCATATCTGTCTGTAAATATAAGCATCCTCATTTAGCGTATAGTAAGAAATTACCTTTGTCCAGGGATGTGACAGCCTTAGAGTTTTCTCTAAGCTCTATGACCTCTCCATCCATGTGTATTTGTCTACATTTACAGTACCACATATGAGTTCCCTCCCACTGAGTGAGATTTAAGTACAATTATGTAGCTGTTTCTTACTCCCAAGAAAAAAAGTACCTCTACTGCCCCAATGTAGTTTGCTATGCCAGTCATTATTGTGTTTATTAGGCCTTAAATCTGGGGTTGGACCATTGGTTGATGTTCTCCTTTAGCAGCTTGCATCATATCCTCCAAAACTATGAGAACTAGTCTTCAGAGAGGTGGCTTCCAGGTCAGTTCAAGCTCCATTGCTCCAAGTTCTATGTCTGAAGTATGTCCTCTCTTCACCAATATGGTCTTACCTCCAAGGGCTATGGCAATAGTGTGTGTAATTTTGGAATTCTCTTGGACTACTCTGGCCAGAAACTTGAAGGGAGGTTTCTCCTGATTAGCACTATTTCTTGCTATATATCCTTCAGCTATAGACTGGACACATGTAGAAATACTGTGTTATAGTATGTGTAATGTTTCAGTTGGCTTTTGAACTAATACATTTCCCTCTGGTTTTTCACACCAGTGAAGCATTATTTATCTCTCCTGTCTCTTTCTCGCTATCCAACCCTCCTTCCTCCCTTGCCAGTTAAGTACTCCAATTTCTCCATTTTCCCCTTGATGGTACCTGTCTCCTGTGCCTCACCCAGCTCCTTTTTTCCTTTTATCCCCATTGCCTCTTGGATAACCTTCCCTCCCCCCCATTTTGCCCACTCCCCCCTTGGTAAAGCCTGTCTCCTACTGTTCCTCTCTCCTTCCTGCCCCTTCTTTCCCTTTACCTCCTTGGTTCCTTTCCATTTTCTTCTGGCTCCTGCAGGTACATCATTATATTCTTACATATAAGGATTTGGTGCTAACATCCACAAATGAGGGAGAACATATGTCATTTGTTTTTCTGAGTTTGTGTTACTTTGCTTAGGATAACAGTTTCTAATTCCATCCATTTATATGCAAATTTCATAATCTGTATATTGTTACTTCTTCAGCAAATTTGTACTTTCTGGCTTTCCTGAGGTGAGTCAAATTACTCTGCCACCCACAATGGATTGTAAATTCTCAGAAATACTCTATGTAAATGAGTTATTTATTATAACTATTCCTGGGAAATAGAAAATCAATATAAGGTACATGAATACTAAATAGAATTCTCATTTTAACTTATGACCAAATGGGAAATATGGCCAAGGATGCCCTTTCTTATTTCCAATGGGATACATTCAAGCTAGCACCTTAATTTTACAGATAGCAAGCAGGACACTTATAGAAAAGGTGAAGTATACTTGGACATTGGCAATTGTTCACATGGGGTGGCAGAGGTATGGATGAAATGGCCTTGGCAATATCAAGAAGATGGAGTAAGAGATATGCCAGACCCCTGGGCTGCCAGTTGCTAGAGTCAGCTGAAGTCTGATGGAAATTATAATTTAGAACTTAAAGGAGTAAGTCAGGGAAAAGAGGTTGAGATTCCTGCAGCAGAAATCTTGCCTCAGTGGTTTTATCAGAAATTTAAGAATACAACTCTATTATCACTTCCTTGGTTTATTTCTCAGTAACTGTTTTTTACTTTAGAGAGCTATAACAAAAAGTAAAGTGCATGGCCAATTAAAATTTAATATGGATTTTCTGCTTCCCAAGAATATTAATAGTAAATAACTGGTTCACATAGAGTATTTCTGAGAATTTCCTATCCATTTTGGGTGCAAGGGTGACATTACTCACCTCAGGAAAGTCAGAAGGTATGTTAAAGTAATGGCATATAAATTAAAATCTGCAATTATCTAAATGATTGAGGATGTATCTCAGTCTGAGTAGTGGCATGAAACCGACTTAACTTTCATTGCCAGTCATTGTACTTAGATCAAATGATTGTTCCTGTGACCAATTTCCATACTTTGAGATTCCCTGTCTTTCTGCTTAAAATAAAGTGAAAGTTAGTCACAATCCATTTCTAGTGTTAGAAAAATTTGCAGAATGATTGAAAGATGCTGGGCTGGAGAGATGGCCTAGCGGTTGAGGGCACCGACTGCTCTTGCAGAGGACACGGGTTCGATCCCCAGCACTCACATGGCGGCTGAGAACCGTCTTTGGCTCCAGTTCCAGGGGAATCTGACACCCTCTTCTGATGTCTGCAGCATTGCACGACACGGGTGCACAAACCTACATGCAGACAGTGCACTCATACACATAAAAAAATAAATAAAATTAAAAAAAAAAAAGAAAGATGACAGTTTTACACTGGTGCCATGAGTTGATTCCGACAGAAACCAGTCAAATTTCTTTGAAGACTAGCTCACTATTTGCAAAGACTATATGCAATAAAATTAAAGCCTTGAGCAATTAATCATTCAGTAGAAAATAAAACCCCTGCTATGAACGCACCAAAGATAAATGAATGTAAATTTTGGTGTGTGGAGTGATGACCAAAATTGTTCAGGCAGAAGTGCTGGAACTACTGAGATGAACCATATTTGGAATTGGACATGAGGCACTGATACCATAGAGATTCCAGCCTAAATATCTTTTGGAAATATAGTGTTGAATAAATGTATAGTCTTTTTCTAAAAGATGATGTGATACTATATAAAAGGAGTAAATAACTGATCTCTACTTTGGGTTTCTAACATAGCTCCTAAAACTATGGTAATATTCTGAGCAATCGTGCTAAGTGCTCCTTTGTTATGGTATTTGGTCTTTAATGATAGTTGCTAATACAGAGATTCTAATGCTGTGGAATTCCTAAGAGGAACTATTACTTAAAGGTGGCCATCCACAGACTAGATGATACAGTATAGCTTGAGAATTACAGTTGGCATCTGGAGTAGGGGGCAGTCTTATGTGACTGAGCCTTTAACACGTGGAGTGTGTACTAACTCCAGTTAGTGTCAGATTGGATTACATTGTAGGATACCCAGCTGGCGTTGGGAAATTTATTGGTGTGGGTCATAGAAGTGTTCTGTGTTGAGTCCAAAAGCAAAAACAGGGTTTTTTTTTTATACTGTAAATATAGTTAGGTTTCAAGAAGCACACATCTAGGGCCAATGGGACAACTCAGCAGATAAAGGACTAGCAGCTTGAGTTCAGTCCTCAGACTCCATGTTTGAAGGAGAAGAAATGATGCCCAAAAGTTGTGCATGAGCACATGGGAAGGTGCGACACACACACACACACACACACACACACACACACACACGCTCACGCAAGCACAGGTGCACACAGAGTAATAACACTCAAAGCAGGATTTGAGAGATGGCTCAGTGGTTAAGAGCACTGGTTGCTCTTTTTTTTTAATTTTTATTTATTTTTGTATGTGTATGAGTGTACTGTCTGCATGTAGGTTTATGCACCCGTGTCCTGCAATGCTGCGGAGGTCAGAAGAGTGTCTCGGATTCCCCTGGATCTGGAGTTCTCCTGGAATTGTAGTTACAGATGGTTCTCAGCCGCCATGTGGGTGCTGGGGATCGAACCCTGGTCCTCTGCAAGAGCAGTAGGTGCTCTTAACCGCTAGGCTATCTCTCCAGCCCCTGAGCACTGGCTGCTCTTGCAGAGGACCTGGGTTCAATTCCCTGCACCTGCATGGCAGTTAACAACTGTCTGTAACTTCAGTTCCAGGGTATCCAACACAGTCTTTGGACCTCCATCGGCATTGCATGACTCGGTACACTTACATACATGCAGGCAATACATTCATACGCATAAAAAAACTTAAAAATAAGCACATATTTATTACTTAAACCATTAACTTTACCATTAACTTTGAATTCTCATCATCTCTTTCTATCTCTATCTCTGGCTTGGAAAGTATATTCCTTCTACTATGTAGAATAACTTGGATTATGTGTCCCCCCCAAAAAAAACTTGTCTAAAGAAGGAGAGAGAGACAGAGAGAGAGAAAGAGACCAGGGAGAGAGAGAGAAAAAGAGAGAGAGAGAGAGAGAGAGAGAGAGAGAGAGAGAGAGAGAGAGACTAGGGACTGGGCATATTTACAGACTAAGCAATGCTACAAATTTCTTGGGGTTGAAACTAAGAAGACAATGAAGAATTCTTCCCCAAAGCTTCCAATGGTCGCATGGCCCTGCCAAGATCCTCTAGCACTCTGAAAGAGTGCTATTTTGACCTCTAGCACTCTGAAAGAATAGACTTTTGTCTTGAGTCCTCCAGTCTGATTTCCCGGCCACACACAGTTTCTGGAATTCAGCAAGTTTGTAGATGAAACAGGGTCCCTCAGGTTTGTTCATTTCTGATTTCTCTATGGAGAAGAATTTTTATTACCCCTTAAATCTCATCACAACCAGATTCCAGTTTGTATTAAAGTTCCTTTCATACTCGAAATTTCTTTGTTTTGCTTTTAAAAACATTTTCTGCCAGGCGTGGTGGCACACGCCTTTAATCCTAGCACTTGGGAGGCAGAGGCAGGTGGATCTCTGTGAGTTCAAGGCCAGCCTAGTCTACAGAGTAAGTTCCAGGCCAGCTGGGGCTACAAGGAAACCCTGTCTCAAAAAGACAAAAAAAAAAAATGTTTTCTTAGCATTGATTCCCAAAGGAAGAAGTAGGTGATGCAAACACCTTGTTCAGAATGTGAGCTGCGGAGAGGATGGGACTTCCTGGAGCATCTGATGCAGGTGGGTCCCCTCAAACTTCAGCATAGTGCTGTTCATACAGGGTGGTTGAAACCAGCTATTCTATTGAATTTGAAGTCAATAGGATGTCTATATGCTCACCAGAGTGTAAAAGTACATGTGTTTCCTTTTCTAATTACCTAGGACAGATTTTCAGCATTTGAACATAATTCTGCAGTAAGAATTTGTGTTTCATCTAGTGTAGACACCCTGTAGATGCTGAACACAGGTGGGGTTATATAGATGTTTGTTTTGTGGCAGTGTGGAGCCAGCTACATAATCATCAATAATAATAGTAGAACTTTCCTATCAGCTTGATCAATTTTATAATTTACTAAGAGTACCACATATATTATTTGCTCTGGTTAATGATTATTATATCCTGCTCTGACATGTCTCTCATCTGTGTGTGGAAAACAAGACACAAATTTTCAGAGATTGTGAAAGACCCCCCAGAAACTGGAGTGGCTCTCACTCAAATCTCGGGATAGAACGACTCCCAAAAAATCAGCCAAAGACCGTTCTCGCTGCAATTACATGAGGTTTATTCGGGAAAAACCAGTGCACTGGGGCCGAGCTCGTAACCCACGCAGGGGCAGAGGAGGTCGACCCCCAGGGACTGGGATAGGGAACTTTTAAAAGCAGAGATCCCAAGGTATGGGGAAATGGAGGAAGGTTTGTGTAATAGTAAAAAAAATCATCTTGGCACGCAGGCCAGCGATACACAGGTGGGTGTGACTCAGTTAAGCACCACAAGGTATGAGGAAGCGGGGAGGGAAACCTTATCTTGACACACAGGCGGGCATGACTCAGTTAAGCACCACAAGGTATGAGGAAGCAGGGAGGGAAACCTTATAGCGTACGTGATTTGGAGGCCTTATAAGATGGCGGTACCATGGTTCCTAAAGACAGATTTTTTCTTTTTTTTTTTTTAAATTTTTATTTATTTATTTTTATGTGTATGAATGTATTGTCTGCATGCAGGTCTGCGCACCCGTGTCGTGCGATGCCGCGGAGGTCAGAAGACGGTCTCGGATTCCCCTGGAACTGGAGTTCTCCTTGAACCGGAGTCACAGACGGTTCTCAGCCGCCATGTGGGTGCTGGGGATCGAACCCGGGTCCTCTGCAAGAGCGGTCGTCGCTCTTAACCGCTAGGCCATCCCTCCAGCCCCTNATTCAGAAAAGCGTCTGGCACATGAGTAATAGTCATTTTTTTATTTCTTTATTTTTTGTATGTATATGAATGTACTGTCTGCATGCAGGTTTGTGCACCCATGTCGTGCAATGCCGTGGAGGTCAGAAGAGGGTCTCGGATTCCCCTGGAACTGGAGTTCTCCTGGAATTGGAATTACAGATGGTTTTTCAGCCGCCATGTGGGTGCTGGGGATCGAACCCCGGCATTATTTAAAGCCTTCTAAGGACAGTACCAGTGATGTGATGTAAATGTTTAATAGCTGTCTTTCTGGACTGGGGGTAAAAAGGCTGTGGCGTTGTAAGAAACAAAAGGCTGTAAAGGGCCAGTTTATGTTTAGACAACATGGTGTCTATGGTTATCCAGCATAGGCCAAAATGGCTAAGCTGGACATCAGAGGGCTATAAGTCAGCACAAAATGGCTGATACTGGATGTCAGGGGACCCCGAAAATAAGCAGTGATGCAATTTGATATATAACTGGTTTTGGCAGGATGCCACTTTTGTGTGATTCTGTACAAATATGAGGTCAGAGCTGGAGCCCTTCACCTTCACCAGCCTACCTGTGAGTCCTCCTATAGGCCTGTGTGGCCACCTCCACACATCTTGTGCATGGGAGCCTGTGCCTGCCTGTGTGTCTGCCAGGGGCTGCTTGCCTAACAGCCTTTGGGCTAGTAAAAAGATGTCTTATCTGTCAATGGCTCCTGGAATTCTCTTGAAGTTCCAGGATTCCTGTGCCTCTTCTCCTTTCCTAGTATGAAGGAAAGTTCCTAGAAAACCTGTATCTTCAAATTGTACCTTATGCAAGGCTCATCAACTTCAATGATTATGGAAAGCTCGGAATGTTGCAGGTCTAGATCCGAATTACAATTTATCTTGGGCTATCTGTAGACCCCTAAATAGCCATTCCTTCCCTATCTGTAAACTTTTTGGAATGTATTAACAAAACTCTAGCTTCCACCAATCAAAGACTGTGTCATTGGATGGCATCTGAGGTAGACAGCTGACAGTTCTCTCTTGCTGTACCTGCCTACTTAATGTTTCCACCAATGTCTTTAAAAAGCCCCCCTTGGGGGCTGGAGAGATGGCCCAGAGGTTAAGAGCGCCAACTGTTCTCGCAGAGGACCCTTGTTCGATTTCCAGCACCCACATGGTGGCTAAGAACTGGGTGTGGTGGTGTATGCCTTTAATCCTAGCACTTTGGAGGCAGAGGTAGAGGCAGGCAGATCTCTGTGAGTTCAAGGCCATCTTGGTCTATAGAGTGAGTTCCAGGCAGCTGGGGCTACAGGGAGACCCTGTCTCAAAAAAGACAAAAAAAAATTAAGATGTAATTGTTACTTTTATTATTTATTTATTTATTTATTTATTTATTTATTTATTTTGGTCTTTTCGAGACAGGGTCTCCCTGTAGCCCCAGCTGTCCTGGAACTCATGCTGTAGACCAGGCTGGCCTTGAACTCACAAAGATCCGCCTGCCTCTGCCTCCCAAGTGTTAGGATTAAAGGCGTGAGCCCGGCTGTAATTGTTACTTTTAAAAGTATACTTTAGCTTGGAGTGGTGGTGCTGAAGAGATAAGAATTGATTCCAGACTTCTACTCTGGACAAAGGTTAAGCATTCACTTTCCCCCAGGCTGAAGTCCACCAGATACATCCCAGGCTTGGGAAACAGGTATGAACCGATAAAGAAAAATTCCCGTAGACCTGGTTCCGTTCCTGTCCCAAGACTGTGTCTAAAGATAACTTTTGGTATGTGGGGACAGGTGGGCTGACCTAACCATGAGCTGTAACTCTGCTATTATCCAATAAGGCTAGAAGTACCCAAACCCCAAAAGGACCACAAGCCAATTTATCGGGGTCAGAGACTTTTCCCTCCCTAGGTTAGCAAACAGCAACCCCTCCCTAGGTCAGCAGATAACAGGATAATTCCAGGAAGAAGCACCCTGAGGGCCCTGGCTCCAAGCCACCTGCAGACCCAAGCTTGCTGTGTATCCCCGCCTGTCCTGCAGGAGAAGCGGTTCTATTCCTGCCCTGCTCTAAGTGTATAAAACCTGTATGCAGAGATTGCTTGGGGTTCACCTCTCCTCCGTTGTACAGGCGAACCCTGGTACACCGGAGTAATAAATCTCTTGCTTTTGCAGCGAATCTTGTCTCCGAGTCTCTCACTTGGGGTCTCTCAAGGGTAAGGCTTGATTCAGGTCTTACAGTCTTTTTGAGACAGGGTCTCCCTTTAGGCACAGCTGGCCTGGAACTCACTATGTAGACCAGGCTGGCCTTGAACTCACAGAGATCTGCCTGCCTCCTGAGAGCTGGGATTAAAGGCATGTGCCACCAAGCAGGGAAATCTTCCCTCTTTTATGATGCATTGCCAGGCATAAACTTACTATTTAGCAGCCAATTTGATGATGACTTGAATTTCCTTTATCAACATTTCATTAAAAACTTGGAAAACTGGTCTTCATTTTCTGGTCATCCTCCTCTGAATATTTTGCAAATCACAGGGGAAATTGTAAATTAAAACATTCACTCGCTATTTCTTTGTGGTCAAATAGATAAGTGTTATGAACTGGTAACATAAAATCGACTTGTCTTTGAAGTTGTAAAGAGTAGATTCTTGTGAAATAAAGTCTTCCTGTAATTGATAAATAATATGACATCACTTAAAAATTAATAGAAACATTTGTTTAATGAAAAGTATTTAAAAGTAAATATTCAAATGGAATGTTCACATTAGTTTTGATAATTTTGCTGTTTAGTTGCTTTCCTTTTTCTGTGATAAAAATATCACAATTTATAGAAGAAAAGGTTTCTTTTGACTTACTGTTCTTGGGGGAGAGCCCATAATGGCAGAAAAGGCATAGTAGCGGCCAGCAGGAGCAGGAAGCTGGCTAGTCACATTCTATCTGCATTCAAGAAACTGAGAGAACAAGCAAAAAGTGGGCCAAGGCGATAGGTCCTCAGAGCCTCCCACAGTGACTGACTCCTCCAGCAAGGCTCCACCTCCTAAAGATTCCATAATCTCCCTGAACAGTGCCACCAACTAAGCACTGAGCATTCAAATACATAAATCTATGGGGAACATCTCTCATTTAAACTATCACATTTGTTATTTTATATATCTTAATAATGAGTATAATTTTGTAAATAATTTAGTAACGACTATAAGGTACATTTTAACTTGAGAAAAACATCCTCTATGTATTTCTTTATTTTCTTGAATATCATGCACTCTGTTGTTCATCTGCAGAGTTTCTGTCCTGGGTTTTCATGAACCTGGGAAGAGGGAACTTCAACTGGGAAATTTTCTCTATTGATTGGCCCTTGGGCATGTCTGGTGAGGCATTGTTTTGATTGTTGAATGATAAGGAAGGGCCGGCCCACTGCAGGTGGTGCCACCCCTGGATAGGTGATCCTGGGCTTGTATAAGAAAACGGGCTGAGCATGGGCCAGAGTTTCCCTACACTTAGGCCATTTGTAAGAGAACAGAGGGAAAGTCAAGCCACACTCAGTGCATTCATCTCATTCTGTTCAAGGAAGCACGAGAGGTCTTGGACAGCCTCATTCTGGCTCCCTTTGGGTGCTTATTAGAATTAGACAGAAAAGAAAATGAGTCATAGGTAAACCACAGGCTCTGTTAAGCACTCTTCTTCCCTTGGTATTAGACATGGCATTTCATTTCAAGGAAGAACAATATGATAGTATAGTGGTTAAGAGCATGATCTTTGGGATGAGAGAGCTCAAAGTGAGGATCTGACATGTACAGCTGTTTGGCTTTAGGTAATTTGCTTAACCTTTCATTAGCCTACATTCTTCATCTGTAACAGAGTCATGAAACAATACCTATCTCCCATGGTTCTGAAAGTTAATGAGATAATGCAAGGATTCACTTAAAATATCTGGTACCACAGTGTAAGCACTGAATAAAGACTGTTGTATTGTTGTTGCTTTGTTAGTATTATGTATAGAATAATTCAGGAAAAATTATAGGAGAATATAGAAGTAGATATTTTCATTGCCTGTGATTAGACACATGTTTTAACTGGCAAAGAAGGTCATTCAATACTTATTAGCAATCATATTACTCAAAATAAATTCTATCTTGATGCTTTTTCCTAGTAAAGCCACTAATATGCTTAGTATATCTTGTTAAATAATTCATATTTTATGGTAAAAGGGATACATTTTATTTTAATATCTTTTTTATTATTTTTATATTATGTGTATGTGTGTATTCCCTGCATGTATGTAAACGCACCCATGTCAATATTCTGCAAGTGCTCACAGAGGTCAGAAGAGGGCATTGAATCCCCTGGAATTGGAGTTACTGACAGTTGTTAGCCACCATATGGGTTCTGGGAATTGAACCCAGGTCCTCTACAAGAGCAGCCAGTGCTCTTAACTGCTGAGCCATCTCTCCAGCCCCAAGTGATACCTTTTTATTACAGTAAAAAGACTATGATTATTCTTTAGGCTTGATTATTCTTTAAGCAGACTTGACTGAAGTATACAGTTTGCTAATTTTCATAATAGCTTGAGGTAACATTTCAGAGTGGACATTACTCATGTGCCAAGCAGTGGTCCTTGGCTTCTGAAATATCAATGTTTTGACTGTCTCATTTTATTTCCTGATGTTTCTCTAAGGTTTCCCTAAGGCATCACCTTTACCATTTATGATTTCTGCAAGTCTATATTGCCAACAGAACTAATTTATTTTAGACTGGTGGCTCTTCATTTTGTTTTAGCTTTTCATTGTGCTTTAAAGAAGTAACCTCCTTGAAGAAAACTGGGAGCAGCTTGTTGACAATATTTTAGATATTCATGGTTTCTAATCATTCAATATGCATTTCCTGTAATAACTTGAGCATCTCTACAGGAGGTCTTTTGGGCAGATGATTTTTGTGTTCCCCTATTCATCATCTCTGCTCATTAAGAAGGTGATGAAAACGCCTGTGGGAAAAATGCATGACTTTTGAGGAATGGAAGGATTTAGGGTAAAGTATCTCTATTAAATTATGGTTTCAAAATGTGGCTTGGGCAAAAATAGATTTGTTCTTCCTATTCAGCAATTGTAATTTCCTTTTAAAGGGAATAGGAAAGCTATTGTGAAGCACTTTACATGGTATTACCTGCTTTGCATAACTTGTTCTGTCTTCGTACACTCCTGTTAGGTGATTTATATGTCTTAGGGAGACTATCTGGCCTTGTCCAATGTTCACTGATGAAACTGATTTAATACAAAAGACCTACATTCACTGCTTAAGTCCTTTCCAGAATTATTTTTATGGAAATCATCCTCAGCATGGCTGTTTTCACATCAATCATGAGACCATAGCTGTGGAATGAGAGATAGAAGCCTTGGTTCTTGAGATTAGGCTGCTTGGCTTAATGCAAAGGGCTTTAAGTATTTGGACATTTGGCCGAAGGCTTATTACATCATCTGAAGTGTATCCGATGAGCCTCACTTGGAACTTTTGACTCATAGTCAGGCATGTCTACTACAGGCATCATTTCTGTCTCTGTCAAAGAGAAAGCATTGATGATTTTTTTTTTTCCCTGAACAGCATCCTTGCCATAGAAGTAGTTGGTAAAACTATTGACCTGGTGAATGGAAAGAAATGACTTTGGAAAACCCATATGTGACTAGCAATGTATTCAACTGATAAAGGGTTTAGTTAGTTGATGCACTGATATTGACTAGTCTAATAAATACAACATAGAAATATCTATATACATATATGTTTTGCATTCTGTGTATGTGAATGTTGTTTTTATTCTATCCTATACTACTATAATTATTTTGGGTTTACAGCTCTTTGTCCTGGATCACTGGTGTTTACATTTGATTCTTTTTTGATGAGTAGCACTGGAACTTCCCCTTTTGGGCATTATTTCTATTTTATGTATATTCATGTATTGCCTGCATGAATATAAGTGCACCCATGTTGTGCAATGCCTGTGGAGGTCAGAAGAAGGCATGGGATCTCCTGGAACTGAAGTTATAGGTCGTTGTTAGCTAGCATGTGGGTTCTGGGATTCGAATCTGTGTCTTCTACAGGAATAGCTAGTGCTTTTAACCCCCGACCCATTTCTCCAGTCCAGCACTGGATCTTTCTATATAGGCAGGCTGTCTCAAACTTGTGATCCCCATGCCTCTGCCTGTTGAGTGCTGGGAGGACAAGCATGCACCACCATATCTGGCCTTCACCCTTGATATTGACTATCCCGTGTTAGTAAACTTCAAACAGCCATCCTTTTCTGTCACATTTACATTAAAAATTACCTCTACTAGCTTACTTTATGTGTTATGAAACATGTGGAAAGACAGACTTATAGGCAATATTTTACTTTCTAACATATGAAAAACTTGTTTACTTTTTGATCTTTATGATTTGGAAATATTTGAGTAAGTTTTATACTTTCTCATAAACTATTTCAGAGTCTTGGGCTTCAACCCATTTTAACTGACCACTTGGATTTAATTATTTGTCCTTGTGTATAGTTGATGTTCAGTATTTTCATTTCAGATACAGTGGAGGTACTTCCTCTGAATTTACCAAAGCTTATCTTTAAAGGAATCTGGAAGGCAGAATTTTAGTTTACTAGGTTTTATAAAGCATCAAAATATACATGAGAGAAAACTAGGAAGTATGTTTGTGGACAGAGAGACTACTGGAGGAAACTTAAGACTCTGAAATTGAACATGTAAATAATAAGTCAATTTTCAATAAAACTTCATACCTAGGTGGACAGAATCCCCCCAAACATATAGGATTTAAGATGTTGCTTTTGTTCCCAAAAGAGGCACAAAATTTTCAAGCTGAAGATGGAGTCTAGAAGAATGAGAGACAATTGTAATCCAGTTGGGTGGTGATTCAAATGTATTCATTGTTTAGTTGTAGTCGTTTTTCCTAAAGCAAAATTCCTGTGTTCTGTTCCTGCTATATACCACTTATTTTTCTATAAAACATTTTTTACAATTGATTTTAATAAACAATAGAAATAAATTTCTTTCACTTGATAGACACAGAAATATACTCTCCTCCTTTTACCTTGGGCAATGCCAATCCTGCTACAAACTCCAATAATTTAAACCATTGCATTTCATAATTGCAAACTATGCTGGTCATCTGTATTAAAGATAGAATGTGCCTGAATACTCCAGAAGTAGTTGATGCCCTTGATACCTGGATTGTCAGCTTGCAAAATAGCTTCGGTCATATGAAAATCTATGTGCTTTTCTTACAAAATGATTTTGGCATTCCACCCCTTATATGTGGGGGTCTTTCTGTCCTTATCTGAAACTGAGTGTGTTTTCTTACTGCTTCAGCTAGAGCACAGCAGAACACACTAGAAGTGACGCAACATGTGCATCATCCCATGAGAGATAAAATGGCTTCCATTTTATTCAATACAGAATTTCTGTTGGAAGCCTTACTGGCTCTATAAGCAGAAAGCCAGAGGTACTGGAAAGAAATAAAGTAAACACCAAAGTCTGCAACTGTGAGTAGAGAGTGCTGGCCTTCTTTCAAATGCTGTCCCAGGCCTTCTTTGCCCCCAGCAGCCTTGACTGGATCCATGTAGATTCTGAATGGGAACTGCAGCTAAGCTCTTCCTACCTGACTCACAGACTCCATGAGAGACAATAAACTGATTGTCATTTTCTTACATCGCTAAGCTTCGAAGTGATTTGTTACACAAAAATAACCCAAGCCCCTGGCGAGATACACCCTGTCAAGGGTAGAATATAGACTGCAATGAAAATTTATGTCTCTGTTATCTCAGAGAAATTGTCATCTCAGAGAAATTTCCAGTAATCCTTTAGTTCAGGGCATGTCAGGGTATTACATCCAAGTTGAAAAACGATTTTCTATATTTGCACAATTCCTACTACTAAAAAAGGGATGGGGGGCTTTTGAGAGAAACTATTACATTTGGGAACATTTAAACCAGGCTGCATTAAAATTATTTTGATTTTATGTGTATGAGTTTATTGCCTGCATGTGTGTAGGTGCGCCTATGTCCTGCAATACCTGTGGAAGTCAGAAGAGGGTGTCAGATCTCCTGGACATGGAGTTACAGACAGTTGTTAGCAGACATTTGGGTGCTGGAAATTGAACTCAGATCTTCTACAAGAGTAGCCAGTGCTCTTAACCACTAAGACATCTCTCCAGTCCCTCCAGGCTACGTTTTAAACAGCTCTATCTGCTACTTGGACTTCCTGTGATAACATATTCAACAGTAGACAAATTCTCTATGTCAGACTGACATACTCTGGGGATCTTGTAGACAATCCCATTTAGATAGCTTTGTGCAGACCCCTTGGAGTTTGGAGCAGAATTGTACCTTCTGAAGAAAATATTTATTAATTTGTTACAAAATTGTCCTTGATTTGCTGTTGAGCTCCAGTGATGTGAAGGGTCTTGCAAACTGAGCATCTATCATAAGCAAGACGCTGATGACCTTTTGGGACATTTAGTTTGCTTTCATTTGCTGTGATAAAACACTCTGACCAATACCAATTTGGAGAGGAAAGGGTTTATTTGGCTTACATCTCCTTGGTCACAGTTCACACTTAGGGAGCCCAAGGTAGGAACTCAGGGAAGGAACTTGGAGGGAGGAGCTGAAGGTCATGGAGGAATGCTGCTTACTGGCTTGCTCCTCTGGCCCGTGCTCATCTTGTACAATACAGGACCACCTGCCCAGGGATGGCATCACTCACAGGGGGCCATCACTCAACAGTCAAGAAAATTCCCCATAGACATAGCCACAGGCCAGTCTAATGGAGGAAACTGCTCAATTAAAGTGTGTCAAGTTGGTAACTAAAGCTATCCAGCATACTCAATTAGGTCTGAGCATGTTTTTAAGCCATAATCATGTATGCATAATCAGCGCATTGCACATTTTAGTGTGGCTGTCATTAGTGGATTTTCTATGACTCCCTCATTCTACAGCTATGACCTCATGGTGAAATAGTCGACAGAATATAAAGAACCTTTGTTATAATCTGTTGAAACCAGCCCGAAGTGGGGTAGTAAATGTGTAAGCCTTCCTTTAGGAGATAGTCCTGAAGTACAGTGAGGAAGGAAAACTCTTCCAGTGGCCAAAATTTCAAGTAATACATCTATTTGTCAGTTTGCTTAGAAAATGATAATCCAAAGTGTGGGATATTATATACATTAGTAAAAAAAAATTGATAATGATTCTTTGGGATAGAATCAAAATTGCAAGGAAGAACACTGAATTACTGATGATAGTGGGGTTTACAAAAGAGGTAAGCCAGAGGAAGTCTATGGTGTCAGGGAATGGGAGTATTATATTCCCTGTGGATTCTCTGCAAAGTGACTGATTCCTGAGGGGTCCTGGCACCATTTCAGATAGTCCACAGTACTTTCATACAATTCCAAGATTTTTTTCTCACATATTCCATGAATGTAGAAGAGAGTTTCCCAAAGGCTCCATGACACATGATTTCAACATACTGAGAATAGAATTAGATGGGAGGCATCAACTAGCTTCTTTAAGGCCAGGCATTAAGAAGATCTGCAAAGAAATGTTTAAAAAACTCCACGTGTACCAGTCACTATTTAATTCTTCAAAGTATGTATAGTTTGCATTAGTAATAAATACTATTATTGTTTAAGTCAATTAATTAAAGACACTTCAAACTTTAATTTCTAATATAATGTAATTCATACAGATGAACTGTTTAAAGTCCATAATAGTCTTACAAAATACACTATCCTAGGCTGTTAGCTACTTTGTTGTCTTTATTACTGTTTTCTGGTTTTATTTCTTAAAGACCTGTCCACTAAAATACATTCTACTCAATTTCATTTATGTACTTACTTCTTTGACTTATCACAGCTGTCTGAATCTGAATTTTGATGATTAAATATCATTTCTCTTCCTCCCATTTTGGTCAGTGTACAATTGAAAAAATCTTTTCCTCATTTCGTCAGATTGCATCCTGGTGAAAATAGTTTATCACCCCTGGAACGAATCAATCATAGCTGCAAATCTAGTGGTAATTATTTTTTGTCATAGTCCATCAAATGATGATATGTCAATGCACCCATGTGGTCCAGACCACATTGCCCACTTTTTTTTAGTAATAAGGTCTCCTGGGAGACAAAAGAAGCTACAACTTTGTCATATGAGTTATGCTATATTATGTTCTTCAATGATCCTCCATTTATTTCCAAATCTATCCAACAAGGATACTGGCAGGACCTAAGCCCCCAATTCTTTCTCTTCTGTGCTGGGCAGCAGCTAGAACATCTGCTCAGTTCCTTTTGCCTTCCAGCTGTAAATGTCTGCCAGACTCTGTAGTGTAATTTGGACATACACAGTTCATCCAAGTGTTTGACAATAGTTTAGATGTAGATTTTAGATGTCCCCTCCCATCCTATTGCTGTCTCCTACCCACAATTTTACCCCCTTAGTTTCTAACTACCCTGATAGCCTGAAACACCATTTTCTGGTATCTCAAACCATTCTAATGTCTTCTGTAAGTTCTCTGAGCCCCAGCATCTGTCTGCTTGAAGGTGTTCTCAGTGTCTGGTTTTTTGTTTTTTGTTTTTTTTTTTTTTTGCATAGAATTGATCTAATTACCTACGAAGAATTTACTTCAGTATAAGATATATCACCATTATTTTAAAAGTGTTTTACTATATGTTGTCTTTAGAAGTATTATAAGTAAAAGAAACTTCTTTTCATATATAATCAAATAGAAATTATACACTATTAAAGTCATGACTAATCATGTTTTATTTCAATAGGTTCCATTTACTAACATACATTATTTCAATAGGTTCCATTTCCTAACATACACATCCATTTTATTACTGAGGATAATGGTTGACTTTTTTTTTTTTTTTGTCCTGCATCTTTCTCTCAGTTTTATTGTTTTTTTTCATTTTTAGCTATAAGTGATAATCCATGAGTACAAGCATCCTTCATGCAAAACCTATCTGCAGGCTGTTGTGCCCAAAC